>LPNX010456370.1:158358-288600 GCA_001517045.1 Pseudotsuga menziesii | reverse complement strand
TGAGTCGGATCCAAGTCAAGGAATAGTCCAAAAGGATTTGGATTTATGCACACATCCCGATGTACGCGACTATCGAGGGAATATCCGCGTATGTATGCGGTTATCGGGGGAAAAGCCGCGTATATCAATATTATAATGTTTTTGGGGATGATTAAGGTAACATCAAAAGATATAAAGTGGTCCAAAGGGGGTAATGAGTCTGCAGCGGGACAAGGGAAGGCCATACAATGTGTGATTCACCTAGTGTGGTGAAATCCGCTATAACACACATGTATGAAAATTAAAGAAAGCTCTATATGGGTTAAAATAAGCTCCCAAATCATGGTATGGAAGGATTGATGGATTCCTAATGAATTTGGGACTTACCAAGAGTAAAGTTGATTCAAACCTTTATTATAAGGTTGAAGATGATGGAATTATGATATTACTATTGTATGCAGATGACTTATTCTTGACGGGAAAGATGATGCCCATCAGTGAACGAAAGAAGAAACTTGCAACATAACTTGAGATGACAAACCTGAAGCTACTAAATGACGATTCTTCAGAAAGAGTAGATGTCACATTGTATAGATAGATGATTGTCTCACAAATGTATTTGACAAATACAAGACCAGATATATATTTTTTTGTGAACAAATTGAGTCAGTATATGGTGGAGCCCAGACATGTTCATATAGTTGTAGCAAAACATGTGATGAGGTACTTGAAAGATACATTGGATTGTGGACTTATATATACATCCGACAGTAAATTTAGATTGTGTGGCTATACTGATTCAGATTGGGAAGGAAGTGCTAAAGATAGAAAGAGCACTTTAGGATGTTGTTTGAGTTTTGGATCAAGTGTGATCTCATGTATTAGTAGAAAGAAAACAAGTTTTTCCATCAATATAGCTAATGCCTAGGATGAGTACATTGCACCATGTTCATCCTGTAGTGAAGCAATGTGGATTTGCAAAATCTTGGTAGGATTGTTTGATACCAAGATGGATGCAAACCAGAGTTGGATCAAGTTAGCAGGGAGCCCAGTGTTTCATGATAAATCAAATCATATAGGGATAAAGTATCATTACATCCGGGACATGGCATAGAGAGGAGTTGTGAACCTCTAGTATGTTACTACATAGGAATAAGTTGTTGATGTGTTGACTAAGCCTCTATCTCATGTAAAGTTTGAACACTTTCGAGACAAGCTCGGTGTAGTCCAAAAGAATCTCCCTGGAAAGAGGGAGTGATGATAAGACTATTATTGAGGATGAAATGGTAGTACAGAAAAGTCCATTATGCCTGCAAATGTTGATGAGATCCTACATTCACTTGTAGGATGGTCCTATAGACAAGAACACTCTCTTGAGAGTGGTTCTAGAACTAACAGGATGAGGATGGTCTATGATGATAGTACTCTCTTCTATATAGTGATCCTACATTCACTTGTAGGATGGTCTCATGGACAAGAAAACACTCTTGAGAGTGGCTCTAGAACTGATAGGATGAGGATGGTATGTGATGATAGTACTCTCATATATTGAGTGTTCATGGATTTAGTTGTGGATGAGATCTAAATTTAGTTGTAGACAATGGTATCCTCTTTGAGGATGGTCCTGTGGACAAGAACACTCTCTTGAGAGTGCACATGGCATTGATAGGTTGAGGATGGTATGCAATGATAGTAATATCATATGTTGAGTGGTCTTGCATTTATTTGCGGACAAGATCTACATTCAGTTGTAGACAACGATATCCTCTTTGAGGATGGCCCCATGGGAAATAACACTCTCTTGAGAGTGGCCCTAGAACTGACAGGATTAGGATGGTCTGCAATGATAGTACTCTCTTATGGAGAGTGGTCCTGCATTCACTAGCGGATGAGTTCCTGCATTCAGTTGTAGATGATTATGTTCCAACATTTAATTATGTTGTGGGTGATTTAGCTCAGTATTTATATACTGATAGTGAAGGTGATGCTCAAGATGATGGAAAATATGATGATTCTCAAGATGATACTAGAGATGATGATCGAGATGATGCCAAAGATGATGATGCTCGAGATGATGCTAGAGATGATGATGCTTGAGATGATGCCATAGATGATGATCTTCGAGATGATACTAGATGATAGAGATGTTTGTGATAAGAAAGTTCCATGGATGATGATGATGTTGATGCAATTGTGAAAACTTCCTATGACATATAGATTCACTAGTCAGTTGTACAAATGTGTTGTTGTATTGTAGAATACCTTCCTTGTTAACAGGGAGTGTTAAAGAAATGTAACTGTGAAAGATATTCTATTTTGTATTATTATTGTTAATACCCCTTTTGGATATGGTGTTCCTCCGATTAGGGATTTCATTGATGTATTTGGTCATGTAAAGTGTCGAGGTAAAAACTTTAGTGTAAGTCAGGTCAGCAGTACCCACTAAAGTATTATTAAAATGTATTTTTGAGTCTTCCAAGGAAATTTGGCCCTAGAAGCAAGGAAAATTCGACCCAGTTGGGCTATTAGGCCTCTCAGTTGATATGTATAAATAGGAGAGGTGCCTCCCTCATTTGGACAAGAAGAACACTCAAGCAGTTGCGCTAGAGAGAGAAGAGACAGTCCATCTGGAGGAGAGGAAGAAGTCTAGTCTTGTTATTGGGTCTTACACTGTTCTTGGTTGAGGTCTATATAGAGGAAGTTTTGTTGGGTTCTTCCCCATGAGGGTTTCCCAGGATAAATATTTGTGTTCTCTTTTTTTATGATGTGCTTGTTATTCTTTTAAATATCCTTTTTTTTGGTATAACAACTTTTAAAATCTTAACAATCATGTCATTCTTCCTCCATAAAGAAGAGACAAAGGAAACATTTATTCTCCTATCTTTCATCTAATTGGAAGAAGGTGGAGAGGTTCACATGCACGATACCAGGAAACTAGTGCACACAAGAACCATCACATAGTATTATTGCTCCACAGAGATGCTAGATTGCAGAAATATTTTCACAAGTTTTAACTCAAGAAGAAAATTTTTCTCTTAGTATGAAAGCATGATCCTAGTTTCTCCTACTTATTTGGAGGGGGGCATTCACAAGAGGTTTTCCCCATTTCCTTGGTTTGTTAAGTAGTCACTTTTGCATTTATATTGTATGGGTGACCTTTGGTCTTAGTTTCCATGGCCCAGGTTTTTCAAGTTAGGATTAAGGGGGGGGTGTTAGGATTATTAATTAATCCTCCCTTGACCACCATAGTCTAAATTGTATTTTCCTAGCTTAGGAGATTATTTCTTCTTCATCGATGTGATGGGGGACTCACCTAGGGGCCACCTAACAGTCAATGCATGAGTTTCTATGAGTTTAGGAGCTCCAAAGACCAATCCCTATAATTTAGGAAACCAATCTGAGTGCCACCAGTAGTCTTCAGCAGTTGAACCTAGTAGGTATTCAGTTATGTTTAGAGCTAGGGGCAAAAACATGAAAGCTACCACTGAAACTCAACCGATCCCGCCTTGCGCCATCTGTGAAGTATAGGGCCATCCAAATCAAAACTACCCTAAAATTATTATAATCCACGCACACCTGGATACCATGGATACAATGGAAAACCTCCCCATGGTTGAAATCCCAAGCGGGCCAATAGTCATAAACAAGTCATTGAGAACAAACCATGCATGCATCCTTTGCGGATTGTATGGACACTATTCTCACCACTTCCAAGACTTGTCTAAGTTCTGAATGGATTTATCCAACCTTTGTCAACATTCCCTCAAATATGAGATCACCCTGATCGAAGAAGTTCACCCCCCATCTCCTTCTTTGGACACCATGTCCATTTACATGATGTTCAGTTCTACTGACCCTCTTGTCTCCACCACTAACGACGGTCCATCAGACCTATCTTTTCATTGCTTCCACAATGATGAGGAGATACTTGAATCCTTAACCACCACAAAATACCCATGGGATGACATGCACCATCACTCGTTCTTCCTCCCTGAAGATCTTGTATCACAGTCTGACCAGTTTCCCATGGAAACCAAATATTTCATTCATGGGAAAGTCGACTGGTTCAAAAACACCATTCCAGCACCAGATGCCTTCAAAGAAGGGAACATGTCCAAAATATTGCCAAACATCAAAATCAACATCTCAATCAATCCTACAGTGGTTGAAGAAATCATGCTGGGGGCATCTTGCTCCCCGGAAGAAGTCACCGCCTACAAATCTCTCTTCCAACAATTCCGCAACATCTTTGCCTGGTATTACACTGAAACACCCAGATTGGATCCATCCATCATGAAACACCACATTGACACATGGCCCAATATGGCCCCCATATGCTAAAAGCAACGACCCATCCATCCTTCCAAAGCAGCCGCGGTCAAAGCCAAAATAGAGAAGCTATGGACAGCCGGCTTCATTTACTCGATTGAGTACACCACTTGGGTTTCAAATACTGTTTCCATGAATAAAAATTAGGGTACCATCCAAGTTTGCATAGACTTATACGATCTAAATGGGGCATGTCCCAAAGAAAACTTCCCAGCACCCTTCATCGATCATATTATTGATGCATGCATCGGACATGAGGTATTTTCCTTCATGGATGGATTTTTTGGATATAACCAAATCTAGATCCGGAAAGAAGATTGTTACAAGACTGCATTCACAACCCCGTGGGGCACATTTTCCTATCGAGTAATACCCTTTGGTCTGAAGAACACTGGAACCACCTTCCAGCGTGCCATGACACACTGTTTCTGTGACCTCATCCACATCATGTTGGTCTATCTTAACAACCTCATTGCATGGTCATGGAAGCAAGCACAACACATAAACGACTTGCAGCAAATATTCCCGTGGTGTCGTAAGTATAAGATCTGCTTGAACCCTTTCAAGTGTGTTTTTTGTGTCCCAACGGATTGTCTCCTAGGTTTCATCGTGTCACACAAAGGAATGATCGTTGAACCCATGGAAATCCAAACCACTTTCCCTCTAACATCACCTCTTTAAGTAACGTGCAGTTCATCTTGTAGTATAGTCTTGTTCCTTTTTGTTTTACAACGTTTTTACCACAAATCAGAAACCCCCCATTTAGGGGCAGCACCATTAGTTACTCATTCAGATTCACTCGGAGCCTGTTCGAGACACCCCTCACACCACTGGGCTCAAATTTCTATCTTCTAACGAGACCATTGTCTCATGTTTAACAAGTAATTTTTGGGACCACTTCCTAGAAGTTACCTCAGTTTATGAGCCACATCATTGTGATGTAAGTGCCTCCAAACCTATACTTGCATTAAACTTGCCTACTGCCACTCATGCGGGTTCCCAGGCCACCACCTGGAAGGCGCGTCATTTTATTTTAGCATATAGCTATCTAATCCATCCACCGCACCATATGCGGGCCCCCAGACCATCGTCCAAAGGATGGATCATTTCCTTTTCATGCATTTAGGATATAAATGCCATTGTACTTGCACTCACATCACATATAGTCAAGTCCCTCCACCACAACTCACACATAGCTCTCATGAACTTTGTCCGAGAGCCACCCCGGTTTACATGCCACTGCTCCACTAACTCACGGGCCTCTACCATGATATATCTCGTGCATGTATTGGTATGTTTAAGAGCCACCTACTCCATCCATACTACATGGATGACCTTTGGACCATTTTCCACTATCTTGACATGGGGGCACCACCAGTGCCTCCTTGATCAGTTTACCATATTGGAGTTTCTTTTAAGCTCTTTTCTGACTCCTAAAAGAATGAAAATATTGCCGAGTGCAGCTGCTTCCTTTCTTGCTTGTTAAAGTATAGGAAAGGGAGTCTACATCATCTCGTTTATCTCCTTTTATAGACTATGTAGACCATCAAATGAAAAGGAACACCTTGGCACATTTAAGCCAAGACTGTTCCCCTCTGCATACTTTTATGCTTTCTCGGGCAGAGGGGCCGAACTTTACGAAAAAGATCACCATGGGTTGTCATTAAGCTCTTTTCCATCCTTCTCATCAAGAAAATATTGCCAAGCAAACTTGGTTTCATTCTTTCTCGTAAAAGTATCTGAATGACTATCCAGTCAATATAGGTTTAATCTTTTCTGGCCTGATTGGATTACCAACGGTAAAGAATTATCTCATCCCCTATAGGATGGATGAGCTCTCCTATGTATACTTTTATCCTTTTTTGGGCACAGGAGACTACCAATGAAAAGATCCCTCATTGGAGTCTTCTGCATGATTTCAGACTCTCTAAAATTGAAAGCACCATCGATCATGTACTTTCACAGGCTTGCCAAAAATCCATGAGATCATACCACAGCGGTGTCTCTAGACACCACCCCACAGATAATAGTTTGGCAGCATTCCCACTTTGGGTCGCCTTCATTCAGAGTAATATACAATGTGTCTTCCTTGGATCCCATCACTACCAAAAGTATCTACCTCCCCCAAGTATCTCCCATCTGCAGTGAAATTCCTGGTATTATAGCTATGATCCCATTCCCATGAGTCAATTTCATTTGCTTCTTGGTTCGTCCTGCCATCATACTCTGAACAAAGGAAGTTTGAGTCTACTACACTCCTTATTCCCCTATTCAACTCTTTCCCTCCTCCCCCCCCCCATTCAGTGGTTCAGTCCTAAGATTGCCTCACATCTTTCGGTTATCTCCCTCGCGCTTTTGGTCAAGGAAACACCGATGTCTTAACCAGGGGCAGGTCTCCCTCTATTGACGACAACACACATATTCCAGTGGATAGACCCAAAGGTCCCTATATCTTGGTTTCATTAACCTCATTAATGAGTTCCTTGGACCACTTGAGAGGATTCCTTAGTGCCTCTTCGGATGGTTGTTTCTCATGTGCTCGACTCCAACTACATCATTGCACTGTTGATATTCGTATAGGGTATTGGTTCGTGTAGTATTTGGTTGAATACCTTGGATGTCACCTAACTCTAGCAAATTGATGAGTCTATTCAAGGGACCTAAACAAGTTTATGTCCCTTGTGATTTTTGGGTTGCGTTGGAGACAGTGTTCAGAAGCCCCAGCAGATCTTCTATATAGATTTATGATTGATGCATCATACTTGTACCACAGAGACTCTGACTTTCCATCAGTGAGTCCATACAGCTAGGTACCATTCCAGATCCAATAGGCTATCAATCATGAAGATATAGCATTCCATGAGAATGCCATCGGTGCAATGTAGCAGTTCTTCAGATCAATATTGTATTTAGCCTCTCATGGAGGCAACCACTATGTATCATCATTTGTACATGATCACCTCTTGTATTATAGAGCATATATCACATTATTCTTTTGACATTGTTACGCACATGGGGATACCCACCTCGTCCATATACATGTCACACATTACTTGTATCTCACCCATTGATGGGAACCATAAATTTAATACAAAAACTAAAAGCCATCATGCCCCTGCCTAGGATGCACCATCTCTCCCCAAGAAAATCCTACGATGTCCGTCAGCCATACGATGAGATCCTTCCTTCACACATCAGGGGGCAATCTGTTAACCCAAAAAATCCCTCACTCAGCTCTACATGGCCTACAACACCCAAGGACACCCACACACGACCCTCATTTGACCCCATTTGACACCCGCACCCTAAAAAAGGCTTTAAAATGTGTAAAAGGGCTTAGAAACCCCTAAAAAGAGCCAAAATAGCTCTCATAGGGGCTAAAACCTCCAAAAAGGAGCTAAAACCCCTCAAAGGAGCTTAAGACCCCCAAAAGATCTAAAAATTGAGCGAAAGGGGCTAAAAGCCCAAAAAAGGGGCCAAAGCCCCAACCAGGGGCTTAAAACCCTAAAATTCTTGAGAAAAAATAGAAATAGAGGGGTGGGGGTCACTCTTAAAACATTCCTCCCTTGCATACTATTATGCTTCCCAAGTGGATGCCTTGAGACCATTTTCCTCTCAAGCCACCCACACTCCCTCTCATCCATCTTCCCTTTGAGCCATAGCTCCCCCATTGCCAAGAGAGAGGTGCTTCTCCAAGCTAGGGCATGGTGGCCCATTTCCACCAAGAGGTATAATATTTGTTTAATGTCACATTTATTTCTAGTTTTTCTAACTTAGTTTTCTTGCAGGTTTATTTTATGTTCTAACAGGTTGTATGCAGGTTTCTGGAGTCTAACCTTGTGTGCAGGGTTTTTATATCTTTTCTTCTTTTCTGTTCATTTCTTAATTTATGTTTAGTTTTTATTGCATTACCATCAGGAACCCTAGCCTTCCATCCTATAGATGAAAGGTAGCCATTTCTACCCTATAGCAAGGCAGAAATCCCTGCTACAGGCTCTGTAGAACTTTTTGGAATGATAAGAATCAAGAGATAGCACCATTCTGAGATAGCACCGATGATGATGATCCAAGATCAAGTGATGATCTAGATGTGATGATGATCCAAACTTGATGATGATCCATATTTGATGATGATAAAGTAATGATGATCCAATAGTGATGATCCAGCAGTCGTGATGATCCAGATCCCATGATGAAGAAGACTTGAAGAAGAAGATGACTTAGAAGAAGACTTGAAGACGAAGATGACTTGAAGATGAAGAAGACTTGAAGATGATGATGAATTGAAGATGAATAAGACTTGAAGATGAATACAACTTGAAGAGGACAATGACGAGATGGTCTAGTCGATACAGAGAATAAGACCAGTGCTAAAAATTGTGCCGGAAGAATACCTTCCTAGTTAAGAGGGAGTGTTGATGTACTTGTAACTTCAGAATGTATTCACTTGTATATATTATGTCTTGTACCCCGATGTTTATTTTGGGAAGTGTCTGTAATGTATTTGAGTCATGTCATGCCCCGATGTTCCTATCGGTAGGTTCTATAATGTAAACAAGTCATGTCAAGTCATTGTGGGTAACCCTCCTATTGCTCAAGGGTTAAAGTCCCTGCAGTTTTGGGGAACTAGGGTTATTAGACTCTCGTAGAGAATTTGGCCCTAGTGAGTCATTGTCAAGTCGAGAATTAGTTTAAATAGAGAGTGACCCTCTCTATTTATCACACACTCACTCAGACTCAGTTGTAGCGCATAGATGAGGAAGAAGAAGTTGTTGGGGCTAGAGAGAAAGAGGCTATTGCTATCGGGATATCATCTTACTATTTTTGGGGCTTTTCTATTGGTGTTTATTCTATATCTGAGGAAATTGCGGGGTTTTCTCCTTTATGGTTTCCCCAAGGAAAATCTTTGTGTTCATTGTCTTATGTGTTTGATTGATGTGCTTGTTATTCTTTTAGTTAAGATCCTAAGTTAATGCTAGCTTAAATAAAAAAAATCTAACATGATCCATGTAACTTGAAACCACACTAATTGCATAAGATAATTCAGGTTGAGTATGCGTAAGATAAAGAAAACACCCAATCAACTGCCTATACAATGTGTTATTTACCAAAGGAGAAGAACCTGCTTTCTCAAGCTTAATTCCTGAGAGGAATGGAGTCTTTCTTTCCTTGAAATATTTCATGCTGAAATTGTTGAGTAGATATGAATCATACTTGGACTGATGAACTTTTATTCCATATTGGGATTGATCAATTTCGAAACCCAACAATTGGCTCAACAATCCCAAATATGTCATGGAAAATGCATGGTTCATTTCATCCTTCAAGGAGGCAATCTCTTTCTTTGAGATTCCTATAATCAGTAGGTGATCCACATATAAAACAATAATCATTAAATAACCATGAATCAGCTTCAAATAGATATTAGGGTCAGACTTGCATCAAACAAAACTCAGTGACAGAAGAAAACCATCAATCTTGGCATACCAAGCCCTAGGGGCTTGCTTGAGCCCATACAATGATTTATTTAACTTGCACACTAAAGATGGATTAGAAAAAAAACCTCCTAGTTACTTCATATAAATCTCTTCATTCAGATCTCCATTTAGAAAGGCACACTTCACATCCATGTGATGTACCTCCCATTGCCTTGAAGCTGCAATGGCTAGAGCTAGCCTTATGGAGACCATATTTTCCATTGGTGCAAAGGTCTCATTGTAATCAATACCATGTACTTGCAAGTATCCCTTGGATACCAATCTTTCCTTATATTTCAAAGGTAAACCATGAGCAGCAAACTTAGTTTTATAGACCCACTTACACTTTACTAGCTTTCTCCGTGGGGGGAGATCAACTAGTTCCTATGTGTTATTCTTCTAGAGCAAGCTGAATTATTCCTTCATGGTTTTTTGCCATATTGGATCATGTGATTCATCTTCATATGTCTAAGGATTAGATTCAACCATCAAATAACATTTCTCAGAAAAGAGTGGATCTTTCACACAAAGGGCACTCTCAAATTGAGATCTAGTCCTCCTAGTGTCACTAGGATTCCCAACTAGTTCCCTAGATGTATGAATGGCCCTTGCTGGAAATTTTCATATTTTAGGACTGTTAGGATATGCAATTAAATCATAATTATCAGACATATCAGAATAAGCAAACTCCTTAGTCTCTTCACTTACAATCAGTGGTTGTGGTGATGAAGAGGACTCTCCAACTTCAACTACCACTAAAGGCTCTTCTTCGAACTGAACACTTGTTTCAATGAAATATTTGTTAGTGCTCAAGTTGATCAGATTGTACCCTTTTGAATATTTATAATACCCAACAAATAGGCACTCTTGGCTTTGGGGTTGCAAATCCTTCCTCTTTTTAGTTGGAATTCTAGCCCAATCCTTTGAGCCAAAAATCTTGAAATGGGTCACATTTGGCTTGTGGCCACTCCAAGATTCAAAAGGACTAATACCATCAATATTCTTATAAGGCACCATTTTCTAGATATAGGATGCACATTTTATAGCCTTAGATGAAAACTTTGGTGGCAAATTTTTAGCCTCCATCATGCAAGTTTCCATCTCCTTGAGTGATCTATTCTTTCTCTCAGCAACACCATTTTGTTGTGGTGTGTAAGGAATAGAATGTTGCATATGGATGCCTACATATTTACAATAATGGAAGAACTAAGACTTGACATACTCACCACAATTTTTCAGGCTTGAGGATCTTAAGTTTCCTCCGAGACTGGTTCTCAACCAAGGCTCGAAAGACCTTGAAGAGGTAAAAAACTTCAGACTTGTGCTTTAGGAAGTAGACCCAACAATACCTGGAAAAATAATCTATGAAGGTGAGTGCATATTTGTATTGACTCATGGGAATATGAGGGAATGGAATATTAATGTCACTATGTATTAAATCAAGGGGTGCATATGTTCTCTCATGACTAGCTCTCTCATATTTGTGCTTTGGGTGTTTTCCTAGGATGCAACATTGGAAGACTCCCTTAGAAAACTTAATCTTTGGTAACCCTATGACCATATATTTTTCATTCAAAACAAAAATATACTTATATTTAATATGAAAAAATTTCTCATGCCAAATATGTCTTGCCTCATTAGTATGGGTGAGAAGAGCAGAGGGGTTTGAGTATGGTAAAAAATGGGAAAACTTGTACACCTTCGAAGTGTGATCTACAACATTTTTTGCTATAACTTTACCATTCGAAATCTCTGAGATTTCAACTTCATTGGGGGAGAAGATGAATTTCTTTGGAGACCTAGTGTGAGTCATATGATACAATGAAAAGAGATTAGAGGCAAGACCTAGAACATACAACACATCTTTGAAGGAACCATGGTCAAGATCAATCCTTCCCTTCCCCATACTGTCAGTGAGAGAGTCATCTCCCAAGACAATTTTTGGACCTTTCGAATTGTCAAGAGAGGAGAAAGCCTCCCTTGTCGAAACCATATGTCTGGAAGATCCATAATCAATGATGAAGCTAGGTGAGCTTGAGGTGCCAGCAACCAAGGCATGTACTCTCTCCTTGTCTTCTGAATTTGATCCTCCTTCCCTCTTCTTTGAGCATTTAGGAAGGGAGATGTTGTTCTTCTCTAGGAGTTGGGTCAACATGTCTATTTGCTTTTTCATACAAGAGCTATCAGGATGATATCCCTTACTGCAGTATGCACACTTGCTCATTTCCCCTTTATTCTTCTTCTTCTGGAATTTCTTC
The DNA here is from genome assembly GCA_001517045.1 of Pseudotsuga menziesii. Classification (NCBI taxonomy): domain Eukaryota; kingdom Viridiplantae; phylum Streptophyta; class Pinopsida; order Pinales; family Pinaceae; genus Pseudotsuga; species Pseudotsuga menziesii. The sequence goes on along the minus strand of LPNX010456370.1, from coordinate 276,557 downwards.
ATGGATGCTAAAGGATCCTCTCGATACTTTGACTTGTCTCTATTTTTCTTAGGTGGATTTTTATCTTTTTTCTTGATTTTTGAATCCACCTTCGAATCTCCATCAACAAATATTGGTCTTTGGAAGGTTTGATGATGCCCATCATTACCAATTTATCTTTCTCTTGGGTGAGGGATTCCATGAACTCAAGAGGCTTAGGAATCTTCTAGGTTTGAGCTGTCAATTTGGTGGCATGGAAGGTTGAAACAAACACTTAGTAGTCAGGACCAAGATTCGAGAGTATGGTCAATACTAGTTTCTCTTCCTTCTTTTTGATCCCACACTATTTTAGTTGCAAAATGAGGGCCTTAAAATTGGGAAATTGGAGTTGCAATGATTCAAAGTTAATGGGACTCAAGGAGATCAATTCATTCTCGATTTGATGTCCTCTCATCTCATCTATATTTCCAAAAATATATTCAATATTCTCCCAAACCTCATTAGGTGATGTCAATGCATCAAGATGAAAGAGGAGGTCTCTTGAAATGCTTAAACACAAAAGACCATAGGCCTCATCCCTCCTATTGTGCCATTTAATTTTCTCTGCAACTGAATTAGGCTCTACCTCAGTTTCCATGGTAACCCTATAGAGGCATTTCTCTCTCAAAAATATCTCCCTCTCAGCTTTCCATTCGAAGAAATTGAATGGAATGAAGATGATCCTTTGAGATTGGTCCACATCTCAGCAACTGTGCCCTCCAATCAGTAGAATGTGCTCGTAGTTAGTGATCTAAAACATGAAATAAAAATATGGAAGGAGAGAAATAAATATACAAAGGCTCTGATACCATGTGGAAATTGAACCCAAGTGATAGAGAAATTACACACAAAATTGCTAATTAACATGCAAAATTCACACAAAAGGAGACTAAAATTGGAGCATAACATAATCCTATATTGAATAAGTGTAAATCAACCAAAATAATCAATTAATAGGTTTTCCAAATATATAATTACATCATATATTTTAAATAATAAGGATGCTATTCGAATTGGTCAAAATCAGGCTTACTAAAACTAGTCAAATCCCCCATAGGTGCATAAAAAACTTTCCAAATATATGAAGATGCTCATGAATTGGCTAAATCAAATAGGAAATATAATAAGTGATTGAAATAGATCATATCCATGTTTTTTTTTGGAGAAAAGGAAGGAGGATGATGTGGGTAAAAAACAAGGCAGTTACTCCTAGACTAGCTTTTCCCTTTTTCCTTAAAACTGTTGTAAAACAAGGCAGCTTTTAGAAAAAGCAAAACTGCAATTTTCCAATATAAGAATAAAAGTAGAGTTGTTAAAAATGTTTCTAGGATTATTTCAAAGCACTCCATGACCCAATTTTATCATGTGTTTACTTCTAGGTGCAAGCGGAAGCCAACTAGCATAGCGAGGAATCTAGGAATCTAGGAATCAAACAAAAATGATTAATTATTGTCAAATATGGGTAGCTATGGCACATTACCCCATATAGTGTAGCGCATTACCCCCTATATTATGGTTCATTACATATTATTTCTCGGATTGGGTCTATTAGTGGGTCTATTAGTTGTTATTGTACACCCTTGTCTCATGTGTATAGAAAGGATATATTCTCATTTTAGTCATCATGGTATATTGTCTTGTCTTGGGTACACAAGTACATTATGTAAGGAGGTTCAACCCTAGAAGAGGATAGTTATTTATCTTTTTAATTCATTATTAAGGCATGAATTTCTCTCTTTTGGTCTATTTATGCTATTTTAATGTTATTTCTGGGATTGGGTTGCATAACATTTGATGTCAGAGCTCTTTCCTCGGGACTGGCTTCTGCAAAACGAGTCATCTTGTAATTTTTTATAAAAATTTATTTATAAAAGGATTAAGAGATATAGGTTAAAAACCCACTTCTAAAACAGGCTGAAATAGCTCCAATCCAAAATTCAAATCCTTATACATTACATTTTTAGAGATAGTTGTAGAAGAATATAGGATTTTTTACTACTCCAAAACCTAGTCTAAAACAAGTGTTCTAGGGAAAAAGGTCATATATGAGAGATCCAAGATCCAAATTGAGTGATACTAGTTGTATATGAAATAGGACAGACAAGGGTATCTTCAGTATAATTTTCAAATACAAAAGAAAAATATTGGACATGAGGCATACTGTACAAGTTCTCTCTTCTGGATAGGACAAAAATAAGAAGCTTTGGGAGGAATAACTTTTTTTTGGAACATCCAAATTAGGCCAAACCTATGGAATTGGAAAAAAGAGAAATCAGGGTACCATAGGTCGAATTTTTAGACCTAGAGAAGTCAAAATTCAAATTTTACCTAATTTACAAGTCAACCATAAAACAATCTTCTAATCAAGGTTTGGAAAAGGTAGGTCATTTTTCATTTGAATAGATTTGAGTAGAAGAATATATTAGTGGTAAACCCTAGGGTGTGATATATATTTATTGTTAAAAATTACACCAAAAGGAAGTGGAAAGAATCACACTTCACTCAAACCCCATAGGATTCATCCCCGACATACAATGAAATGGAAGACATATCTTTTAGAGTGTTCAAGTTGGAATATATGATTAAAGAAAATGTGAAAATTGTCGACTTAATTAAATTGGAAAAGAAGATGGCTAGTAAATAGGGTCTCAAAGGGATGGCTAGGAAACAACATCTTCAAGAATTGAAGGAATTTATTAAGGTTATAAAAAATAGATTTATTCTTCATGTATCTACTCAAGAAGAGGATAAGGAGGAAAAATAGGACTAATTCCAGTCAGGTCTGGGGAAAATTGAAAAAGAATTTGAGAGTAGGAAGTCAGAGTCCTCAAAAGTTGATGATTCACCACAGCATCATGGGTTTAATTCAGGTACTAGTGAATACTTTATCCCCAAGATTGACATGAGAAGTTTGATGTTGGAGCAAAGTCTCGCAGCTACAGGAGAAGCTACCATTTTGGCGGATAGACAGTTTGGCGAAGACGAAGAGATAAGGTAAAGCTACGACGTTGTAGCATGTTTCTAGCTGTAGAGAAAAGCTAGAAACCATGACTGTTGGGATAGAGAAGTCAAGAAAGACGACAGTACCTGAGCGGTCGAGAAGAGAGAGCTCAACCATTGCATTGAAGGCAGCGGCGAAGACAGGAGGGCTCAGCTACCCTCATAAAGGAAAAGAAGTGACGAGGCCGAGGTATTGAAGACGAAGGACAGAAGATGGGAAGCGGTGCATAGTACCCATGGTCAAGGCCAGGAAGCATGGAAGACTGCAGAGAGTAGTGGTGTGACGGAAAGCGGCTACCCCAAGTACATATATGCCGACTGTCACTAGTTAGGGATTTGGGTTACTATTGGGACAGGCCCACGGTGTTGTAATGAAGAGACCTTCGGGCTGCCTATAAAGGGATGTATTTTGTATTGTAAAAGGTTATCTAGTTAGTCCTTCTGGAGCTATTAGGGTAACCTATAGCTATTCAGACATCGGCGAGTCTGAGAGTCCAATAGTTTGTTAGCTCACTGTTATTTTGTATTGTAACAATCCATAGGGATTGACAGAGAGAGAGAGAGTATATTGTAAGAAGGAAATATAGAGAAGAGATCTAAGAGAGAAGGGCTACAGGCTGTGTGCGGAGTTACCCAGAAGATCTCTAGCTGCATATGTGGTGCAGCAGAACTATGTACCTCTCTCAAGCCATAATATAGAAACACATTTCTTTGGATGTAGCTTCTACCTTGGAAGTGAACCATGTAAAATCAGAGCGTTATGTGATTGATTCATGTGATTGTATTTACTTGTTATATCTATCATTCATTACACAAACTTTGCTTACAGTAAATGTATGTATGTGTTATTCAGTTCATAGCATCTTCAAAGGATAAATGCAAGTTGAAGTCTTTAAGTATTCTGTATAAGAGTTTGTCTAAGTTTCACTCAAGATAGTTAAGAGTCGCAGTGTAAAACAGTCTTGTGTGTTGAGTCCTGTAAGTTGAACACCAGTATGCTAAGTACGCTGAGCCACAGCAGTAGGATATCGCAGGGAGGCTATATCGCACCATCAGAGGAGCTATGGTGCACGGTACCACAGGTTGAGGATTGAGCATAGGAGAGAGTTACGTGTTTCCCAGGACGCGGCGATGCGATAAAGGTTAGAGTCATTGTGAGTAAGAGGAAACTGCGCATCACAGAAAGAGTCATCTCGCAGGCTAAGAAGAGCTGCGAGACGCACATAGGATGCTATACAGAACCTGGTCGAGACACTTGAGTCTTTGGCCAACCCATTAGGATCACTTCGAGTGAGACTTCAAGCCACTCCGCGGTCTGTTGCCGAAAGGGCCAGTGAGCTAGGGGTGTTGTTGGTACATTATAGTAAACTTGGGTCTGCCCAGTGACCAACAAATGGTTACCAATGGATTTGTGACCGTAAAAAGGAATATATTATATCTTGGTCTATATTCATAGAATAATTGATTGCACATGATGGGGATACAAATAACATAACCTTCTTTAGCCAGTTAGTAAATCTCAAGAAAAAAGGTCAGGTTATCGAGAAAATCAAGAAATTTTAGTAGCTAAGTCTTAGAGTGAAGAATATTTCAGAATATTATTTGTTATATCTCTTTGTTGGAACCTTGAAAGACAACATTCAACATGAGGCATGTCTCTTTGAACCATCACCCCTAGAGAAGGATTTTGTGATGGAAAGGAGGGTTAAAAGTAAAAATATGGCAATGACTACTAAAAAGGCCTTCTCCAACACATAGAGATAAAATAATGTTCCTTCTTCTAAACCACCACAAAGTTTGAAACCCCAAAAAATAGATGAAAGAAGAGAAAAAGAATTATGCTTTAATTGTGAAAGCAAGTATAGTAAGGGCCATAAGTTTGGTGAGAATAAATTATTCTAAATAGAATGTGAAGAGGAAGAACCAAAAGAAGAGGAAGCATCTCAAGAAGAGGTGACTTTAGAAGAAATAGAAGAGGAAGCATCTCAATAAGAGGTGAATTCAGAAGAAATAAAAGAGGATACTTCAAAATAAATTACTCCCACCACATCTTGTCATGCATTGGCTGGATTTATCACTCCTCAAACTCTCAAGATCGAAGGATATATAAGAAAGAAGAACATAATAGTGTCAATTGATTTCAGTAGTACTCATAATTTCATTCACTATAAATTAACCAAAGTTCTTAATTGCTTTTTTATATACAGCACTAGAGTTTCAAGTTATGATTGCAGATGGAGGAACTATAAATTACTCAAGGAAATGCCATAATATCAATATTGCTATGGGGTAATATGTATTGAATAGTCCAATGATTTCTATCCCAATAGGTGGGTCTGATGCTGTCTTAGGTGTCCAATGGTTGCAATCATTGGGAACAATGGACTTTAATTTTCAAAACAAATTCATGAAATTTTCATGAGAAGGAAATGAATACAAGTTAAAGGGAATCACAAGAAAAGCAAGCAAGGTGATAATATCTAATGGTATGGAAAATTCGTTAAAAAGGGGACATCAAGGTGTAGTTGCACAATTATGCTCATTAGATGTTCAAACCTCAAAGTTACCTATCTCACCATATATCCTAAGGGTCATTAATAAGAATTATAAGGTATTTGAAGATATTCCCAAAGGTATTCCACCTATTTTAGACTTTGATCATGCTATCTACTTAATTCTAGGAAGTGCCCCTCCTAACATTAGGACTTACCGATAGCTCTATAGCCAGAAGAGTGAAATTGAGTGTATGGTTTCTGAAATGTTAGAGTTTGGCATAATTAGGCATATCCAAAGTTCTTACTCTGCAACAGTGGTAATGGTACCCAATCCAGATTGATCATGGTGTATGTGTCCTAATTATAGATATCTCAACAAGATCACCATTAAAGATAAGTTTTCCATTCTTGTCATTGATCAATTGTTAGACGAATTACATGGAGTAGTTGTCTTCACAAAGTTGGATCTTCTTTCCTTGTATGATTGTATCATTAGATTCAAATGAAGGATGAAGACATCCCTAAGCCAACATTTAGAACTCATGAAGGTCACTATGAATTTTTGGTCATGCCATTTTCTCTCACAAATGCGCCTTCCACATTTCAAGGTTTGATGAATTATATTTTCAAGCCTTTCCTTACAAAATTTGTGTTGGTAGAGTATTTGGGTCATATTGTATCTAATGAAGGTGTCAAGGTAGACCCTAAAAAAATTAAATCCATGATGAACTGGTTGATTCCAAAAATCGAGGATCCTTAGGTCTGACAGGGTACTATCGCAAGTTTTTTCATAACTATGGAAGAATAATAGCTCCTCTAACAACACTATTGAAGAAATATGCATTTTCTTGGACTCCAAAGGCAACTAGAGATTTTCAACAATGCAAAGTGACGATGTGTAAATATCCTATTTTCGCGACACCAAACTTCACAAAAATATTTATTATGGAATGTGATGCTTCAGGAAAAGGAATTAGAGCTGTACTAATGCAAGAAGGACACCCTCTTTCCTTCACAAGTCATCTAGTGAAGGGAAAGAACTTAAAAAAATCCTATTTAAGAGAAGGAAATTTTGGAAATATTACATGCTTTGAAGCAATGACACTCCTACCTTATGGGGATACATTTCAAGGTTAAAATTGATTAGGATAGATTTAAATACTTCTTGAAACAAAGGATATCTTCAGAAGAGAAACAAAAATGGGTGACAAGGATGTTGTTATATGACTTTAAAATCATCTACAAAAGGGGAAGAAAATGTTGATGTAATTGTAACTTCGGAATGTATTCACTTGTATTTCTTATATATTGTAACCCGATGTTTATTCCAGGATGTACTTGTGTCATGTCATGCCCCGATGCTCCTATCAGGAGGATCTATATTGTAAACAAGTCATGTCAAGTCATTGTGGGTAACCCTCCTATTCTCTAAGGGTTAAAGTCCCCGCAGTTCCGGGGCAATAGGGTTATTAGACTCTCCTAGAGAGATCGGCCCTAGTAGGGTTTTAGTCATGTTGGGATTAGTATAAATAGAGAGCTGGACTATCTATTTAGAACACCTCTCACACAAACTCAAGTGTAGTGCATAGTTGAGGAAGGAGAAGACACTGGGGCTAGATAGAAACAAGGTTACTGCGGTCAGGAGATCACTTACTGTTTTGGGTTTTACTTTGGTGTTGATTCTATCTCTTAAGAAGTTGCATGGTTTTTTCCATTTATGGTTTCCCCGAGGAAAAACACGGTGTTCATTGTCTCTTGTGTTTGATTGCTGTGCTTTTTGTTCTCTTAGTTAAAGATCATAATGTTATGCTAGCTTAATGTTAAAAATCTAACATGGTATCAGAGCTAACCTGAGAAGAAGACACTGTGCAGCTGCAAGAACTAGGGCTTCCTACTTTGTGGATCTCTCTCCATAGATTTTTAGCAAAATAAGGTTGGAATAATTCTCCTCCCTAGGGTGCATCTTTCTATCGAAACAGAATCCAATTCTGAGGTTTCTCAGTTTTGGACCTAACAGTGCTGCCAAAAATTAGGGATTTTCACAGAAGAGGAATTTTTTAGTGAGCCCAGGCTTGGATTGATCTCCTCCCTAAAATAGAAGTTAGGGATAAAATTCAAAGCAATTGGTTGGAAAGAACTCTGAAAAAGCAAAACCCTAATTTGCTCCTCAACCAGCTCTACAGGATTTCAGCTCCAAATCTAGATCTGACATCTTGACCTGGTAAGATCTAAATATTTTGTATTTCCATTTGATGTTCTTAGTTAAGATGTCTTATCATACCAATATTGATGAAAATATTGAGGAAGCTGATAACTTATGAGCTTGGAAGTATAGGATCTCCTTGGTCCTGGAAGAAAATGAGTTGGACTCCTATATCAATGAGGAGGTTCCAGTTCCAGAGGGAGATGAGGCGTAGGCCTTACATAAGAAGAAGTTGGTTATGGAAAAGAGAATCATTGTTGATTCTATCAACGATCACCTCATCCCATAGGTGTCCTCTCTCAAGATACCTAACGCTATGTTTGATGCCCTAACCAAACTATTTGAAGGGAAGAACATCAATCGAAATAAGACTCTAAGGAATCAATTGAAGAATGTAAAGATACAAAATGATGAGACCATCTAGTATTAATTCACAAGGATATCTTAGATCAAAGAACAGCTAGAAGTTGTAGATGAAGAAGTGGAGAATGCAGAAATTGTGATGACAACACTGAATGGCCTCCCTAGGTCATGGGATTCATTCATCCAAGGAATATATGCCAAAAAGAAGTTATTCATGTTCACCAGACTATTGGAAGAATGCTCTCAAGAAGAAGCTCGGATAGCAGATTGAGAAGAGAAGATGGGAAGTGAAGATCAATCCCTCACAGTTCACTCCAAGAAAGGCAAAAGAAACTCTCATCACTCCAAAGGTAAGAACTTTCACCATAAGGATAACATTAGAAAGGACCTATCTAGATTGAGATGTTATACATGTGATGAAAGAGGGAAATTTGCAAAATATTGTCCTAGAAACAAGATTAACTCTCATAAGAGGAAGGAAAACAAGAGAAGACATCATGCTCATGCTGCAGAGGATGATGAACCTTCCAAGAAGAAAACCAAATATGAAAGTGAAGATTCTTCTAGTGAAGATGAATATGTTTTTATTTTTTCTCTTACAAGAAACATTACTCATGGAAGCACTGATTGGCTTATAGACAGTGGGGCTTCAAATCATATGACAAGATTCAAGGAATCCTTTGTGAATCTGTCAAAACATGAATCACCTCACAAGGTGAAGCTCGGAGATGACTACCAGTATCCAATAAAAGGTAGTGGGGAATCCTCCTATAAAGTAGACTCTCAAAATTCTATGACAATGAAGGAAGTATTGTTTGTGCTAGGACTCAAGAATAAAATTCCCTCCATATCTGCATTAGATGAAAAAGGAATGAGGGTTGCATTCATAGATGGTCAAGTCATCATGTAGCCAAAAGGAAAGACCATCGATGATGCAGTAGTGATTGGAGAACAAGAAGGAGGTTTGTACAAATTAGAGGGCCATCCAGAACAATCATTGGTCCATGACACAGTAGAGCCAAATGAACTTTGGCATAGAATACTTGCACATGTGCATTACAGAGCACTACCTATTGCAAGCAAAGTTGTTGAAGGTCTTCCAGAAATCCAAGCAAAACATGATGGGGTATGAAAAGATGTGCGAAAGGAAAGAATACAAAGAAGACATTTCCAAGTAGTGAAAGCAAAGCAAAAGGAATCTTGGAAATCATCCACTCCAATGTATGCGGTCCTATGTCATCAAGCTCACTAAGTGGGCATGCATATTATGTTTCTTTTATTGATGACTTTTCTAGGAAGACATGGGTTGACTTCATGAAGAATAAAGACGAAGTATTCAGCACGTTCAAGGAATTCAAATCCTTGATCAAGAATCACACTGAAAAGAAGATCAAGACATTTGGATCAAACAATGGCGAAGAATTCACTTCAAATGAATTTAAAGAGCTATGCAAAGACTCAAGGATTAAGAGGGAGTTGTCCACTCCTTACAATCCACAAAAAAGTGGGGTTGTAGAAAGGAAGAATAGAACTATCATGGAAGCTACAAGAGCAATGATTCATGATCAAGATATTCCTATGCATCTTTGGGTGGAAGCTACTAGAACAGCGGTGTATGTACAGAACCATACTCCACATAGAGTACTCGAGAACAAGACTCTTGAAGAAGTCTTCTCCGGAAAGAGACCAGAAGTCAGCCATCTCAGAATATTCAGCTGTCCTATGTATATACACATTCCAAGAGAGAAGAGAACTAAATTATATCCTTCAGGTAAGAAGGGTATATTTGTGGGATATTCTGAAAACTCAAAGGCTTACAGAATATACTTCCCAGGATTCAAGAAGACTGATATCAGTAGGTATGTGACATTTGATGAAGACACAACTTTCAACAAATCCAGAAAGAAACCTAGTGAAGAATTTGAAGAAGCAGAAGCACCCAGGATTCATGATACAACCATGAATGAAGAAGCTCAAGAAGAAGATCAAGAATTTGAAGAACCACAAAGACCTATAGATCCACCTCAAGAAAAGAATCCTCACAAGAGGAAACCTGCTTGGGTACGAGAAGTTATCAAAACATGCAGAAAGATATGGGGCTCCAGAAGAGAATCACAGAGAAAGAAAGAGGACCAGATCTTGCTCTGGGTATGTAGCATTACTATGTGATTTCATTGATAAAGAACCTTCTAATTATGAAGAAATGGCAGAACAAAAAGAATGGAAGGATGCTATGATCTAAGAGTATCAGTCGATGATGAAGAATGATGTTTGGGATGTTGTCCCAAGACCAGAAGGGAAGTCAGTTGTAACTTCCAAATGGATCTACAAGGTCAAGCATGTTGCAGATGGTAGTATAGAGAAATATAAGGCAAGATTTGTTGCTCATAGTTTCTCCCAGAAAGAAGGAATAGACTATGAAGAAACCTTTGCACCTATAGCCAGATACACTTCCATTAGATCGGTACTTTCTCTAGCTGTAGTGATGAAATGGAGATACACCAAATGGATGTCAAGACTGCTTTCTTGAATGGTGTAGTGGAAGAGGAAGTGTATGTGGAGCAACCACTCGGTTTTGAGACACATGACAGAGAGTCTCATGTATGTAGATTGAAGAAAGCACTGTATGGTTTGAAATAGGCACCCATGACTTGGTACGGTAGAATTGATAGCTTTCTATCAAGTTTAGGGTTTACTAAGAGTAAAGCAGATTCCAACCTTTACTACAAGGTTGAAGATGGAAACCCAATGATGCTCCTTCTATATGTAGATGATCTGTTTGTAACAGGTATGGATGGGTTGATTTCTAATACAAAGAGGAAGCTTGCTTCCGAGTTCAAAATAAAGGATTTGGGTATGATGCATTATTTTCTAGGCATGGAGGTGTGGCAGAATGCAGATGGGATTTCCCTGGGACAAGGGAAATATATAGTAGAGATCTTGAAGAGGTTTGGGATGATGGACTACAAGGCTATGGCCACACCTATGGCATCAAACCTGAAGCTATTAAGTGATGCTTCATCAGAGATGGTTGATGCTACAATGTATTGTCAAATGATTGGGTCCTTGATGTACCCGATGAACACGAGACCAAATATTTGCTTTGCTGTGAACACCTTGAGACAATTCCTAACAGATCTAAGACATGTTCACTTGATTGTTGCAAAGCATATTCTAAGGTACCTGAGGGGTACAGTTGATTATGGGCTTAAGTATGAGTTGAATTAGAAGATTAACCTAGAGGGTTATGTTGATTCAGATTGGGAAGGTAGTGCCATTGATAGGAAGAGCACTTTAGGGTGTTGCTTCAGTATGGGATTCGGTCTGATCTCTTGGTTTAGCAGGAAGCAATCCTGTGTGGCACTTAGTACAACTGAAGCAGAGTATGTCACAGCTTGTTCAGCTAATTATGAGGTAGTATGGCTGTGGAAGCTACTGTCTGATTTATTTGATCTCCGGTTGGATGCTACTTGTATACATTGTGATAACCAGAGTTGCGTGAAGCTGTCAGAGAATCCAGTGTTCCATGACAAGTAGAAGCATATCAATATCAAGTATCACTATATCAGTGATATGGTGCATAAGGGAGCAGTAAAGCTCCAGTAAGTTGTGACAGAGGAACAGATAGCTGATGTGTTGATGAAGCCATTGTCTAGGGTGAATTTTGAGTACTTCATGGAGAAGCTTGGTGTTCTCCAGATCGAGGTTTCCTCCAAGGGAAAATGATGAGACCCATAGCCATTATGACATGGTGAGAGGATTGGTTCCTTCCATGGTCAGATGTAAGGACTGAGCCATTATTTCATGGTGAGAGGATTGGTTCCTTCCATGTTAGATATGAGTGTTGAATTCGTAAGCCATTCTGACCAGTAGGTCAGATGTAAGGGCTAAGACATTCTATCATGGTGAGAGGATTGGTTCCTTCCACATCAGATATGAGTGCTGAGCCATTCTAATATGACTGTAGGATTGGTTCCTACATGATCAAATATAAGGGCTATTGCCATTCTTGGAATGGAGCTGCCTGGTGAGGTACCAAGAATACTTGGTCTAGGACTAAGGGCCATTATGATATGACTGTAGGATGTGTTCCTACATGACAAAATGTGAGCACATGGCCGTTCTGATGTGATTGAGGGATGTGTTCCCAGTTGATCAGATATAAGGGTTGTTTCCATTCTTGGAATGGAGCTACCTGGTGAGGTACCAGGAACCCTCAACTTGGGGTTGAGAGCCTTTCCATCATGGTTGCAGGATGTGTTCCCACATGGGTGGATGTAAGTGCAGAGCCTTTTCATCATGGTTGCATGATGTGTTTCTGCATGGATGAATGTAAGTGCAAATCCCTTTCATCATGGTTGCAGGATGTGTTCCCGCATGGGTGAATGTAAGTGCAGAGCCCTTCCATCATGGTTGCAGGATGTGTTCCTGCATGGGTGGATGTAAGTGTAGAGCCCTCCCATCATGGTTGCAGGATGTGTTCCTGCATGTGTGGATGTAAGTATAGAGCTCTTTCATCATGGTTGTACGATGTGTTCCCACATGGGTGAAAGAGCAGAGCCTTTTTAGCATGGTTACATGATGTGTTCCTGCATGGCTAAATGTGAGTGCTGGGCCTTTCTGATGTGATTATAGGATTGGTTCCTACATGATCATATGTGAGTGTTGGGCATGCCTTTCTGATGAGTAGGTCAGATGTAAGTGTTGGAAGGGCCATTCTAACTTGGTGTCAGATATAAGCGCTGAAGAAAGACCTACATGGAGGCTAGGCCTACAACCAGCATGAAAAATGGCTGGCTCTGTAGAACTTCCTGTGATGAGAAGAATCATGATATAACACTCGTGATGATCCAGTGATGATGATCTAGATCGAGTGATGATCCAGATCTAGTGATGATGACCAGTGATGATCCAGATTGAGTAATGACCCAGATCCAATGATGATGTCCAGTGATGATCTAGATCGAGTGATGATCCAAATCCAGTGATGATCCAGATCCAGTGATGATCCAGATCCAGAGATGATCCAGATCAAAAGATGAAGATGAATTGAAGACAAATATTACTTGAATATACTTATGACGAGATGATCTAGAGAAGAAGACCTGTGATGAAAATTATTTCAAGTGAATACCTTCCTAGTTAAGAGGGAGTGTTGATGTAATTGTAACTTCAGAATGTATTCACTTGTATTTCTTATCTATTGTAACCTGATGTTTATTCTGGGATGTACTTGTGTCATTCCATGCCACGATGCTCCTATCAAGAGGATCTATATTCTAAACAAGTCATGTCAAGTCATTGTGGGTAACCCTCCTATTGTCTAGGGGTTAAAGTCCCCGCAGTTCCGGGGCACTAGGGTTATTACACTCTCCTAGAGAGGTTGGCCCTAGTAGTATTTTAGTCATGTCGGGATTAGTATAAATAGAGAGATGGAATCTCTATTTATAACACCTCTCAAACACACTCAAGTGTAGCACATAGTTGAGGAAGGAGAAGACATTGGGGCTATATAGAAAGAAGGTTACTGCTGTCGGGAGATCACTTACTGTTTTGGGTTTTGCTTTGGTACTGATTCTATCTCTCAGGAAGTTGCGGGGTTTTCTCCATTTATGGTTTCCCTAAGGAAAAACACTGTGTTCATTTTCTCTTGTGTTTGATTGATGTGCTTGTTGTTCTCTTAGTTAAAGATCCTAATGTTATGCTAGCTTAATGTTAAAAATCTAACAGAAAAATGTTGTCGTAGATGCACTCTCCAAGAAATATGATGATGTTAAAGCATTACTCCATGCTATATTGATCATCCAACCATATTAGATAATTGAATAAAAGGATGAATGGAACAATGATGAAGAAATATGGACATTCATTCAGAAGCTGCAGCAAGATCCCAGTGCCTCTAATACATTTAGGTGGAAATATGGTTTTCTATGGTACAAGGATCGCCTATATCTTGGTAAGGGTTCCCAACTCAAGAAAAATGTGTTTTTTTAATTCCACTCCTCACTGATAGGAGGGCACTCAGGTTTCTTAAAATCCTACCACAAGTAAAGAATGTGTTTTTTTGAGATGGTCTTAAAACTAATGTTCAAAAATTTGTGACAGAATGTTTGGTTTTCCAATGAAATAAAGTGGAAACAATTAAGACCCCAGGTCTCTTACAACCAATTTCCATTCCAAGACAAATGTGGATAGAGTTCTCAATGGATTTTATCACAGGTTTACCAAGGTTAGAAGGAAAGAGTGTGATCATGGTGTTTGTTGATAGACTTACTAAATATGCACACTTATGTGCACTATATTACCCCTTTAAAAACAATCACGGTCACCAATTATTTTATGGAGATAGTACAAAAACTACATGGTACTCCAAATATTATAGTAAGTGATAGGGATCCCATTTTCACTGGAAAATTTTGGACCAAATTATTTTCTTGTTTGGGTCCTCAATTGGCTCATAGCTCATCTTATCATCCTCAATCTGATGGACAAACTGAGATTGTAAAAAAAAATTTGGAAAGGTATCTTCAATGTTTTGGAGTCGATAAACAAACACAATGGGTCAAGTGGTTACCCTTGGAAGAATGATGGTATAACACTTCCTTCCTTACATCATAAAAAATGACCCCATTTATGGAACTTTATGGCTATCATCCACCATCCATCACATCTTTAGTAAGAGACTCCTTTAAGGTTCAAGCAGTGGAAGACCACATGAATCATCAACAACAAGTTCTTCAACTCTTAAAGGACAACCTGAATATAGCACAAACTTGAATGAACCAACAAGCAGATCAACACCGTAGTGAATGAAGCTTTAATGTGGGGGATTGGGTGTTTTTAATACTACAACCATACAAACAGATGTCCCTGAAGAACACTAATAAGGATAATAAATTATCACCTAAATATTACGGTCCCTACAAGGTGCTAAAAAATATTGGTAGTATGGCCTACAAATTGAAACTACCTACATCTTTACGATTCCATCTAGTTTTCCATGTTTCTTGTTTGAAGAAGGTAATCAGTGACAAGCTACCATTTCAAATGAATATTACTGGAACTTGACAAGGAAGGAAAAATAATCTTGGATCCTAAATAAATCACTGAAATAAGAACTAGGTAGCTTTGAAATCGATCAATTCTAGAGTATCTCATTAAATGGAATAACTTACCCATAAAAGATTAAACATGAGAAGATGAGTCCTGTATACATCAGCATCCATAACTACTTCATCATTGAGGACAACACTTTTTGAAGGGGAAGGGCATGTTAAGCCCTTATTGATGACACATTACCCCATATAGTGTATCAATTACCACCTACATTGTGGTGCATAACATATTATTTATGTCAACTTGCACAAGATGCACAATAGAAAGAGAGACTTGATTGATGATTAAATGAATTTTTTTCCCTCTATTTATACACTTCATCATGATCTACTATCTTCGTTTAGTGTATCCTTCTTAACGCAAAATAATTTCTCACCTATCTCTACATGGTCTAAACCACATACATACATCATTTTCCTACAATTTTCCCCTTACCTTTGACCTTCACAACTATGGTTTACCTTCATTCTCTCTCAAAAAAGGAAAAAAAACCCACAAAAAGGCCAAAAAAGCTCACAAAAGGGCTAAAAACCCAAAACAAGGCCTAAAACCCTAAACAGGGCTTAAAAACCTAACTAGGGTTTCAAAACCCTAAAAGAGATAAAAGGACAAAAAATCTAAAAACTTATTACAAAAATAGTGTGAAGGTCTCCATCAACAAGATTCTTATCCCTTTTTCATTATTCTATTTCATGAGTACAGTGAGAAACCATTATTCTCAAAGTCTTCACACAATTTTTTCCAATCATTCCATAGCCCCACCATCTCCCATCTAGTACGTTGAGGCATCCTCCATACCAACCAGCCTGTGGAGAGGCGGTCCATTTCCAAGATCGAGCGTGGTGGCCCATTTTCAGAAAAAGAGGGTATAATTTTCATGTTTTTTGTTTTTATTTAGTTTATTCATATTTAATTATTGATTTTATTTTACTAATATCATTGTTTACTGCATCTTTCTTCCACTAACTCTACCCTACTGTCTCATTTACAGAAGGGAGGTACTTTAGCACATAGCAGGGGTGAAAACCCTGCTATAGTTTTGGTGACCATACTGGGTCAATCCTCTTGGATGCCTTGTTTTGTAGGTGTTTATTTTGTTTTTAATAACAACCATCACTGATCAAACCCTCACAAGGCCGATTTGAACCTGTATGGCACCAGTTCCTACCCCCTCGGCCCCTCCCAGCTTTATTTTCTTTATTTTTTCTTATATGACCAAAGTCACTCCATTCGGGCCAAAACCTGTGACCCAATCGTGCAGTTTCACCTATTAGGCATAACCCAGGTCATGACCTTAGCCTTGTAAAGTGTGACTTTCCTCACAAGGCCAAGTCACGCCTATTTTTCTTATTTAAGAGGCCCAGTCGCCTCTATTTTTCCTGTTTGTGCGACCGAGTCATGACTGTCAACCTTTAAAGTGCAACCTGTCTCTTTCTGAGTTAATTTCTGTAATTTACATTCTGTACTGCATTTTTTTTTAAAGTTGGAAATTAACCTACTTATTTGGCCCCACCTCCTCTACTCGGTCATCGTCCTCCGAGGTATTTTGGGATACAATGGGGGGGTGGGTAAGTTTAGTAATAGGAAACCACTTCACTATTGTTCTCTTCAATTAAAAAAAAAGTGAATTTGGAGGCTATGGGGAGTGGTAGATCATTAGGGGTCTCACGTCATTAGTGTCCTCCTTGTTGAGCACTGGGCACTTGGGGTTTGACCCGTAGATCTACGGGTGGAATTTTTTCCACTTTGTTGAGAGCCCATCAATCCCTCCTTGATTTGAAGGATACAAATTTTGGGTAGTCATAATACTGGTTTGCAAACATAACAGTCAATCACCTATTTTCAGACCCTTGTTTGTCTTGCACTTTGTTCTGATCTGCTTTTACCTTTCAGACCTTCTTTGGTACAACCATTTGCTTCTTTCTTGCAGGAAATCCATTGTTATTTATTTATTTCAATATATTTAAAAGTAAAAGTAAAATTTTCATACATAAGTGCACACATACTCACACCAATAATCAAACAAACTCGGTTCATGACCTCAAGCGAAACCCTAAAAGTAACCAAATTTACTTAATAACATTTGGTTTGGGACATAAGTCTCATCTGCAACAACTATGGGAAGTACTTGGTATTTTCCTTGAAACTCATTGTGAGGAGTACCACAGGAACCCCAAAGTAGGTGTCCATCGAGAGGACCTGCCAAGAGAAATGGGCAATGACCCCCATTGGATTAACTAGATTCCCACCTATGAGGAAAACCAAATCGTTGTCTTCAGGTAGTCTTGGTGGCCAAGTGAATCCTTTCGAGCCAATAGGAAGTCAATTTAAAATGCAATCCAAATTCAATTCTAGTTACTACTATAGGCCATCATTTCTCCACCATGTTCTTCCTCTCGAATTAGGGGGCACTCCCCTCAGTTTGGTTCTTTATATCGCCATTTTTAGGCCCTCTTCGACAACCCTCCTCACCTTCTGAAGGACACACCACCTTTGATTCCGATTTTTAATCCTACCCATTTCGAACTGAATCTGTTCACTACACCGTCTAACCCCATGGCTAGCACTAATCCCGATCCATTCTTCAGAGGGCGGAGTGGTAGTGGACCTATGTCCTTGCCACCCATTATCATACACATCCTTTCTAGTGGTACCACCACCACTATGCATGCTACTGTAGGTATGTTACACATTAGTGGCAGCCCCACAACAGCTACCACAATTCCTATTGTACGACCTTACATACCTGGGGGCAGTGGCCCTTCCACAACCATTCTGACTATCCTTGCTCTAGGAAATCAACCTTATATACCCCCAACCATGTAGGGACATAATAATCCTACAAACTTCAGCACCATTGTCGATCCGTCCTGAGCCAACATCGGGTCTAACCTACCATTTATGGATCCTCTTAACTTTCCATGTTTGGCTAGGTTAATGAATGACCCCATCAGTCATCAACCTCATTGGCCACCCATGCCGACTAAAATTTATTCATACATCCCAAAGTTTGAGGGAAAGGGAGGTGAGGACCCCCAAAACCATATCATTTCTTTCCATTTATGGTGTTCATCAAATAGAATTATGGATGAATCTGTCAGACTGAGGCTATTACAATGCACACTTACGGGTGTTGCGGAGAAATGGTACATCGAACTACCACATGCCTCCTACCCCGATTTATTTTCACATTCCTCCATGTTCCTCTAGTACTTTCAACTACCCATCTGATATGATGAGGGAGTGGATATCCTTCTATCCTTCCATCAAAATATACCTACCCACATCACCGACCACATCCATGAGTGGTGGAGTCGACGTATCCTTTTTAAGATCCAACTAGGTGATAGGATATTCCTTGACTTTTTTTTTAAATACCTTATGCCCACCCATAGCTAAGAATTTTTCCTCTGATTAACCCCAATCTGAGAAGGAGGCCATATTAAAGGCTCAATAGTTTGACCTAATCTACACCTAGTTTGGGTATTTATATACCATCATACCAGATGTTCCCCATGCCAGCACCTCCCACTGTGATACGCTGGGGGCATCCCATGCTACAAATGGTGTTGTCGGCTTTGTCACATAGCACCCTCAGTAATATGTGGCACCCCCTATAATTCCACCACACTTGGGAAACACCCATAATGTTGCACAACCAAACCATATCCCAAATTACTCATGGATGATGGCTCAGTCCAGAGCCACCTCCTTCTATGCACATCCCACACCAAGCTAGCATGGCCATGGGATGACTTGGCTGGAACAGTCATATTCGGACCTAATAGCCAAATTTGCAGCTCCCCCAGCTCCTCTGGTCTATTATGTGCCACTAGTGCAACAAAATCAAGATCCATCCTCATCCCCTTTGATTTTCATAGGATATGTTTTTTCTTAACAGAACCTTCCCAATGAATCTACCCCTAAAAACCAACAAGGGCAGGGTAAGAAAAAATAAGGATGAAACTGAGGACGAAACCGAAATAATAACCAACCCCAAGGAGGCATCCAACATCCTAACACCCCCAATAAAAACAACCCCAATCCAATGGCATAGAACTCCCAACATCCTGAACGACCAGGAAAGAACCCATAGTTATGGACCAATCATCTATGTGCCCTGTGTAACACCTGCAGTCACTTTATGTATCTATTCCCTAGCATGGATCATGTTTGATAGTATCTCCAAAATGAATCTCAACAGGATTCCAATGAAGCGGCCCAGGCTCAGTCCAACCCAACACCACCAGGTCCTCCACCTATGGTGCTCCAAAACCCATTACCACACCAAGGATTGGTTGAAACCACACCCTTGGCCCCACTTTATCCCATAGCTCTCATTGCTGGTCCACCTGTTGAGACTAGTGTCGATCACCTAATGACACTGTCAACTGAAGAAGTTAACCTCCAAACTAGGCACAACTAGTGCGAATCCATCATTGAAACCACTGGACCATCAACAATATCTACTTCTAACACTTATAGCATGCCCCTCCACTTACATATGCCACCCACTGATGGGGCGGACGGAGTCCCATGATTTCCTATACGACGTATCGCCAACAACATGACTGCTCGAGCTTCCCTAAATTATATCATCGTTGATGACTTGGCCCAATCAATGATATCCATGTTCACTCTAGTAGTGCTTAGTAAATTATTGACGTCGTAGAAAGAATTGTTATCTACACTAGGTGCCATGGATCCCGCTGATTCTAGGTTGATCATGTTTGATTTGGATCGAGGAGAACACAAAATTCCATCTATGATCTCCTTCCAAATTTTGTTCTCAATTTGGAATCTGGCCATGCATCGATGTATCATTTATGAAGGGGCATCCACCTATGTTAAGTCAAAAATTTTCTGGCAGAAACTCGGGTCCTCTACGCTCCAACCGTCCACTACGACCCTCCAAGCAAGCCTATGATGGTCTCTCTACAAAGTCCTAGGGTATTCTTTTGAATTTTCCTATTTCATTAGTCGATAAAATGATTTTGATTGACATCAAGGTTATTAAATCCCAACTTGATTATAACCTCCTCCTGGGGCGTAGCTACATGTATGCCATGAGAGTTGTGGCATCCACTGTCTTTCGACTCCTTATGTTCCCGCATGATGGAAAGATCGTGATGGTCGATTATTTAACTTACTATGATCCAAAGGGACCAGCCACACTAGAAAATGTCATCCCTACCATTGATACTACCTTGATAGCGTATCCATCCCCTCCTTATCTATTGTGGGCTTGAGATTGTTTGTAGAAGCACCTATGGTAGACACCTTCCCATCTCTGCTGCCTCTTCCCATGTTGACTGACATAACAGAGTTTAGTATTATCTCATCTAGTACCATCCTAACCACACCACAAAATAATTCGCAACCCTAATCACTATCACTCAGGAATTATTGGGGTTCATTCCCGATCCACACGATTCCCTTCCTATTCCCACTATTCGACATCGTGAGTAAGCCTGTCATGGATACTCTAAATTTACCTAATTTTACATTGGGGATTCCTATGTGGTACCTTAAACCACCTACCCCACCTTTGATGCCTCAGTATGTGTTGATTCCAGTGCAACCAATCAATATATAGTCACACTCAGCTCTAGGTCCATTAAACACAACTTCCATCCTCAAACCTACCCCTCCTTTCCCAAAGAAGGTTGGGGGAAAGGCTACCAAAGTAATAGTTGAGCCTCCTCCAAATCCACCTTGTGCATTGTGTGATACACATAGATGCTATGGATACATCCAATGACACTCTAGTAGTCATTGTCTCAACTCCACCAGTGGTCAAGAACAAGTCTTTAAGTACCAACCATTCGTGCGTGATTTACGGTTTGTATGACCACTATTCGCACCATTTCCCAAAAAATTTCAAGTATATATTTGTTCTTTACAACCTTCGAAAACACTCTCATGAGTCTGAATTCATTTTCATCGAGGAAATTCACCCTCTGGTTTCCTCTTCGAACACCACCACCATAAACATGACTTCTAGCTTTGCCAACCCTTCCATCTTCGCCGACATACATGATCCTTCTGATCTATCCAACTGTTGTTTTGAAAATGACAAGGAGATCCTTGAAGCACTGTGGGATCCTAAATATCCTTGGGATGATATATATCATCGCTCATTTTTTATTCACGAGGAACCTCTAGCATCATCGGATCAATATTCAATCAAAGCCAAGGACTTCATCCATGGTAAGGTGGACTAATTCAAAAACCCCATTCCGGCTCCCGACGCCTTTGAATATGGAAACATGGACAACATTTTTCCCACTATTAAGGTCAATATATCAACAAACCTTGAGGTTGTTGAAGAGATCACACTCAGAGCATCGTGCTCCCCTGAAGAAGTCGCTTCCTACAAAGCACTTTTTCAAGAATTCTGTGATATCTTTTCTTGGTCTTATACCGAGATTTCTGGGTTGGATCAATCTATCATTGAACATCATATCGACACATGGATTGATGTGGCACCTATTTGTCAGAAGGAAATACCAATACACCCTTCAAAGGCCGCTGTAGTCAAAGAATAGATTGAGAAACTATGCACAATAGGTTTCATATACCCTATCGTGTTTACCACGTGGGTTTCTAATCCCGTTCTCATAAATAAAAAAACAAGGTACCATCAACATCTGTACTAATTTTCATGACTTTAATTTGGCATGTCCCAAAGACAACTTCCCTACTCCATTCATTTACCAAATCATTAATGCCTACACTAGACATGAGGTCTTTTCGTTCATGGATGGTTTCTCCGGGTATAACCAAATTCAAATCCAGAAAGAAGACCAATACAAAATTGCTTTCAAAACCCCCTGGGGCACGTTTTCATATCGTTTCATTTAGTTTGTCCTTAAAAATGTTGGAGCCACTTTTCAGCGAGCCATGATTTTATGCTTCCATGACCTTATCCACATAATATTGTTCTACTTGGATGACATCACCCCTCACTCACGAAAGCTTTCACAACATCTAGACGACTTACGAAAAGTCTTCTGGGGGTGTTGCAAATACAAAATCTGCTTGAACCCTCTCAAGTGTGTTTTTTGTGTCCCAGTTGGTTGTCTACTTGGGTTTATCGTCTCTCAAAAAGGGATTGTGGTTGACCCTCTCAAGATTCAAGCCATTTTGGATCTTCCCTCAACACATATTTTGCGCCAATTGCAAAATCTCCAAGCCAAGGCCAACTTCCTTCATCATTTTATTCTAGATTATGCGACAAAATTCCATGGTCTCATATGACTGCTCCGTACCAACATTTCGTTTGTTTGGGATAAACATGTGCAAGATGATTTTGACACATTAAAACAAGATCTAGCATCCGCCCCATTATTGTCTGCACCTGACTCCACTAAGGATTTCATTCTCTATGTGTCAGCATCCAAAAATGGCATCGTTGGAGTTTTGTTCCAAGAGGATGATGCTATTCAAGAGCATGTGATCTATTACGTTACCTAGAAGATGACTGGTCCCCCTTTACATTATTCGCCTGAAGAGAATATTTCCCTCGCCGTCGTTTCTTTTATTTAGAAGTTACACTATTACATCATTTTGAACTACACTAGGGTCATGGCCAATTCCAACCCCATGAGGTACCTCTTGAGTCACTGCCTCCTACAAGGTCACGCTGCCAAGTGGATTTTTGTTCTTCAAGAGTTCTA
Organism: Pseudotsuga menziesii; assembly: GCA_001517045.1. Taxonomy (NCBI): domain Eukaryota; kingdom Viridiplantae; phylum Streptophyta; class Pinopsida; order Pinales; family Pinaceae; genus Pseudotsuga; species Pseudotsuga menziesii. Next base: position 253,683 of record LPNX010456370.1, on the reverse strand, counting down.
CTTGGATTTTGTTTCGCCCAAGACCACCAAAACTTTAGCACTAGCTACATTGATGACAGACCTTCCTCCATTGTTCGCAACACCACTAATCCTAGTTAAACTCCCTGACAAATTTTTATTTGTCATTTCCACAGAATATCCATGGTATGGGGGCATCCTTCTATTCCTACACACCCAAAAACTTGGGGCTCACCTAAGCCACGAAGATAGATGATGCATCCAACACCAAGTTGCTCGTCATCTCCTCATTGGGGATGTTTTGTACCATCAGGGCATTAATACCATATTACACCGTTGCCTCACCCATGGTGAGGTTGAAAAAGTCCTTAATCATTTTCACAGTAGATCCTGCGTAGGCCAACTCTCTATCTTGGCTACTTTTCAGAAGATTCTCGTGCTGGTTATTTTTGTCTAACCATTTTTGCTGATTGCATTGAGGTAGTCAAACACTACCACAGTTGTCAACTCTTTTCTCCAAAAGCAAGGACTCCCCCCGTGCCTTTGCATCGAGTAGTCATAGTTGGTCCCTTCTTCAAATGGGCAATCGACTTCATGACATGTAATCCAACCTCGATCGACGACCATAACTACATTATTTTGGTCATCGATTATTTCACTAAATGGGTCGAGGCCATGCCTATTTAATTGTAAGGCCGACACAGTGAAACCTTTCTTTTTCAATCACGTCATCACACATTTTGGCATCCCCCAGCAAATATTTTTAGACTACGGTTGTCACTTTGAAGACATGGTTTGGAATGAGCTTTCAACCATGTTGAAGTTCGAACACTATTACTCCTCCTGTTACTACCCTCAGGGAAATGGACAAGTTGAAGTTGTCAACAAGATCATCAAAACCATGCTCCAATAGATGGTAGGAAACCATAAATAAAAATGGCACCATATGCTCTTCTTATCTCTCTGGTCCTACTAGACATCAACAAAAACCACCACCGGCTTCACCCCATTCCACTTAGTCCATGGTGTCGAGTCGGTACTTCCCATCGAGTGCCAGATTTCGTCACTCCGCCTTGTCGTATATGTCCTTCTTGATACATCACCATTAGAAGAACTTCTTATTCTACTTGAATAGACCAAGGAGGACAGTCATTCTACTCTCCAAGCAATTGAATCAGCTAAAACATGGTCGAATTCACATTTTGACTCCCATGTCCACCCTCACACCTTTAGCGAAGGCAATCTAGTCCTCATTTACATCCAAGCCAATGATAAGTTGGGAAAAGGGAAGCTTTAGTCCTTGTCGTATGGTCCATATGTCATCCACCATTGCCTTGGCAAGGGGGAATATATTCTTGTTGACTCGAATGTCAACCTCTTGAAAAATCCCCACAATGGGTTCTACCTCAAGAGGTTCTACACCTGAGGTCACTACCATGAGTCAATTAGAGTATAATATTTCATTTTTTTCTTACACCGTTCTTAAAATGATTCTTACCATTTTTTTCCTTGACTGCTCTAGATGGATCCTACTTCAGATCGCTACATTGGATTTGTTGATGGAGCAAGTAGATGGTCTCCTAATCTCGCCTCGGTTGTGTGGGTTATCTATTCCTCATCACATAAGTTGATCCATATCGACGGAATGTGCATTGGAATTGCTACCAACAACCAGGATGAGTATGATGGTGTCATTGGTCTCATGGACGTTGCCCTCTAGTTGGGTATTCATCACCTTGATGTCTTCTTAGACTCATAGCTGCTTGTCTCCCCGTTGAACAACTACTACTAGGTACATGATCCTTCTCTCTTTAGAAAGTTCCTATGCATTAAACAATTGGTTAGAAATTTTGAATCCATCACATTCATGCATATTCCTAGAAACCTCAATAGTGTAGCACACCAAATGGCTAATGACATTCTAGAGTGCCATATTCATCATCGCATATAGGAAATAAAAAAATTGCATCATGCATTGTCATATAATCATGCATACATATGTCATATACATCATCTAGGAATTTTCATCATAAAAACACCCACATAAAAAACCATAAAAAGTGCATCCACATGCATAAATATAAATATATACATATATATATATCATGTCATAGTGTTCAGTGCAAAAAGAGAAACTCCATAAGCTTTCTCAGTTGAGCATACATATCAATACAAAAATCCTAGTGCACCACCGCACTAGGGGAAACACCACTAGTTGCTAATCAAAATCCAAATTTTCTTCCTTTTCCACCGACTTTGCATCCTCCTCTATTTCCTCCTCATCACTGGAGTGCTCCTCATACTCCATCGACGTGTCCCCCTAGGCCATTGTTGGCCACTTTTCCTAACTCATGTGACCCAGGTTCTACGCATCCCGTTAACCCAACAAATACCCAAGATATCGACCCAACAGAGTAAGCCCCGTCAACAACAACTGCGAAGCAGGCACAGTCTCACCTAAGATATCTATTCAATGGGTAACCGCTGGAACCATGTTTCTGCGATTGTTGAGGGATTATAGTCCCTTGGCTGCAAGCCAAGGAGCTCAATGAAGGCAACAAGTTGTCTAGAAAGAGGAGTCATTCTTGTGCGATTGAGCACAAATACATGCAATCACGTATGAATTGACCTTCCTTTCCACCTCGCAACTAGAGAAACTTGTGCGATGCAACTGACTGATACCAATCGGACTTAAGACTCAAGTCGTGACTCAAGACAAAAGCATCCAGGCCGCTATATACATGTTCTTTTTAGCGACGCCTTTCCAATCATTCATTTATTGATTACAGGATAATCATCAGGTATTTAAGAAACATTTATCATTATACAAAAAGCAAATAACAACCATTCATGTAAACATCCACCACATCAATCATTCATTCAAACGCAAGAGATAACATGAAAACCCATCTGGGAAAAACCACCAATGTGCTCTTCATCTGGCATGAGAAAAGGATACAACACCTTGCAGTCTACGGGATGCAGACTAATCATAAGATATGCCTTTAAGGCTCATACTTATGGTTCTCATGCTCTTTGGTTTGCTCTTATACCCTACATCTACTCCTATCGGTCTACGCACACAACAACTAGATCCATGGCTCTATAGCCCCCTCTATCACTACCAGACTCTTCTTGAGTCTTCTCTTCTCTTATCTCTACAACATTATAGTAGAAATGGCATCCTTCACCATGGATTACCACTGAACAGGTGAGCTATTACTAGAGAACTGACCTAAAACATAATCGTAATCAATAATAAGCAACTAAAATCCAACCTTCTAACTATTGCACCCCTCCTATTTATACTATTTTACATGACCACGCAGGGCCGAATGCATACCGGTAGTCTGTTAACTGTCACCATCATTCGCCCCTCAGGCTACAGCTGTGGTGATCATGACTTGACATGAGGCACTATCAGCTTGACTTACAAATATCCCCTCATAGGTGCGTAGCTGTAGGCTTATGCCACCATAAATGGCCATGATCTAGATTCTACACGTGTCGCTTTTCGGCCGTTATCATTTGCGTGCTGCTACGCTTGCCTTTCCTTCACCACGCACATCTCTATTTTGCCTACACATGTCCCTTGCTTCCTTCACAATATTCCTTTATTTTTTTTACATGTGCAGTGCATCTTCTTTAATTACGCACATGAACTTCTTCAATGTGCTCCTTTCCTAGGCCAACAGGCTGCCAACACTCACATGTGGCTCGTCCTGAGCCATGAAGCAAGGGACCTATGAAGAGGCGTGAGCTGCGTGGCACCTTTTGCAATTTTTTATTTTTTACATCGAGGCTTGGGGTTATGTAATTTCTTCTTCAGCCTCTTCTGAGAATCATATGTCCATAGGTTTGTCATGTGTATGGTTCGGGTCTTCTTGATGGCATTCTTCTTACTCCACTCCATCCTCCTGCCCACCTTTGTCTTTCTTTTTCTCTTCGTCTCTTGTTTCTTCCTTTTTTTCATCTATGCTCATAGTCTCAGTTGCACCTTTCGGTGCAGGATGTTGTACACTTCCAACCTTCTGTTGGAATTGGGCCAGAATGGGAGTAAGTTGTTCTATCTCCCAACAAACTTCATCTTCCTGTTGCTCAAGCTCCTGTACTCTGTCATTGCTAGGGTGTTCCAATGAGGTATTGGCCAATACTTGAGCGAACTGATGGATTTGCTGCTAGACAAGGTGAATTAACCTTGTCACCCTTTCATATTCAGCCTGTTGCTCAGCCATCTCCTTGTTGTGCATGTTTTCATGGTCGCGCAGGGCTCTTTCCTTGTCCAGGAGCTGTTTAAGCTCAATCCCTCTGGATATTTTCTCCTTGGTTGGTAGCTTTTTAATCTCGGAATTCACTGCCAATATTTGTAAGTCTTCTTGCTGCACTTGGTCGGCCAGTTGTTCTACAGTCTCATTGTCAATGAGTTGTTTCCATGTCGCAGTAATTGCTTCCATTGCTTCTGCACAGATGTTCTTGGCTTCCCTATGCTAGGAAACAACTTGGTTTGTCGATTGTTGCCTTTGTTGCAGCACTTCGAGGGGCATGCTTGACTATTGGTTGGTTTCATCTCCTAGACCTGTTTCTTGAGGTCTGCGGCCAGTTTGGATAGCTGCCTCAGTTGGTGCAGAGGTCTGCCTCAAATTCTTTCTCCTCTTCTAACAGTTGTGCGACTACCTCCTTTATAGCTTGTTCCAATGAAGCCTGCTTTTGGGCTTCGGCTTTCAGGTCTTCCTGTTGGCGCTTGATATCTTTCTTGCACTCCTTTTCTTTCCCAGTTTCCTTGGCTTCCTGGTATGCAACTGCATTTTCTCAGATTTTGACTTCTGTGGAAATGGCATGCTAAATGGAATATATCTGTGGCAATGTTAGCTTAGAGAAATCCAAGATCAATGTGTCCAAGCTATGGACACTTACCTCTTTTTCTGCTTCTCCTGTAGAAAATTCCTGTGCAGGAATTTCTATTCTTAAGGGAGGGATCAGCACTGGCGTCGCTAGAGTGTCTGCTGGGTCCACACCATAGGTTTCAATTTGCATGGTGTCGTGCACTTTTGTAACGGTCTCGGCCAATCGGTTAACTTTCGTAGTGATGGAGGTTGTCCAGTTGGTTTGTCGTCTTATGAGGTTACCCAAGGATTTCTCAACTACTTCGGCGACTGCCTCAGTGAGAAGGTTCATATCCTCATCTTCTATGCCCATTACTTGGGATCGGTAATCCTTCTGCTTCTTCCTATGTGAGATGGCCAAGGCCTCTTCATCTTCCTCCATGGGTTGTTTAGGGCCTTCCTTTTTCTGGTCCTTTCAGCGCTCACCTCTTCATTAGAAGGAGGGTTTTCATCACAGGAACTGGGGAGGTCGTTGTCCTTTTCTTCTGATTCTTCTTCTTGGGAGCCATCCTGATGTTCCTAGGTAATGGTATTGGCATGGTCCTAGTTTAGGTTCTCTTGTGGATCCCCCTATGGCACTTGCTGCCCTGCAAGAACCTCCCCATGATGGCTAATCCATTCTTTAGGCTAGCCTTTGATTTCCCGTTCAATATACGCATCTTCGCGGATGAAGAATGCTGGGAGTGTTTGCTTCTTGGGGTCCTTACGTGGATGTAGGATGATGTTGTGCAGAACTGCATGGAATTGAATGAATGGATACTTCATAACCATCGTAGGATTCAGTCAGTATTGCTTGTGCACAGTCTGTCGGAGCCTTTCTCCTTGTAGAAAGAATGTAAGTATGGCATTGACCTTATGCTTATTGTCCTTGTGGTCCCATAGGTTTTGGTATGGCATGCCAAGGATCTCTACTAGGATATCCATGGGTTGATAATCTAGTGGTGATGCCCATACCGCAAATGAGATTAAAATTAAAATCCACGAGAAGTGAAACTTCATTGTGGGTTGTTCCTACATTTCCCATGCATCACCCATTAGTTCGTTCAGGAGGAACTGGGACCAGTTAATGTGCACTCCTTTCGCACACTTTTCTGCTAGCTCTACTATTGCATCGGTACACTCAGTAGGCCTCATCTTACATAGGACCTTACTGCACAAGCTTTTTGCTGTAGCTCTTACAGCATTATCATCGATGGAGCTAAGGAGGAAGCCCTTTCCACTGTGGAGAAGCTGGTACTTGGTCTTCATGTATTTTTTGTCTATATTTTCCCCCTCCTTGAGCAGGTATGGGGCTGGCTCAAGTTGTCACGTCCCCAACCCTCCGACCGGCGAAGAGGATGCGACCAACACACCAAACATGGGAAAACAGCCCCATGAACACAAACACGGATTACATGCTGAATTTAAAAGCAAGCTTAACAGCATGCATACTAAGATGCAAAACATTCAACATACAGTGGAAGCTAACATACACATTCCAACATTCAACATGTTCATTATAATTCATTTGACATCAATATAATCGCAGAGATGAAACAATCAATATTACTTATATTTTGATGAAGAATCCCGCAACCAACTACGTCACTGCAACGTTCCACCCAACCATAGGCCCGGGTGCTCATCAATCTCTCAGCACACTGCCACCCTTGAGCTGGGCATGATTCCTCCAGGAATAAGAGTCAATGCAGGATTACACATAGCCAAGGGACACAAATCAGCAAACCAACATAGCTGGGTTTATCAGGCCATCAACAAATCGGCTAAGCCAGCACAGTCCAAGGACCAACCACTGCATACCCGTAGCAAAACAATCCCTTCACAGCTCTGTGAAAAAGGAAAAGACAACCGGTGACAGTCCCAAACGGAAGGTAAGACATAGCTCAATCCCACAAGGAAACTTAGAGTTGTTCTTGGCCCTAACGTGGCCAAAACAACTCAGTTCCAACCCCAAAACCAGGGTATTTCGGCAGCCACAAACACACCATGAATGATAGCCACAATCCACAGTCTCAAAACAAAGGAGAAGCCAACTCTTAGCATGGATAGAAGCAGCACTCCCAGCATAGACATGGGAAAACTCAGCTGAAAATTGTGGCAATCAACAACCAACTAACGTCCATGAACCCACAGCACACAACTCCTCAACACAAACGCTGGAGAATGACACAGCCAATGCAAACATGGAAGAAACACACACACAGTCCACAATTGAAGAAGAAATCGGACTCACAACCACATCCAAAAATTATGGGAAGAATAAAAACAACCCAAAACGTGGGTGAAATCAACAGCAAGCTGCATACAAAGCAGTAATTCATGCCCACGAGTCTGCTCTCCTAGCTCGCTGCATGAGCAAAACCAAAGAGGGAACCCCCGACCAGCGCGTGAGGAAGATAGAACCGACCTCTGCGTGAGGATGAGCAACTTCCTGCTTGTGTGCACAGATGAATAGACCACGATGGGGAATGAACAGCCCACAGAGAGAACGCGCAGTGAGGAGCCCGACCAACTTCCTGCATGAGGATGAAAATAGAAGCGATGGGGAGAATGCAGTCGACCTCCTACTGCGCGTGTCCCTGGGTTGGGAGTGAACAGGCATGAGGAAGCCAAACCTTCTCTGCATGTGAGGATGAGCTAACCATGGAGAGAATGCGGGGGGGGGGAATGAATCATTTCTTCTGCCCCCACGTGATTGAAGAGGAGAGGCTACTGGTGGAGTGGGCATGTGGGTAAGGACTGACAGTCCTCCACAACCACCACTACTTCAGCAATAACTTCCCCCAACTAACTCAACAAAACAATAAAGAGGTTGAAGAGGTTGGATGAGACAAGGAATATGGAAAATCAAAACAAGGGTAACACATGGGTTTTTCCCCCAAAGACCAAGGTTTGACATCCCCCCCACCCCCTTATCCTTTGGAATCATGCCCTTTTCATTCAACGTTGCACTGCCATAGCTGGTTGTGGTTTATTTTATTTGATGTGCGTATTTACATGATGCCAACCATAATGTGCTGGATAGCATGACATACCATCAGCAACTACCCCTATTGCCGAAACATACACAACCAAATCGATGGTGGGGATTTTGCCTTTAGCTCCTCACCACGATTAATTATAATATATAGATCATGCAAACAGGGCCCAAACTGGGGTGTGACATTCCCCTCCCCCTTGGAATAACACCGTCCTCGGTGTTCCATTACCTATATACAATACATATACAATTGCACATCAAAATTTCAAAATTTTGCATATCTGTTCCATGTTCAATCATCTACTTTGAACGTTCATGACCAAGCCCCTCGGCTTCCATGGACTTGTCTTGTTGGTTCTCAGCTTTCAGCTCATCTCGAAGTCTAGGAATTTTGTGGCTATTTCCCTCATCATGTTCCCTCATTGGGTAGTCCCGGCGTAAATGATGTCCTCCGCATCTCCAACATTGCACTGGCTGCTTCATCTTTACCTGCTCAATTTCCTTTGAGTTTTCGTGCCTGGACCGTTTCTTATTGGGTCGCTTGGACGAATGTCCCATCGCTGATCCACCTTCCTTCCCTTTACCGATTGCTCCCAGAAGGATTTTCACCTCACTTTGCAAACCAATAGAGTCTTGCAAAATCTGGTGGTCCATCTCATTCTGCCTTTTCTGTATCTTGAGCATCTCCCCAAGATTCTCTTGGGTTTTGGAAATCACTTGAAGGAGACTTCCAGCTAAGTCCAACAACTTTTGATCTGCTGCCATATTCAACGTGCACCACCCAATTAGCATGACAGTCCAAGCCTCATCAAGGAGACTTCCATATTTTTCATGCCTTCCCCCCAACAGGCACATGAGCTCATTCATGTCCATTCTTGGGCAGGGAATTAACCACTCTAGCATTCACAATTTACCTTCAGCAAAAACACACATTCCATTTCAATCATACATGCATTCAACAATCTTTTGTTTTCGCAATGCATATATATATATATATATATATATATATAATCAAAAGGCAAGAGAGAGAAGCAAGAGTTTTTCCCTCTTTGTTTTGTTCCTTTATGGAACCCACACCACTGCGGTGGCTTTTCATGCTCTCAGCCTCTTTCACTTTACTGTGAATGCTGGACCAATCTCTCTTGGTCATGACACTTAGTGTCTCTGGTCCATTCTAGACCTCTAAACCATGGAGTCTCTCCACATGGCTTGTCTCAACTGCTAGGAAACTCACGGTATCACTAGCACCTTTTCCATTGGTGCTCATTCCAATCTTTCCAGGACAGTCACATGTCCATATGCACCCGTAGGGTGCTCTCATAGTCCTCGCTTCCAGTGATACCTATATCCAAACATTGAATAAATTCACATGCTTAGTTTATTCTCATCAGTTTTTTTTTTTTAATCTCTAGAACAAGAGCTTAAAACATCATAACCAAATCATATACACATGTATATTCATAAGCAAAATAATCCAATACTTATCTGCATTGTGCGTTTCCTTGTTCGTCCACAGGATCCTGCTTCGCTTTGCAAGCCTTGGGATCGCCTATGGACTTAGATGTTAGGTCAGCACGCAGGCTACTCCACAACATCAAATAATTAATGTCCAGCCAGTACATCCTCATGTCGACTGGGCTTGGAACCTTACCATGACCATTTCTAGGTCTAGGATCTACTATGGATCCCCAGGCATATAACAGCCCAACCTACACTTATACCAACAATAACCCTTACTCTGCAATCCCTCACAACAACCTTTTACCTTTAGGGTGCAACACCCATCTGCATCTATTTAGCCCGTCAACATAAGCAATACAAGCAACTCATCAGCATTATTGCTCTAAAATGGTAATCACATTTCATATCATTCACTATTAAGTATTGAGACACCAAAAGCGTGTCCACTCCCTAGAGTGTAATCAATATTGAAAACCCTTTCATGACTCGACATCGAAAAAGTGTGCACTCTTCTCCGGTGGGTGCCATGTAGGCCTTATTCATACTCAAGCAATCGGTCATCATGGAAATAAAATCGAAAAATGTTCTGCATATGGAATTTAATAATTAAACATGCATATTCATAGCAAGGGTCACAGAACACTTATCCATTTTCCATTGCAGTATGCCTTTTATATATATATAGGCACAGCCAAGCCAATACACTGCTGGCTTATCAGACAGTCCAGGAGTTGGGAAAGGTTAAATGCTAACCTGGTGAGCTCATTACAGATTCAAGAACACCTACACCAAAACTAGCCTGACTTCTAAGACACCCACACACACCCAGCACAAGGAATCAGTCCCTTCTCTGCTACACAATCCCTCAGGCCCTGCATTCCCTTCCTATGCTATTCCGGGGTTGTGGAGAAGAAAGCCAGCCCTCTAGCTCTGTCTGTGTGGGTTCCAACCACCAGGTTTCACAAGCAAACCAAGCCCTCACCCCTACTCCCAACACAATCTGTATCCACACATGTCTTACCGACATAATTTATACCATCTCACTCATGTTACTACCAAACATGCAATGCAGATGAGACATTTCCAAAATGTCCAATGGCGTTTCACCCGAAACCCATTTCCAAGGGAAAACCTTCCCATGAAGTTTGGCTCTTGCAGGTCATCACACCTAATCTTCCTGCAGTGTGTATCCCTGACACATTCATCAAATAGCCAAACAATCAATCATTACCTGATAATACAATCCAAATTGATTGTTCCATAACCAAGCAACGAAATTGGTAATCAAAAAAGAATTTACAATTCTATCCATTACAAAAATTGACTTGCTTAATTGTGGGTCTCTTGTAAGCAGCACTACTATGCCCATTATAATTTTATGCTTACTAACATAACACGAATACCCACTTACCATGCGTCCACCTGACACAATCTTACACAAGCCAACAGTGATTAGTAGTCGTCAGTAATTTCTCAAATTCGAAATTCACAATTCAAATTTAACAACCTATTATGCATGCCAACTACTTTCACAACCATGAGACTCTTCTCATAAATGGTAGATTCTGACATTGGTCAGGGTCTTACCTCTCAATGACATGCTCGAAATAATCTACTTGAAACATGAGCTTCAATCAACCAAACACAATCTTATGCAAGCCAACAGTGGCTAGTGGTTGTTAGCAATTTCTCGAATCCGAAATTCACAATTCGAATTTTAACAACCTATTATGCATACCAACAATTTTTACAACCATGAGACTCTTCTCATAAATGGTAGATTCCGGCATTGGTCAGGGTCTTACCTCTCAATGCCATGCTCGAAATAATCTACCTGAAACATGAGCTCATAAGTGTATCATTCATACCACCTTGCTCTTCCATAGAGTATTTCTGGAAGCCAATTGATCATGACTATCCTGCATTCATGACAACCTTAAAAATAGTTCATGAATTGTCATCACTTCATCATTTTAGTCATTAGTCATTCATAATATCACATGCACTCATCTCAATGCATTCAACACACCATGCATGGCCTAACCATGTCCATTACTATAATCAATATCATCAACACATATAGGCATGACACCTTTCCATATGAATGTGGTATAGCATTCAAATATCCACATGGTATGAGGTCTCTTACCTTTAACACTCCATGGAATTTATCATAAGCAAGCTCTTACCTACATGGGTTGTACTTACACCCTTGACATGACCAATTTGGTTGGTCCCTTGCAGAAGTTTGCATAATTTGCTCACCAACTTTTGTTATGGACTTGTTGCCTCATCCCTTTCTCCATAGGGTTTCTGGTCACATTCATCAGCATCAACAACATATTCAGCCGGGTCCATGTCATCGTTGGTTTTTCCACTAATGCCAACATCAAAGCAATGATTATCATTAGTGGCTTATTATAAATATATAATTCCCAATATTCTATGCATGCAAAACATATCCTCATACATTTCAGCCGTAAAACTTAGGAAATGTAACATAGTTAGCAAGACATGGCTTTAAGGAAAACTTCCCTTTTTAAATCCCTCATCCTTGCATGGAATTCCTCTTCCACACAACAGCTGGTTAGCCTTCGTAGTTCTTGCTACCTTTGGCATGCAACTTTCCAAATTTGTCCATTTGATAGCAGTGGTCATCATTAACACTTTGCTGCTCCATGCTCAGATTCTGGCGACTTACCCTTGTTCCCTACCAGATAAGCTTTCCAACGCCTATCCACATGCTTCATTCTGACCTCGGGTGTGAAAGCTGCACCACTTCTAAAAATGAAGATTTTCACCAAATCTTTGCATTTTACACACTACTGTATTTGGACTGGGTGCCAACTTCAGCCAACTGTAAACCACGAAAAACAGCTGAAAATCCCATTGGAAAATAGTTGAAATCTGCTGAAAAATCCTTCTTGAAAATCTCAAAATTTTTCCTTTGTTAAATTGGGTCTTATTCCAACTATCCATCTGCAAAATCGGCTCTCAAAACCACTAACAATTCCGCAGAATCAGCTCTCAAAACCACTAATTCCCCGCTGTTTCGGAGCCCCAAACAGCTAACCTATTCCGCTGTTCGTCGGAAATCGAAACAACTAAGCTCTATCGGCAATAGGATCTTCTATTTTCTTCCGATGCTTGCTATACTTAGAAAAAATTTCAACTTTTCAACTTTTCAAAACTTTCCCTTTTCTACTTTCTTCCGCTGACAGCATCGGAAGTCCTTTCGACTAGTTTTTCACCCATGCCAGCTCAGCTTTCTTCTATCTGTCGGTGACTTATTCCCTTCCACAGCTGCAATGGTGAAACATGATCCCTTATTCTCTACCGATTGGTGGCCCAATCTCCTATGGTACTTGATCGGCGTCAGCAGTCTTTCCCCATCGGCAACCTAGTGTTTTTCACTTCCACAACAGCGGCACATGAAACACTATCTTCTTCTGATTTTGGTCCTCATTTAAACTATCTGCCCACGTTTCGGCAGTCAAAACAACTAGCTTCTTCCGTGGTTCATCGGCGGTCGGGTGTACTTTTCATCGGAAAGACAATTCACTAGACAGCCACAACGGCAGTTCATCTTCCTTGAACTTTTTCCGATTGGCGATCCGATCCGCTAACATGTTCCGACCTTCTTCTATACTTAGAAAAATTTCAATTTTCTTCTTTTTCTTCTTCTTCTTGTTGCCATATCAAATGTTCAAACAAATATCCTCTCCGATGTGTCGGCGATATTTGGAAGATCTTTGCTAGAACTGTGGCTCTGATTTCCGCTAATTTCTTTCGATGACCACAACACTTAGAAAATTTTCAAAATTTTCCCTCTTCGCAGCTTGATCGGCTTCATCTCTTCTTTCTGTCGGCAACTTATTCCTTTCCACAACCGCAACGGTGAAACATGATCTTCTTATTTTCTTCTGATCGACAGCCCAAACTGATCGGCATCGGCAGACTCTTCTCATTGGCAGGCTAGTGCCTTCAGCTTCCGCAATGGCGGAACATTAAACCTCTATTTTCTTCCGATCGGTGAACTTATTTTGATAGGCGTCGGAAGTCCTTTCTCGTCAGAAGTCTAGTGAATTTGACTTCCACAACAGCGGACGGATGAACAACTATTTCCTTTCCGATAGCTAACAACTTCAACACTTAGCCAATTTTTTCAAAATTTTCCCTCCATCGGCAATCCGATCCATTGCTGCATCGGCAGACGGGAAACCGCTAAACTCTTCCGATACATCGGAAGTCTGTTCCTCTTTAGTGCTCTGATGCTCTGAATGTTCAGGCACTTAGATAATTTTTGGAAGTTTGCTGCCATCAAACTCTGATCTCGGCTGGGCAGAATGAAGTCCTGCCTCTGTCGCTACATCCTTCATGGCCCATAGAGGCCCATTGTTGCAACCTTTGCTCTGATACCACTATGTCACGTCCCCAACCCTCCGACCGGCGAAGAGGACATGACCAACACACCAAACACGGGCAAACAGCCCCATGAACACAAACAGGGATTAAATGCTGAATTTAAAAGCAAGCTTAACAACATGCATACTAAGATGCAAAACATTCAACATACAGTGGAAGCTAACATACACATTCCAGCATTCAACATGTTCATTATAATTCATTTGACATCAATATAATCGCAAAGATGAAACAATCAAGATTACTTATCTTTTGATGAAGAATCCCGCAACCAGCTACGTCACTGCAACGTTCCACCCAACCATAGGCCAGCGTGCTCATCAATCTCTCAGCACACTGCCACCGCCAAGCTGGGCATGATTCCTCCAGGAATAAGGGTCAATGCAGGCTTACACATAGCCAAGGGACGCAAATCAGCAAACCAACACAGCTGAGTTTATCAAGCCATCAATAGATCAGCCAAGCCAGCACAATCCAAGGACCAACCACTGCATACCCACAGCAAAACAATCCCTTCACATCTCTGTGAAAAAGGAAAAGACAATCGATGACAGTCCCAAACAAAAGGTAAGACACAACTTAAGCCCACAAGGCAACTCAGAGTTTTTCTTGGCTCTAACGTGGCCAAAACAACTCAGCTGCAACCCCAAAACCAAGGTATTTCAGTAGCCACAAACACACCATGAATGATAGCCACAATCCACAGTCTCAAAACAAAGGAGAAGCCAACTCCTAGCGTGGACAAAAGTAGCACTCCCAGCATAGACATGGGAAAACTCAGCTGACAATTGTGGCAATCAATAGCCAACTAATGTCCATGAACCCACAGCACACAGCTCCTCAACAAAAACACTGGAGAATGACACAGCCCATGTAAACATGGAAGAAACACACACGCAATCCACAATTGAAGAAGAAATTGGAATCACAACCACATCCAAAAATCGTGGAAAGAATAATAACAACCCAAAACATGGGTGAAATCAACAGCAAGCTGCATACACAATAGCAATTCATGCCTGCGAGGTTGCTCTCCCAGCTCACTGCATGAGCAAAACCAAAGAGGGAACCCCCGACCAGCGCGCGAGGAAGACAGAACCAACCTTTGTGTGAGGATGAGCAAATTCCTGCTTGTGTGCATGGATGAACAGAACATGATGGGGAACGAACAGCCCATAGAGACCATGCGCAGTGAGGAGCCCGACCAACTACCTGCATGAGGATGAAAACAGAAGCGGTGGGGAGAATGCAGTCGACCTCCTGCTGCGCGTGTCCTTGTGTTGGGAGTGAACAGGCGTGAGGAAGCTGAACCTTCTCTGCGCATGAGGATGAGCCGACCATGGAGAGAATGGGGGGGGGAATGAAATGTTTCTTCTGCCCCCACGCAAGTGAAGAGGAGAGGCTGCTGGTGGAGTGGGCATGTGGGAAAGGATTGATAGTCCTCCACAACCTCCACCACTTCAGCAATAACTGTCCCCAACTAACTCAACAAAACAATAAAGAGGTTGAAGAGGTTGGATGAGACAAGGAAGATGCAAATCAAAACAAGGGTAACACATGGGTTTTTCCCCCAAAGACCAAGGTTTGACATCCCCCCCACCCCCTTATCCTTTGGAATCATGCCCTTTTCATTCAACGTTGCACTGTCGTAGCTGGTTGTGGTTTATTTTATTTGATGTGCGTATTTACATGATGCCAACCATAATGTGCCGAATAGCACGACATACCATCGGCAACTACCCCTATTGCCGAAACATACACAACCAAATCGATGGTGGGGCTTTTGCCTTTAGCTCCTCACCACAATTAATTACAATATATACATCATGCAAACGAGGTCAAAACTGGGGTGTTATACAAGTCCTTTCTGTGAAATACCTGTAATGGCTGAGATCAGGTTCACTGTTACCTCATATGGTTTGTTCAGCCAGAGGTAGCCACCATGGAAGCATACCAGCAGCTGCTTGACATACATTCCAACTGGGCCAAAATGATCAAAGTGGGGCATAATGAGTAGGTTTAAGATACCTGACTGCTCCAATGTGCACACATACTCCATTGCAGAGACAACATCTGCATTCGGTGGTTCACCGACTTTCACCACCATGAATTGATCTATGGACATGTCTTGTTTCCTAGTTTGTAGTCCTCAAACTTTAATTCCTGGAGTTTGGGAGTGATGGAATCCTGCGGCTGCATGACTCCCTCTAGAATAATGGTATCTTCTAATAGGTCCAGTATGTCCACCATTACTGTTATGGCACCTTGCTTCCTTGGTGATACATACGAAAAGACCAAGTTATTTTCTTCATCCATCCTCTCTGCTTATGGATGTGATGGTGGTGGCGGAACCGGGTCATCTATGCAAGCCTTTGGTATATTTTCTACGGGGTCAGAGGAAGTGGGTAGGTCTGCACTCAATGGGGCTCTGACTATAAGAATCTGGGCTTCGGCCGGCTGTACTCATGGCTGTGGTGGTTTCTACAGTATCTTCAGCTTCATAGGTATCCTTGGCTTAGTCTGAGTCTTCTTCATCTTCTTGGTTGGCTGATTTGGTTCAGAGATGTATGGTGCTTCCAAAATTGGGCAGGGTAAGGCTAATGAAATAGTGGAATCCTTAGTATGACAGGGTAACTCAATGAGCATGGGACTTGGATTCGGAGGATGGATTAGGTTCACTCAGTACACTTGGCTCTTTGGTTTCTTAGCTTGGAAAGGTACTACAAAGGTTACAATGACAAGGCTTAACTAATTTTTATAGGTGATGGGCCCTCGAGCTGACTGGTCATAATGATGGATCATCTGAAGGAGCACATGGGCTCATCCTTCATCGCCTTTACTTGCATACTTGTGTTTGATCATGCATTTGACAGGGAAATTAAGGGTAATATGGTGGATGGGACCAAAAATCCCGCTTCCCTTCTCCTCGGACTTTACAACTTAATGCTATTGAAATTTTACTGGCACCAAATATTTTTTGAAATTATCATGCTTTTAATGGACCTTCAGTATCTGCTATCTGTCTACCGCCTCCCACTAGTTGTCTCTTAGCTGGTTAGCGAAGTTATAGTGCAATTTTTTTTTGGCTGCATGCCTCGGCCTTATGGGGTCGTGCCATAGTCATCGTGGTATGGTTTTAAGCGACTGTAATTGATCATACCTACAACTGGTGTTCCATCCAACTTATGTACTTTTACTTTGCCTGCTTCAGTAATGTGCGCAACTACATACGGACCTAACCAGTGTGTTTTGAGCTTACCTGGGTGCTTGAGAAACTTGCTATCATACAATAGAATGAGTCCACCAACTTTTAACTGCTTTGTTCTAATGTGCCAGTCATGCCACACTTTCTGCTGCTACTTTTCTACATTTTGATGGAAACTCGCAATGAAGCGTTTTTCCTCCATTTGAATCTATTGTGCCAGTCTTTCCTCTACGAAGCCAGTGTCGGTCATCTCTGTGAGTGCGGCGATTCGCAGGCTTGGAACAATGTACTCCATAGGCACAACTGCTTCTTATCCATAGACTAAGCGGAAAGGAGTGTATCTAGTCAGTCATTTGCATGTTTTTTCTGTAGGCCCATAATACTGCTGAAACTTTTTGGTCCCGGTCATCTCTCCACACATTACAGACCTTAGTCAAAGCATTCTCTAGTATCTTATTGAAGGCCTCCATGGTTCCATTTTCTTGAGGATGGTAGGGTTTTGTCTTCTTGTGCTGGATTTGGAATTCTGCAGTCAGTTCAACAATTATCTTATTTACAAAATGTGTACCTTGGTCGTTGATAAGAATTTTTGGGAAACCAAACCTTGTGACTACATTTTCAAAAAAGAACTTTACCATAGTTGTGGTGGTGCAATATTTCACAGGTGTCACTTCTACCCATCTTGTCAAGTAATCTATGGTAGTTATAATATAGTGCGCACCAATTCGTTTCCCTGGTGGACTGATAGGGCCAACAAAATCCACTGCCCATTTATCAAAGGCCTATAGTGTAATTTGTGGTGCAAGTGGAATTTCATCACGTCATGATGGTTTCCTATTTCTTTGACACTTATCACAATCACGGTAGTATTTCCTTGTATCCATATGTATCATTAGCCACTAGAGTCCCACTTACAAAATCTTATGCACCGTTTCCTTCCCGGCATAGTGTCCTCCTGAAACACCTGCATGCGCTTCACCCATTACCCACTCTCTTTCATGATCAAAGACACATCTACGTAGTATTTCATCTGGTCCCAACTTATAGAGTTGTCCCATGATCAACGTGTATTTTGAGGATTTGACAAGTAGTTGTTTCTTTTGCCATGTTGAATAACCTTTAGGTGCATAGCTTGTATTCAATAAGTGTATAATAGCATAAAATTTTTTATCAACGACATCGATAGAAAACAGTTGCACATCTAGTAAGTTATCCTCTAGGCTGATGGGTTCCTCCCCACTTTTAATGCATGATCAATGGTCAGGTCCAACATTCAGTCGACCTGGCTTCACAATGACTTCAAATTCAAATTCTTGAAATAGGAGGAGCCACCGGTAGATCTTCCACCCCAACACTAGCTTATTGACTAGGTACTTCAGTGCAGAATGATCGGTGAACATTTTGAAGTGTCCACCCAATAGATAATTTATGAACTTTTATAGTGCATAGACCATTACAAGCCATTTTCTTTCAGTTGTGGTATATTTTTTCTCTATTGTGGATAGTTTCCTTCTTGTGAATGCAATTGAGTGGTCAATTGCTCCATATCCTTGTTGGGTTAATACTATACCCAGCGCAATTGATGATGCATCAACATGCACATTGAATTCCTTTTTCCAGTCTTGGAATATTAATATTGGTGTTAACAGCCTTTAGCTAGCAGGGTGTCGAAGGAAGCATGGTAAAAAGAAATGATGGTTACTTGAAACTTTGGTTAAATATAATAGTGTGAATGTATGATAAAAGGGTGCATAAACAATGAAATCATCACATGATCCAATGGTATAGAATGAGGAGGTGAAGATCGATGGCTTATAATAGGTCCACTCTGTGAAGATGCACAGAAGATAAGGGCGTGTGGAGATAGTTAACAGGATGCAAAGATCGACGGTCATGAAATTGGGTTGGCAAAATCTACGGTCGATAAGAAATCCGCTCCATAAAGTTGCGCATTGATGAAAACAAAAAGGCTCAGCAGAATGTGTACATGTGGGTTAATCCAACGACTGGAAAATAAAGTGAAAATGCATCAATGGTCATCATCAGATTTGGAGGATAGAATTGCACAGCGGTTGGAGTATAAAAGAGATAGCGGAATTAAAACCGTGGTGCACGTGGCAGCTCGTGGTACATTCCACGGGGAAAAATGGTTTGAGCAAAACCACTAAAGGGAGTCTCCGGAATGGACTTCTATATAAAGTGAAGTTGACTTATTTGAAGAATTGTTTTTTTTTTATTGTTGTACATGTCAAGATGAATGAAAAGGACCCCCCACCACCCTTTCACAGTCAACTTCAGGTATATTCAATTACAATCGTAGGTAAGTCTCAAATACTCGAGCTTTATTCACAGAATTGCCTTCATTTCTATATTATGGATAAAGGGAAAGGGTTACAAGGGTTTAACCGAATTCTAGATGAAAGAGAAGAATGCCTAGTTGATAGAGATAGAGGAGTATATGATCCATTTTTGTCTGTGGGAAATGTATCGGTTATTAAAGAGAGATTATGGCGATATAATTCGTAGGGAAATGAAATTTTGAATGCTTGTAAGTCGTTTCTGTATCATTTTTCCATTGAGCAGACCCTACACTTTCCTGAATTTACCGAGTGGTGTGCAGTTAATTATTCCTCTTCTGAAAGAGTTATTGTAAGTCGTTCCACATCTAGGATATTGTGTAGAATTGATGCAAAAGCTATCCGTGAAACCCTGAATTTGCCCAATAATTACCTTGATAGTCGTGAGTCTGTAAATGAGTTCGTTTTGGCTGAAGTGTACAGAAGTTGTAAAACTGAAGTTCGATGTAAATTCTTGTCTAGCATTCTTAATGAAGGTCAGTCACTAGAAGGTCTCTTCTTGCCGTATCGTATTCATATCTTCAAGGAGTAAGTTCAATTGGTTGTGTCTTTGGTCTGTCAGGTTTTAGGTCTAAATGATGATTGTCATGTTAGTGAAGTTGTCTTGGGTTTCTTATTAAAAATGAGTTCAATTAGTCTTGGTTCTGAGTCCCAGCCGGTCCATGTTTTCAGTTTAGACGAGTATCTAGCAGAAGCTATCCATATCCAATTGGTCCAGTTTTCAAAAGTCAGATTTTTCAAGTATCAATCATACTTGCTGAACATTTTATTATGTTTGAATGTAACTGAATTGCAATTCTTGAGTACTATTTTCTCTTCAGATTTGCCTAAGCAAATCAATATGTTCGAATTTGTAAACTCCATTATGTCAAAAATATATAAGCTGATGTTTGATGAAGTATTACCCAAAGTGTTGGAAGAAATGAAGAGTATGATGCAATCTTCATCGGAGGATAGGATTGGAGATTGGTTCTTGTATAAAGACTTTACAGTTTTGAGAATATACGGTTTTACTGGAGAGCCTTACAAGCTGCCTGCTTTCCTTACCCCTAGGATATTTGCATTGGAATACATGAGACAGAGATTGCATGCAGACGAGGAACATTTTAGGGCTTTCAAAAAATCTTCCAATATCAAGTTCCCTCTTAAAGTTGGTTCCTTTATTTTTAAAAACAAGGGTGCACATGTGTTAGTAGAAAAATTATTAGAAAACATGGATTTTCAAAGGGAACAAAGGGTCAATTATGATCCTTATCATATAATCTCTCTAAGAAAGAAAGAAAATAAAAATAAACCATTTGATCACCAGGTTGTTGAGGGTTTGAAGGAAGCAGCCAATTTCTTTTACTTTGTGGAAATTCTAGGATCCGATGAGAATACAAGCAGTGGCAGTTGCAATGTCTCAAATGCTAGATAGTTCTAATATTTTGATTAAAAGAAGTTTTTCTGAGATTGAAAGTATGGAAATAGATGAGGACAGTTCACATAAGAAGACCAAAATATTTCAAGATGATAAAATTTCGAGTGAAGTAGTTTCAGATGAATTGAAAAGAGTTTCTTTCATTCCTAAGAAATCTATACAGATGAATCAATTTTCTTTTGAAAGTGTAGATAATGCAGAATCAGGTCTAGTTTTTAAATCTAAAGAAGAATTCATGACTAGCTATGTGGAAAAGCAAAGACAATCCCTAGAAGGAACCAGGAATCTACTCCCACGAGTGAGAAGTTTGAATAATCCAAAGACTTCCCTGATTTCTACTCGGGACGTAGAAAGAAATAATTTAAAACTAGCTATGGTAAGTGATAAGAAAGTGTCCGAAATGGAAGTGAGATTAGACAAAATTAGTGTCCCAGATAAAATACAGTTGCATAAACAAATGAGAGATATTATTTATTCATATTTATTGCATGCTATGGTAAAAATTAACAAGTCGCAAGTTTTGGTTGACAAATTAGAGATTCATTTAAAACATGAGAAGGTTGAGAACAAGGCTAATTCTATTCAAATAAAGAAATTGCAAGCAGATATCGTAAGCTTAGGGGGTAAAACAGGGAACACCTAGGCCATCAGAAGACTTTTAGAAGAAAAAGATAATGCCCTCCAGGTACTAAAGAAGAGGTTGAAAATCCCAAGTTTAGAACATGTTCAATAATTAGAGCTGTTAGCATTGCAAGAGGATAAGGATAAGATTCATCAGGATATGATGGAGTACAAAGGTAAGACTATGAAATTGCAAGAAGAAAAGAACAGATGGGAAATAGAGCGAAATGAGTTAATAGCACAAATTTAACGGCTGGAAAAAGACCAAAATGAGGAAAAAGACATTATGGAAGAACTAATGAGGTAGACTCCCACTGATGAAGATTTGACTATTGAAAATATTGAAAATCCTTTAAATGATTTTTTCACTGATGATTTACTAGTGCCCATGTCCCAGGTCAGCTTGAAAGATGTAGAGATAAGAGAGTTAAAAGAAGAAAATGAGAAAATCAAATCTGAGCTAACCAAAATAACTAAAAGAAAGAATAAGATATTACAGGATAAAGGTCAATTACAAAAGAAGCTTAATGAATTAAAAGAAAGGAATACAGGAAAGGGTCCTCTCCAAGGAGCTAAACACATAATCTGGGATACGTTGTCTGTGGAAATTACTAAGTTCAGGCATTATTTGAATTTCATTGATGATCAAAGTACATTGGTTAATTTAGCCAATCAAAGATTGAAACTAGTAAATGAGACCATGGAGAGGAAACCCCTTGGCACAGCTCAGAATGCATTGAATTTCTTAAATTCATTAACCTATAAAAAATTACAAGATATAGGAATCAAATATAGAGTGTCAATGGCACTATGGTCAAAAAGGTTTATTCATAAACATCATCTTATGAATACAGTACAAGATAAGATTGATGAGATGACCTCATGAATTAATGATTTTAGGCATGCTTTTAAAGAATTGTTTGAAGATGGCCTTCCTTCTTTCTGGGATGAAGAAGGGCGAATTTTTTCTCAAGAACATTATCACAGCCTACTAGTGCAAATCCATATGGATCACTCTAAATTTGATGATTTGGTAAAGGGGCTGACGGGAAAAGTCATCGTGGATAAGTTAACAGAAGACTTCGAGATATTGCAGAAATTTCTAATCGTTAGAGGAGGATTGCCCACTATGTATTATGAATTCTATATAGATCTGGAAGTGTCTATTTGGGAAATGATTGAGTACAATATCCCAAGCATGGAACAATGGAGAATCGTGGAAAGATTTGGAAAAACAAAGTATATTCTTCATCCGTAAAAATAGGTGTTGCACGCTATGGAGCTGCTTGTTCAGGCCTTGTTGTTACCGATTTGATTTTAATTAAATGATCTATTAGGATCAAAGCAATTAGTTTATTCCTAGTTGTTAGGAATATAGTTACAAATACTTTGATTAAGCAGGTTATTCAGTTATTAAATCTTCTTGGGAGAAGAAATCATTTATGTATATATTTGCATTTACTTTATGTAATGGGTGTTGGAACCCATTTGTTGATGAATGTTTTTGAAGACATATAATTTTTGAATAGCAAATTTGAATGCATGTGGGTTATCAGATGTGCTTGTGCTATTTACATTACAGTCTGTATTTTCTTTCCTTTGTGATCATTTTTCTAGTGTTACATTCCATTTTGTTTTCCTCGTATCTGAAGTGTAGTATCGAATGGTTGGAATTCATACTCGTTATGCTCTAACTATTGTTTTAGATATTTTATAAATGTTTCTGCTAAAGTTAATATGGAACTCATCTTCCGATTCTTTGTATTGATGGACTGTTCATTATTTCTTCCTTTCCACCTGAACTAAATGAATGACTGTGATTAAGTGGTTACCTTTCCTTTGATAAAATCTCATGCATACAATTTTGTGATACCTTTATGTATATGTGACTCCATTGCCCAATGATTATGTGTATCGTTTCAACCGTCTATGTAAATTTTGAGTATTGACTTCATATATGGCCTTGTTAAATTTATATTTTGAGAGATCCCTCTCTGGAAAGGAAAGCCAGTTTCTTTCTGAAGTGGTTTTTGCTGTTACCTTTGGAATTTACCTTTGCAACCTAGGTACATTTTGAGTGTTAACAAATTGGCATCGTTTCCAAGGAACAAAAGTGCAAATCTACCCTAGCAAGAATGACAGAGTTTGAAGACCAAGAAAATATTTTTGTGGGAAAACAGGAATTTTTATCAGTAGAGAAGGTTGTATATTTGCCCTGGCGATTGCATTGTGAAATTTTTCAAAAAAAACAAAACAAAACAAAACAAAAAAAATCATTTTGGCTTCGAGGAGACATGCGCGAGGTAATTCTGATACTGAAATTTTAAAGAGTTTGGAAGATCCAGAAAGGTTATTTAAGAAAAAGGATAAAGAAAAAGTAGATTTTCCTTTGTTTGGTGCATCGTCTTCTCAAGATTATCCTAATATTTTTGATCCAGAATGGGAAGTTAATGTTGGAAGGAGTTTGTTGAAAACTAAGTATGAGTCTGATCTTAAAAATACTGAATTTAATTCTTATAGATTAGAATCTTATTTGCTGGATTCCCTTTGGAGAGATTTACAATAGTCTACGAAAGTTGAAACACTTGTTGTTCAAAACACTCAAAAGTCTCCAGTTCCTTTGAACCCACCTAGACCAATGGCAGCCAGATTTGCTCCCTTGCGTTTTCTTGCTTTATTACAGGACCTTCCCCAAAATTATTCCCAAAGAATTTCTTTATTTGATGGAGAAGGTGACATAATCGCAAAACAACATGTGGCTAGGTTTGAATATTTTGTTGACTTGGAAGAAGTTGATTATTCAGATGTTAAAATGCGGTTATTTTCTCAAAGTTTATCAGGTGAGGCAAAGAAATGGTTTAAATACTTTCCATATGGATCTTTATTGAATTTTCAAGCTTTCCAGAATGCATTCCTAGACAGATGGGATGACAAACAGAACCCTTTACAACTCTTGTCTTAGTATAATAATCTCAAAAAAGGGGGTTTTGAATCTGTTCATGAATTTTAAAGCAGGTTTATGAGGGTTTATAATTCTATTCCAGAAGACATAAAACCTTCTACATCCACTGCTAAACTACATTATGCTGGAGCCTTTGATAATGACTTTGCATTTTCATTGAAAGAAAGAAAATTAGCAACTCTTGCTGCAATGTTTACATATGCCTTAGAAGTGGAAGCGAATATGATGGCAAGTGGAAAAATGAAACACATAGATATTGATAGGAGGAAAAAGGAAGAAAATTCACCCTTTGCTTCTTCTTCTACCACTGATATCAAATTTGAAATGATGTTGAAGGCGATGGAGAATTTGATGGACAGATTGATTATGGATAATAGGGTGTTCAACAGAGAACAAGTCGATCCTCAAATCAGGAATCCTAATTTCAGAAGACCAAATCCTCCTATTCTTCCACAAAATAGGCAGAGAGACATGAGAAACCCAAGAAATCAGGAAGAATAGCAAATTCGGCCACTGTTTCCTGAGAATTATGTTGCTGATGAAGAAGACCCTACTGAAAATGAAATTCATCTTTTTGGAGAATTAGATTCAGAGATATATCTTACTGAAGAAGAACATAATATGTTTGCACAGGAAGATGAAAATGAAGAATTTGAAAGGAAGACAGAACAGTATCAAAGAGGTTACCTGCATGACATGGATGATGTACGAAGGAAGATTAGATTGAGAAATAGAGAAGTTTTTATAAATAAAGGGAAGGCAAATCCAAATCATCCTTCCACTAGTTCTCTAAATGTATAAATGGGAAAAGAAGTGCAAAAAGAGTCTGTTGTAAATAAAGAAGTTGAGAATGAGATACAAAGAAACAAAGGAATGAAACAAGTAACCCCAACTGATGTAGAAAGAGTTGGTTCTAGTTTTAATTTGCAAAATGAGCTTTCAAAGTTAAAAATCTCTGTTCCATTTAATGAGTTGTTGAGAAATAATGAATATAGAAATACCATAATGAAAATGGTCAAAGGTTAAGAAGAATTGCAATCTGATATTTTGGAATTGAATGATGATAATCATACTATTTCATTTGGGTCAAAATTTGAAAATTTAAAAAATGAAGAAGTCCCTCCTTTTTATTTGATTTTGAATGTGCATGATATGGTGGTCCATAATGCTATGCTAGATTCGGGTGCATCACATAATTTAATGCCAAAGGGAGTAGTTGAAAGTCTGGGATTGGAAGTGACGAGACCCTATAAAGATTTGTATTCTTTTGATTCCAGAAGAGTAAAATGTCTTGGCTTGATTAAAGATATGGTAGTAACTCTGAATAAATTACCATCTAAGACCATAGTAATGGATGTAGTAGTAGCAGATATCCCACCTAAGTTTGGAGTATTGTTGTCAATATCTTGGACTTCAAAGTTGAAGGGTAGTTTACAAATGGATATGTCATATTCTACTATTCCTGTTCAAGGTGGAAGTAAGAGGTTGTATAGTGAAAAAAAACTCCTTATGTAGTGGGTAGTCAAGATAAGCCTGAAATTCATCATATATATGCTGTTGATACTGATTTAGGGTCTTCCATTTTCTTTAATGATACTATCCCATATGATTTGGAAGCTACATTGTAGAAGAAGCCCGAAGAAAATAAAAAAGAAGTGATGGAACAAGATGTTTTGGAGGCAAAACAAAAAAGAGAAGGTTTGTGGACTATGTACTTTGATGGATCTGTGGAAAAAATAGGTGCTGGAGTAGGTGTGTATATAATTTCTCCTATCAGGGATTTTAAAGCTTTATCATATAAATTAACATTTGAATGCATGAATAATGTAGCTGAATATGAAGCTTTATTACTGGGGTTGCATGCTTTGAAAGATTTGGGAGCACAAAGGATAAAGGTTTTACGGGATTCAAAATTGGTGATAAACCAAGTGAATGATAGTTATCAAACTAGGAATCCCCGAATGAGGGATTATAGAAATAAAGTATGGGATATGATTGGTAACTTTTTTATAGAGCATACGATTCAGGTGGTTTCTAGACATGAAAATACCGTAGCAGATTCTTTGGCAGTAGCTACTGGAAAATTTAAAACCCCTATTGCTGGTCAGAAAGAATATCAGGTGGATATTGTGAACAGACCATCTATTCCCGATAATTCTAAATATTGGTAGGTATTTGAAGATGGCATGCATATCATAAGGTTCTTAGAACTATCAGGATAATTTGTAAATACTCATATTGACACCGAAAATGACAATGGTGAGGGCTTTCAAGATGATGAAGAACCTAAAAAAGAAAAGGATGGCTCTGAAAAATTAAAGGGAACCTTAGGAGGAAAAGATATTATTCAATTAAAAAATAATTTTATACTAAGAGGTTTGATTCCTTTGGAAATTTTTTTTGATCAGAATGATGTTGCTAAGAATCCTAAAGTGAAGCCTGTTGAGAATGCTGTTGAAGATAGGAATATTGGTACTGAGGAGAATCCTAAGATTATAAAATTTTCCAAAAATTTGCCTGTAAAAGAAAAAGAAGAATATGTGAATTTAATGAAGAAGTATACAGATGTATTTGCTTGGAGTTATGAAGATCTTAAGGAGCATAATACATCTATAATACAACATACTATTCCTATAAAACCCGGGGAGAAACCTTTCAAACAGAAACTTAGAAGGATAAATCCTAAATTGCTTCCCATTATTGAGAAGGAAATTAAAAAATTATTTGATGCCAAAATCATTGTAACTCTAATATTTTCGAAGTGGGTTGCAAATCTGGTTCCTGTTAGAAAGAAGAACGGAGAAATAAGACTGTGTGTAGATTTCTGGAATTTAAATAAAGTTTCTATGAAGGACAATTATCCCTTGCCAAAAATGGATCATATATTGCAAAAGGTGGTTGGAGCTGAGAGAATTTCAATGTTAGACGGTTTTTCTGGTTACAATTAGATCAAAGTATTACCTGAAGATCAAGAAAAGACTGCATTTACTACACCTTGAGGCACTTTTATGTATGCAAAGATATCTTTTGGCTTAATGAATGCAGGAGCTACTTTCCAGCGAGCCATGGACATTGCTTTTGTGGGAGAAATTGGGAATTTTGTGGTAATATATATGGATGACATCATAGTCTATTCAAAATCTGACAGAGAACATATTCATCACCTAGAAAAAAATTTCATGAAGTGTAGGAAATTTGGTATATCATTGAACCCAAAGAAGTCCAATTTCGCATTGGAAGAAGGAAAATTGTTGGGCCATATAATATCTAAAGATAGAATAAAAATTGATCCTGAAAGGGTAAGCGCAATTTTAAAGGTAGGAGAACCCAGGAGTAAAAAGGAAATACAATCATTTTTGGGACAGGTGAATTTTTTAAGAAGGTTTGTGCCTAGTTTTACTGAGATCTTAATGAATATTACAAATATGCTGAAGAAAAGTCATGAAATAAAATGGAATGCAGAAGCTAGGAATTCATTTTGGGAAATCAAACAAGCAATCTCAGATGCTCCTGTGTTGGTGAGTCCAGATTTTACCAAATATTTCTTAGTATTTTCATATGCTTCAGAGTATACCATTGCAGTGGTTTTATTGTTGAAGAATGATGAGAACTTGGAGCATCCCATAGCATTTTTCAGCAAGATGTTGAGGGATGGAGAATTGAAATATGACATCATGGAGAAACAGGCATATGCTTTAGTCAAGGCATTGAAATATTTCAGAGTATATATTCTACACTCACATGTAATTGCACATGTTCCAACTGCTACAGTGAAAGGAATTTTGACACAACCTGATCCAGAAGGCAGAAGGGAAAAATGGATAGCTACATTATTGGAGTACGACATAGACATCAAGCCTACTAAGCTGGTTAAGGGACAAGGATTAGCAAAAATGATGACAAATTCAAATTGTGAATCTTTACAAATTAATTTCTTATCTCACCAGTGTAATCAGTTGGATATAGAGGTGGAAGTAATGATTGATTTTGTGGCGCCTCCATGGTACTCTGATATTGTTTACAGCCTTCGAAATTTACAAGCACCAGTAGGATTGAGTAAGTCAAGGGCAAGATTAGTAAAATTGAAAGCTGCCAAATTTTGTATTATAAATCGATATCTTTATTGGAAAGACCCCAGAGGTGTGTTACTAAACTGTTTTTTGGAAAATGAAGCTCAACACACAGTCAAAGAATTTCATAAAGGATATTGTGGAGGGCATCATTCTTGGAAGGTGACTGCAAATAAAATTCTAAGAGCAGGCTACTATTGGCCAACCTTATTTTTAGAGGTATATAAAGAAACCAGCATGTGTCATCAGTGTAAAATTTTTGATGGTAAAAGAAAGGTACTTCCTCTCCCTTTAAATCCAATAACAATAGAAGCTCCTTTCCAACAGTGGGGTTTGGATTTCATTGGCGAAATAAATCCCAATTCGTTAGGACAACACAAATGGATTTTGACAGCTACGGATTATTTTACAAAATGGATTGAAGTGATTCCCACTAGGAAAGCCACTGAAACTATAATCATGGATTTTCTTGAGGAAAATATATTGGCTAGATTTGGATGCCCCAAAAGAATAGTAACAGATAATGTAGCCGCTTTTAAATTCAAGAAAATGATTGATTTTTGTCACAAATATCATATAAGTCTTAATCATTTGACTGCCTATTATCCGCAAGGAAATGGGTTAGCTGAATCTTCAAATAAAAGCTTAGTAAGGATCATCAGGAAATTGTTGGAAGATATAAAAAATCATGGCATACCAAGCTCAAATATGCTTTATGGGATGACAGGATTAGTACCAAAAGGGCAATTGGAATGTCTCCTTTCCAATTGGTGTATGGAACTGAAGTTGTATTTCTAGCGTTGTTAGATGTTCCAGTTATGAGATATTTCCAAGAGCAGCAAGAAGAACCAAATCACATGCAAAGGAGAATAAATCATATTATTGAGCTAGAAGAGTGAAGGAATAAGACTTATGATAAGGTGCAATTACATCAAGAAAAAATAAAAAATACTTTTGACAGAAAGGTGAAAGAAGAACAGTTTCAGATTGATGACTTGGTTTTGAAGTGGGATGCTCCTAAATAAGATAAACATGGAAAATTTGATCATATGTGGGTGGGTCCTTATGTTATTGCTAGGTACATAGGACAAAATGCATTTCTTTTGGAATATCCGAACGGGGTTTCTCTGGATAGTAACCCTGTCAATGGGAGGTTTCTGAAACATTACCTATCCTAAGAAGGAAGGTAAAACTTGTATTATAGGTTGTAAATATTTATTTTTCTTTAGAAATCAGTACAGATGGTAAGCTGAAGGTTTTTGAAGCTCGCAGCGAAAGCCCTAAGATTCAGGAAGCGTGCCATTCCTTTTTATTAAATATATCAACAAGAAAGATAATTTTTTCAGAAGTTATCATGAAAAGATTAAAGACAGGCACCTGGTCTACGAGTTCTTTGATACCTCGCAGGGAGGATATCATCCCCAGATGGAGCTAGTTGTTAACAGCCTTTAGCTAGCAGGGTGTCGAAGGAAGCATGGTAAAAAGAAATGATGGTTACTTGAAACTTTGGTTAAATATAATAGTGTGAATGTATGATAAAAGGACGCATAAACAATGAAATCATCACATGATCCAATGGTATAGAATGAGGAGGTGAAGATCGATGGCCTATAATAGGCCCTTTCTGTGAAGATGCATGGAAGATAAGGGCATGTGGAGATAGTTAACAGGATGCAAAGACCAACGGTCATGAAATTGGGTTGGCAAAATCTACGGTTGATAAGAAATCCGCTTCATAAAGTTGCGCGTTGATAAAAACAAAAAGGCTCAACGGAATGTGTACATGTGGGTTAATCCAATGGCTGGAAAATAAATTGAAAATGCATCGACGGTCATCATCAGATCCAGAGGATAGAGTTGCACAATGGTTGGAGTAGAAAAGTGGTAGCGGAATTAAAATCGTGGTGCACGTGGCAGCTCGTAGTACATTCCGCGGGGAAAAATGGTTTGAGCAAAACCACTAAAGGGAGTCTCCAAAATGGACTTCTACATAAAGTAAAGTTGACTTATTTGACAAAAAAAATTTTTTATTGTTGTACATGCCAGGATGAATGAAAAGGACCCCCCACCACCCTTTCATAGTCAACTTCGGATATATGCAATTACAGTCACAGGTAAGTCTCCAATACTCGAGCTTTATTCACAGGATTGCCTTCATTTCTATATTATGGATAAAGAGAAAGGGTTAGAAGGGTTTAACCGAATTCTGGATGAAAGAGAAGAATGCCTGGTTGATAGAGATAGAGGATTATATGATCCATTTCTGTCTGTGGGAAAGGTATCGGTTATTAAAGAGAGATTGTGGCAATATAATTCGCAGGGAAATGACATTTTAAATGCATATAAGTCGTTTTTGTATCATTTTGCCATTGAGTAGACCCTACACTTTCCTGAATTCACCGAGTGGTGTGCAGTTAATTATTCCTCTTCTGAGAGAGTTATTGTAAGCCGTTCCACGTCCAGGATATTGTGTAGAATTGATGCAAAAGCTATCTGTGAAACTTTGAATTTGCCCGATAATTACCCTGATAGTCGTGAGTCTGTAAATGAGTCTATTTTGGCTGAAGTGTACAGAAGTTGTAAAATTGAAGTTCGATGTAAAATTTTTGGTCGATTTTTCAAAAATCAGATTTTTCAATTATCAATCATACTTGTTGAACATTTTATTATGTTCGAATGTAACTGAATTGCAATTCTTGAGTACTATATTCTCTTCAGATTTGCCTAAGCAAATCAATATGTTCGAATTTCTAAACTCCATTATGTCATAAATATATAAGCTGCTGTTTGATGAAGTATTACCCAGAGTGTTGGAAGAAATGAAGAGTATGATGCAATCTTCATCGGAGGATAGGATTGGAGATTGGTTCTTGTATAAAGACTTTACAGTTTTGAGAATATATGGTTTTACCGGAGAGCCTTACAAGCTTCCTACTTTCCTTACCCCTAGGATCTTTGCATTGGAATACATGAGATAGAGATTGCATGCAGAAGAGGAACATTTCGTGGATTTCAAAAAATCTTCCAATATCAAGTTCCCTCTTAAAGTCGGTTCCTTTATTTTTTAAAACAAGGGTGCACTGGTGTTAGTAGAAAAATTATTGGAAAACATGGATTTTCAAAGGGAACAAAGGGTTAATTATGATCCTTATCATATAATATCTCTAAAAAAGAAAGCAAATAAAAATAAACCATTTGATCACCAGGTTATTGAGGGTTTGAAGGAAGCAACCAATTTGTTTTACTTTGTGGAAATTCCAGGATCCTTTGAGAATACAAGCAGTGGATCAGTTGCAGTGTCTCAAATTCCAGATAGTTATAATATTTTGATTAAAAGAACTTTTTTTGAGATTGAAAGTATTCAAATAGATGAGGATAGTTCACATAAGAAGACCAAAATATTTCAAGATGATAAAGTTTCGAGTGAAGTAGTTTTAGATGAAGCGAAAAGAGTTGCTTTGATTCCTAAGAAATATGTACAAATGAATCAATTTTCTTTTGAAAGTGTAGATAATGCAGAATCAGGTCTAGTTTTAAATCTAAAGAAGAACTCATGACTAGCTATGTGGAAAAGAAAAGACAATCCCTAGAAGAAACCAGGAATATACTCCCACGGGTGAGAAGTCTGAATAATCCAAAGACTTCCCTGATTTCTACTCGGGACGTAGAAAGAAATACTTTAAAACTAGCTATGGTAAGTGATAAGAAAGTGTCCAAAATGGAAGTGAGATTAGACAAAATCAGTGTACCAGATAAAATACAGTTGCATAAACAAACGGAAGATATTATTTATTTAGATTTATTGCATGCTATGGTAAAAATTAACAAGTTGCAAGTTTTGGTTGACAAATTAGAGATCCAATTAAAACATGAGAAGGTTGAGAACAAGGCTAATTCGATTCAAATAAAGAAATTGCAAGCATATATCGTAAGATCAGGGGATGAAACAGGGAATAGCCAGGCCATTAGAAGACTTTTAGAAGAAAAATATACTGCCCTCCAGGTACTAAAGAAGAGGTTGAAAATCCCAAGTTCAGAACATGTTCAATCATCAGAGATGTTAGCATTGCAGGAGGAGAAGGATAAGATTCATCAGGATATGATGGAGTACAAAGGTAAGACTATGAAATTGCAAGAAGAAAAGAACAGATGGGAAATGGAGCGAAATGAGTTAATAGCACAAATTTCATGGCTGGAAAAAGACCAAAATGAGGAAAAAGAGATTATGGAAGAACTAATGAGCCTGACTCCCACTGATGAATATTTGACTATTGTAAATATTGAAAAGCCTTTAAATGATTTTTTCCCTGATGGTTTACTAGTGCCCATGTCCCAGGTCAGCTTGAAATATGTAGAGATAAGAGAGTTAAAAGAAGAAAATGAGAAAATCAAATCTGAGCTAACCAAAATGACTAAAAGAAAGAATAATATATTACAAGATAAAGGTCAATTACAAAAGAAGCTTAACGAATTAAAAGAAAGGAATACAGGAAAGGGTCCTCTCCAAGGAGCTAAACACATAATCTGGGATACGTTGTCTATGGAAATTACTAAGTTCAGGCATTATTTGAATTTCATTGATGATCAAAGTACATTGGTTAATTTAGCCAATCAAATATTGAAACTAGTAAATGAGACCATGGAGAGGAAACCCCTTGGCACAGCTCAGAATGCATAGAATTTCTTAAATTCATTAACCTATCAAAAATTACAAGATATAGGAATCAAAGATGGAGTGGCGATGGTACTGTGGTCAAAAATGTTTATTCAAAAACATCATCTTATGAAGATAGTACAAGATAAGGCTGATGAGATGACCTGATGAATTAATGATTTCAGGCATGCTTTTAAAGAATTGTTTGAAGATGGCCTTCCTTCTTTCTAGGACGAAGAAGCACGAATTTTTTCTTAAGAACATTATCACAGCCTGCTAGTGCAAATCCGTATGGATCACTCTAAATTTGATGATTTGGTAAAGGGGCTGATGGGAAAAGTCATCGTGGATAAGTTAACAGAAGACTTCAAGATATTGCAGAAATTTCTAATCATCAGAGGAGGATTGCCCACTATGTCTTATGAATCCTATATGGATCTGGAAGTGTCTATTCGGGAAATGATTGAGTACAATATCCCAAGCGCAGAACAATGGAGAGTCATGGAAAGATTTGGAAAAACAAAGTATATTCTTCATCCATAAAAATAGGTGTTGCATGCTATGGAGCTACTTGTTCGGGCCTTGTTGTTACCGAGTTGATTTTAATTAAACGATCTGTCAGGATCAAAGCAAGTAGTTTATTCCTATTTGTTAGGAATATTGTTGCAAAGACTTTGATTAAGCAAGTTATTCAGTTATTAAATCTTCTTGGGAGAAGAAATCATTTATGTATATATTTGCATTTACTTTATGTAATGGGGGTTGGAACCCATTTGTTGATGAATGTTTTTGAAGACATATAATTTTTGAATAGCAAATTTGAATGCATGTGGGTTATTAGAGATTCTTGTGCTATTTACATTACAGTCTGTATTTTCTTTCCTTTGTGATCATTTTTCCAGTGTTACATTCTATTTTGTTTTCCTCGTATCTGAAGCATAGTATCGAATGGTTGGAATTCATACTCATTATGCTCTGACTATTGTTTCAGATATTTTATAAATGTTTCTACTAAAGTTAATATGGAACTCATCTTTTGATGCTTTGTATTGATGGACAGGTCATTATTTCTTCCTTTCTACCTGAACTAAATGAATGACTGTGATTAAGTGGTTACCTTGCCTTTGATAAAATCTCATGCATATGATTTTGTGATACCTTTATGTATATGTGACTCCATTTCCCAATGATTATGTGTATCATTTCAACCGTCTATATAAATTTTGAGTATTGACTTCATATCTGGCCTTGTTAAATTTATATTTTGAGAGATCCCTCTCTGGAAAGGAAAGCCAGTTTCTTTCTGAAGTGGTTTTTGTTGTTACCTTTGGAATTTACCTCTGCAACCTAGGTACATTCAGAGTGTTAACAATTGGCACAATATCCATTTTGTTCTTTATTTTATCCATAATCCCCTAGAATTTTTCGTTCCACTCAAATTTGGCATCCTTCTTCAACAGTTTCTCCATTGGGGTGGTTATCTCTATGTATCCTCTAATAAATTTTCGATAATATCCCATATGTCCTAGTGTGGATCTAAGCTACGTGACCGATGTAGGCAAAGGCAAGTCCAAAATAATTTCCACCTTCACGGGATCGACCAAGATCCCGTCGCGGCATACCACATGGCCTAGCAGTACACCAAATGGTGCACAAAATATACATTTTCTCAAATTCAGCGCAATTTGATACTGGCGACACCTTTCCAACATCATACATAGATTCTCAATATGGTCTCTTACCAGACCAAATACCATCCAGTCATCAAAATATACTTCAAGAAACTTATGAATGAAATCTTTAAAAGCAGAAACTACTATTCTAGAAAAAATAGCAAGGGATTTTTTAAGGCCAAATTGCATTGCCGTGTATTGGTAGCAACCCCATTCTGTTACAAAGGTTTTTTTGTGGCGGTCCTCTTATGCAATTATGAATTGATGGTATCCCTAGAATCCATCTATGAACGAGTACATTTATTTTCCACCAACGTTTTCAAAGACTTCATCTATAAAAGGTGTTGGGAATGGACTGTGTAAGTAGGCATCATTTAGCTTCCTAAGTTTGAAACATATTCTGATCTTGCTTGTCACCTTTTTGTCCCGGATCACTATAGGACTTATCTACTCTGATTCTTCAATAGGTTCAATGATTCCTACTTCCATCATGCGCTCAAGTTATTCTTTCACTTTTTCTTTATAGCACGCATTTAGTCTATAGGGGCATTGTTTTATCGGTCTTGCATCGGGTATGAGTGGAATTTTTATTTCACCCAAATCTCCTACTATTCCCTTCATTTCCTTGAATTTTGTCGGGAATAGGTATTAGAACTCATGTAATAGATCAGTGATTTTCACTACTGTCTCTTTGTCCCAATAGTCTCCAATGTTATCAAATTTTGAATTGTCTTCTAATTCAATGTTAACTTTCTTGATCTTTAGTGGCTTGATGAATTTCTCACTGGAAATGTCGCTTCCTTCTATTTCACGCCATCCTTTCAACTCTGGAATATTGATGTTAGTCAGATCATCCTCTGGGTATCCAGAGAGGTTATAGCAGGTCATCCAGTGCTGGACTATCTCACAACATAGGTTGGAATGTGCAGTGCAAGGGTAAGAATATGCAACCTCCAGTGGGATCTCAGCAAATATCTTCTCCTTAATAGTATTCAGTGCAATATCAACTATTGGTTTCTCATCTGCAAACTAGAATGTGTATGCGAAATTCTGTGCAACGTATTCCCACTCTTTTTTTTCTTGGTGCAATTCCATAGATGCATACCAGTCTCTGGGTGCCATCTCAAGAGTATCAATGAAGTGGTGGACCCATTCCTCACCCGGGTAGTTTGATAATTCTACGGAACACGGTTCCAAGTATTCGGTAGGGTTTGATAATCCGGTATACCTTTATGCCATAGTTGTGACCTCATCTTTGAACCATACTTCTAGAATCCATCTACACTACATCCATTTAGTTATTGAACTTTTGTGCGTACCCCAGCATCGTGCAGGCACAAATTTTAGGGAAAAATACAGCATAGATATCCATCGTGGCTTTGTTACTAATTATTCAAACTCGGTCAAGAATGTTGCCAAGTTAGGTAGTCCTTCATATGTGGACAGCGGCTGTGATTGAGTCCCCACTTGTCGGACAGACTTAGTTATCTGAGCACATGTCCTTGTGGACACTTCATGTAATCAGTTCTACTAGTTCTCAAGTGCCTCACCTAAGTCCGATGTTCATGAACTCGAGCATATCCAGCTTAGGTTACCATATGTAGTAGGATTGATGTAGTCCTCCTTAAGGGTAGTGACATTATAGATTTTGTCAAGGTGATCACCTTGCCCTTCATTGAACATTGATACAATGTATCTCTGTCCTTCTAGTGGGTCGAGGGGTGCAACCACCCCCATCTCATCATCCTCAAATGATAGGGTCCTTCATTTGAAGTTTATGATAGTTTGATTTTCCATTGCCCAATCAATTCCCAGTAGTGTGGGATAGGGGTTAGTATCATCTACTATATTGATGACCTCGAAGTCCGCAAAAGTGCACAATCCTTCAATATCCACTTGGAACTTACTTATTCTACCAATAGGCATGACCTTTGACTGATTAGCAAGTCTTAATTGAATTGGGGACCATTCTAGGGGTGGCTTTCCCATTATTTTGCATGTTTGGCATGTTAGAATGTTAACATCGGATCCTAGGTCAAGGATGATATAATCCATGTCGTAATCGTCGATTTGTGCTAACATCCTGAGCTCACATCATGTTTTGAACTTTTTCTTAAGACTTTTAACCTTCTTTTTTGGTGGGTCTTTCTCTGAAAGAGTTTCGATAAGCGCTCCCAACTCTGCAAGTGCATCCTTGTCCTGAATTAGCACCAAACAACTTGACAAGAATGGTTTGATCTTACTAACCTTATATGCACTTTTGTTCACAGTCTGTTGTTCGAATATCTTTTGGAATCATTCAAGCATATCCTTTACTTGGCCTAAGGTGGATGGTTGTTCTGTTCCTACGAACTCTGGGTGTACATCCATAAATATTCGCTTCTATTATTGGACATTAAGCAGTGCCTTCTTTTGCGCGGCAGGTTGCACCTGCGATTGCGCTTGTGTTGCGGGTTCTATTTGCGTATCTTAGTCCACACCTGTCGCAGCACCTCCCCTTGTTACCACTGTTATATTTGGTTCTCATGGTTCGACAACTATCATCTATATGTTGACATTGGAATTTGGGTTGGGAGCATTCAGCATAGGATTTGGTGCAGGGTTTGGTGTTGGGTTAGCTTCTCCAACCATCTGGGCTTGCCATCGAGCGATGAGTTACGAGCATTGATCCACATTATGCTCTTGTTTGCAATATGAGAAAGTATTCAAAAGTTCAGGGAAGTCCCTAGCATAATGGTCTGGTACTCCACAATTGTAACATAATACTGGCCCTCTCCCTCGGCCCCTGTAATTGCCACCCCCTCCTTAGCTGAAGTTGAGGTGGTTGTAGCAGGCATTGAGGTTGTTGGTACTGCTATTGGTACAAGTTATATGGGGCCGTATTCTGAAACTGTGGTGCCATCTGAAACTGCTGTGCAAGTGGAAATTGAGGCACATGCTGTTCAATCCTTATTTGCTCCTTAGTATCCATTAGATATGCATGTACCATTTTCTCTCTCATGAGTTGGTAGGCCCTACAATATTTTTCATCATGGCCTACATATTTACAAAATTTACAATACAAGCTGGCTGGTGTACATACCGTCTTTTGCATTCACATGCAATCTATGTCACGGTGTCCTCTTGTTTGGCAGATATTGCACCAGGGAAACCCTTGGGCACTCAATGTGTTTGATGCACCGGATGAGATGTAGTTCATATAGGACGGGAATTCATCTTTGGTATTTCCATTGGTTCGGCATCGCATACACCAGAGATCTTCATGTACTTTTTTCCCTCTTTTTATGTCTTGGATTTGAATAATCAGATTAGCCAATTGTGACTGAATCTATATCATTCCTACGGCACCATCTCCAATGGGTGAATCTTCTAGCTTCATTGCTAACTCCAACACCTCCATCTGCATTGCAATATTTTGCTACATGAGTGGTCTTCTTATATGTGGCAGTAGTGCAACAATAAACCACTCTTTATGCTGCACATCCAACATCTAGAAGTTGACCTTAGCCATTAGTGTTTTGAACCACTGGTAAAAGTCCCATACCGTTTCTACAGGAGCTTTCTTAATCTCCTTGATCTCAGTAACACATTGGGACTCAGATTGGGGTTTCCTAAATTCCGAGATCATCACACGTCGAATAAACTCAAGAGTCTTCTATGGTGTTCCGATTGGTACGGCACAAAATTTCATGAACCAATCCAGTGCGCGACCCCTTAAGGTCATTATCATTTGTGCCTTCTTTATATCTGCATTATGGACTAAGTATACCATCCAGACAGCTTCACAAAGGAACCATTGTTGTTTTGGGTCTTCTGTTCCATTCCCATTAAAGGTAGGTAATCTAACATATGTCCACGCCATTAGGGTGGTGCTGGTATTATTCACTGGATTCCTTGGATTTACCAAATTTACTGGGATCGTTGATGGGCTTCCTTGTGCACTGGTCCCGACACTAGGACTGCTAGTGTTCACAAGTGGTTCAGGTGAGGAACTTCTAGGTCTCACTTCAGGGGATCTTTCTAGAATGTCGTAGTCACATCCTATCCTCGATGATTCTACAGACTTTCTTGATTTTTCTCTCTTAGAAATCAGAATATACTCCTCCTCTTCATCGCAGGACCGTTCATCTAGGTGTAACTCACATCCATATTCACCCTCCCTGGGTAGGCTATAGGCCCTCCTACATCCTGCTACCTTTCTCCTCTTTCTTGACCGGAGCCTCCTTCCACTTCTCAAGAATATAGTGTCCAACTCATCCTTAGAACTTCCATGGAACATTTATTCTTCCTACCTTCCATATTACTCCTAAATATTACAAAGTATCTCCCCTTCATAGACTGCATGACTCAATCGCTGAGATTGGTTACCTCATGAACCAACTAGTTGCTCCACTCAACAATCTCCCTTCTCTAGAAATTGGTCTGCTTAGTTGCCAATCTTAACAACCATTCATGCAGTAAAATGGGGAACTCATTAAAGAGAATCTCATGAATATCAGAGTACATATATTCATCTATCCCTTTCTCTGTGCTCAACCGTGTTCCTACGCTCTCTTCTTGCGTGAATTCCACCATTTTAGAATCTGACCAGTCTTCTATTTCCTTCTTTGTTGGATGCCACAAAATTTCCCTTGATTTGATCAATAGGGACCCAGCAACAGAACCATTTGTTGGAAACTTTTCCTAAGTCGTGCGACCCAGGTTCTACGCAGCCCATTAACCCAACAAATAACTGAGATACCGGCCTGACAGAGAAAGCCCCATCGGCAACACCTGCAAAGAAAGCATAGTCTCACCTGAGATATCTCTTCTATGGGTAACCATCAGTACCATGTTTCCATGATTGCCGAGGGATTATAGTCCCTTGGCTCATATCCAAGGAGCTCAATGAAGGCAACAGGATGGTTGGAAAGAGGATTCAATCTTGCGCGATGGAGCATAAATACATGTCATCATGCGCGACTTGACCTTCCTTTCCACCTCGCAACTGGCGCAACTTGTGCGGCGTAGTTGACTCATACCAATCAGAACTATGACCCAAGTCATGACTCAAGATAGAAGCATCTAGGATGATATATACATGTTCATTTGAGTGACGCCTTTCCAATCATTCATCTACAGATTATAGGATAACCATCATGGATTTAAGAAACATTTAGCATTATAAAGAAAGATAATAACAACCATTCATATAAACATCCACTACATCAATAATTTATTCAAACACAAGAGATAACATGGAAACCCATCTGGGAAAAACCACCAAGGTGCTCTTCATCTGGCATGAGAAAAGGATAAAGCACCTTGCAGTCTGCGGGATGCAGAATGATCTTAAGATATGTCTTTAAGACTCAGACTTATGGTTCTCATGCTCTCTAGTTTGGTCTTCTACCTTACATCTACTCCTAATGGTTTGTGCACACAACAGCCAGATTCATGGCTCAACAACACCCTCTATCGCTACCAGACTCTTCCTAAGTCTCATCTTCTCTGATCTCTACAAATTACTGGAAAAATGGAATCCTTCACCATGGATTACCACTAAACAAGAGAACCATTACTTGATAAATGACCTAAAAAAAATCATAATCAATAATAATAAACTAAAATACAACCTTTTAATTATTTCATCCCTCCTATTTATACTATTTTACATGACCATGCAGGGCCAACTGCATACCGACATTCTGTTAACTATCACCATCAGCCGCCCCTCAAGCTATAGCTGTAGTGATCATGAATTGACATGAGGCACTATGGGCCTGAATTACAAATATCCCCTCATACATGCATAGATACAGGCTTACACTACCATAAATGGCCATGATCTGGATTCTGCACGTGTCTCTTTTCGGCCGTTATCATTTGTGCGCTGCTACACTTTCCTTTCCTTCGTCGCATACCTCTCTATTCAGCATGCACGGGTCCCTGCTTCCTTCATGATATTCCTTTGTTTCTATCATGCCTGTCACATATTCTTTGCTTGTGCGTATGAACTTATTCCTTATGCTCCTTTCCCAGGCCAACAGTTGCTGCTCGAACATACTCAGCCATGCCTACAATCCTCTTTGTCAAGGGGATCCACTTGTGAGGCATGTAGTAACAGGAAAAAATCAGATGATCATATAAGTGATGCCAATTGTCATCAGTAACTCCATATAGAAGACTCTCTATGTCACAGTGAAGTAATTTTGAGACACTCTCTCTCCCCTGAGTGGGGGTATCTATCCCCTCCACCCTGCCCCTCCATCGCTCGTAACCTGCGGGCAGCTATGGTCCAACATCTGGACATACACACAGTACATCATCAGTATCTGTCATAAACATAAACTGGATACCACTAAGCTATTGAACTATATATGAATGTAAACACATAAAACATCATGTATATGTACCATCTAGTCCCTAGGCATGTCCTGGAGGTCGGGGCATCTCCAGATATCCTCAATAGTCCATCCCTACATACGGGTAGTCCTCGATCACAACTGTAAGCTTCCTCCACTATGATAACAACTCGTGAGTAAAGAAGCAGCCCACTAATCCACCTCCCTCCCAGACCAAAATCTCACTCCATCTCCACATACGAGGCTCCTGAGGCCCCCCATCCCACACTTCCAAATGTGGTCGAAGGGTCTATAGTCTCTCAAAAAATAAAGAGCACAAAAACGAGGGGAAACAAAAATCCCCTCCCACAGTCCTGGTGTGGTTCAGCGAACACCGAACCACAGTCAAATACATATGGGCCCACCCATATTAGGTTCCCTCCATCATGCGCTCCATAATTGGGAGATTCCCCCTAGAGATATTGTGCGTCCTAGATGACCCCAAGATCCCCAGCACCATTGCTAAAAACGCCTGAGTATAGAGACTCTTAATGTCTCACATCAGGATGTACAACCTGTAGCAGGGATTTCTCCCTTGCTACAGGGCAGGAATGGCTCCCTTCTATCTATAGGAAGGAAGCGTAGGTTCCTGTATGGAAATGAAGAAAATAAATGGACAAAAAGCATGAAAGAACAAAAAGACAAGAAACGGATGGAAACTTGTCTGCAAATAATGTTAGGGCTTTACTCCAACTACCTACAAACAACTATTAAAAAAAAAAGACCTGCAAGCAAATACGGGTTAGAAAACAACTAAGCTATTAAAGAAAATATATGAGCAAACAATGGTATACTTTCTCTTTGGTGCAATGGGCCACCATGCCCTAGATAGAAGAAGCACCTCTCTCTCTTTCTTGGCAATGGAGGAGCTATGGATCAATGGGAGAATGAATGGATGAGAGGGGGGATGTGGGTGGCTTGAGAAACAAAGGGTCTCAAGGTATCCACGGGCAGCATAATAGTATGCAAGGGAGAATTCTTTTGAGAGTGACCCCCACCCCTCTATCTATAGTATTTTTAGGGTTCTAAGCCCTTGGTTAAGGCTTTAGCCCTTTTTTGGGCTTTTAGCCCCTTCCTCCCTAGCTTTAGCTCCTTTTAGGGTTTTAGGCTCCTTTTAGGGGTTTTAGCCCCTTTTTGGAGGATTTAGCCCCTAGGAGAGTTATTTAGGCTCCTTTTTGGGGTTTTTAAGCCCTTTTACTCATTTTTAAGCCTTTTTGAGGATGGGGGGGTCTAATGGGTGATACCAAGGTCGTGCATGGGTGTCCTTGGGTGGTGTAGACCATGTAGAGTTGAGTGAGGGATTTTTCAGGTTAACAGATTGCCCCCTGATGTATGAGGGAAAGAGCTCATCATATGGTCGATGGACATCATAGGATTTGTTGCGGAGAGGTGGTGCTTTCAGGGCTGGGGCATGGTGGCTTTTGGTTTTTGTATTAATATGCTTCCCATCAATGGGTGAGATACAAATAATGTGTGACATGTATATGGACAAGGCGGGCATCCCCATGCTCATGACAATGTCAAAATAACTGTGTGATCTATGCTCTAGAATACAGGAGTTGATCATATACAACTGATGATACAATAATGGTTACCTCCATTAGAGGATGAATACAATACTGATATGAAGAACTGCTACATTGGACCCATGGAATTCTCATGCAATGCTATATCTTCATGACTAACGTCCTACTGGATCTGGAATGGTACATAGCTGTATGGACTCATTGATGGAGAGTTAGAGTCTATGTGGTACAAGTATTCTGTATCAATCATAAATATATATAGAAGCGCTGCTAGGGATTTTGAACACTGTCTCCAATGCAACCCAAAAATCACAAGGGACATAACATGTTTAGGTCCCTTGAATAGACTCATCAATATGCTAGAGTCAGGTGAAATCTAAGGTCTTTGACCAAATACTGCATGAACCAAATCCTGTACAAATCTCTACGGTGCGATGATGTAGTTGGAGTCAAGCACGTGAGAAACAACCATCTCGAGAGGCACTAAGGACTCCTCTCAAGTGGTCCAAGGAACTCATCAATGAGGTTAATGAAACAAAGATACAGGGACCTCTGGGCCTATCCTCTGGAATATGTGTGTTGTCGTCGACAAAGGAAGACCTGCCCCAGGTCAAGGCAATGGTGTTTCCTTGAACAGAGGCGCGAGGGAGATAACCGAAAAATGTGAGACAATCTGCAGACTGACCCATTAAATGAGGTGGGGGTGGGGGGAGGGAAAGAATTGAATAGGGGTAGAGGGAATGTAGTAGACTCAAACTTCCTTTGTTCAGAGTATGACAGCAGGAATGGACCGAGTAGCAAATGAAACTAACTCATGGGAATGGGATCATAGCTGTAATACCGGGAATGTCACTGCAGATGGGAAATACTTGGGGAAGGTAAACACTTTTGATATTGATGGGATCTAAGGAAGACACATTGCAGAGTACTCTGAACAAAGGCGACCCAAAGGGGGAATACTGCCAAACTGTTTTTTATGGGATGGTGTCTAGAGACAGCGTTGTGGTATGATCTCATGGATTTTTGGTGAGCCCAAGAAAGTAAATGCTCGATGGTGCTTTCAATTTTAGAGAGTCTGAAAGCATGAAGAAGAATCCAATGGGGGCTCTTTTCGTTGGTAGTCTCCTGTGCCCGAAAAAGGATAAAAGTATACATAGGAGAGCTAACCCATCCTATAGGGGATGAGAGACTTCTTTACTGTTGGTAGTCCAATCAGGCTGGAAAAGGTTAAACCCATACTGACTGGATGATCATTCAAATACTTTTACAAGCATGAACAAAACCAAGTTTGCTGAGCAATCTTTTCTTTATGAGAAGGCTGGAAAATAGCTTAACGACAACCCATGAAAATCTTTTTTGTAAAGTGCGGCCTCTTTCCCGAGAAAACATAAAAGTATGCAAAGGGGAATGGTCTTGGCTTGAATATGCCAAGGTGGTCCTTTTCATTTGATGGTCTACATAGTGTG
The DNA here is from genome assembly GCA_001517045.1 of Pseudotsuga menziesii. Lineage (NCBI taxonomy): Eukaryota > Viridiplantae > Streptophyta > Pinopsida > Pinales > Pinaceae > Pseudotsuga > Pseudotsuga menziesii. The sequence goes on along the minus strand of LPNX010456370.1, from coordinate 209,639 downwards.
CAAAAGGAGATAACGAGACGATGTAGATGCCCTTTCCTATACTTTAACGAGCGGGAAAGGAAGCAGCTGTGCTCGATAATCTTTTCATTGTTTTTAGGAGTCATAAAAGAGCTTAAACAAAACTCTAATATGGTCAACTGATTTCAGTGGCACAGGCAGTGCCCCATGTCGGGATGGTGGATAGTGGTCCAAAGGTCATCCATACAGCATGCGCAAAGCAGATGGCTCTCAAACATACCAATACATGCACGCAATAGATCGTGGCAGAGGCACGCGAGTTGGTGCGGTAGAGGCATGCAAACCGAGGTGGCTCTCGGATAGAGGTCAGGAGAGCTGTGTGTGAGTTGCGGTGGATGGACTTGACTACATGTGATGTGAGTGCAAGTCTAGGGGCAGTTATATGCCAAATACATGCAAGAGAAATAAATCGTTTTCTAGGAAAAGGTCCAGAGATTTGCGTAAGGTGCAGTGGACAAAGTAGACAACTATATGTTACAAAAATAAAAATGATGTTCCTTAATGGGCACTGGCCCAAAAACCTACATGAGTAGCGGAATGCAAGAGTGATACAAGTATAGGTCCACAGACATTCATATCGCCATGTTGTGGCTCGTAAATTGAGGTAACTTTCGGGAAATGGTCCCGAAATTTATTTGTTAAACATGAGACAATGGTCTCATAAGGAGATAGAAACTTGGGCTCGGAGGTGTGAGGGGTGTCTCGAACAGGTTCCAGGTGACTTTGAGAAGATGACAGTGCTGCCCTTGACTTGTGCTAAAAAAATGTTGCAAAACAAAAAAGGGAAAAAACTACGCTGTAAGGGACTCATAGTGGTTATATCAAGCATAGACTCTCTTGAGGTGGAGCCTATTGCATGACTTCTTCAAGAGTCAACCATCTGAGTCAGCGAAGAGGTATGCCCCCTTGCCAAGATGAAGGTCATTAGCAAGGCGAGATGATGAAATCTGGTCTTTTATGGGAAGAATCAATTCCACACTATGGTTTAAAGGGAATGGGTTAAAACCAAAGGAGGTCTTACATATATCTCCGTCATCGTGTAAGTGGTGTCGGGATAGATCAGGTGGATCTTCCACAGCTAACGAGGTGAAAGGTAAATTGGTGCTAGATATCATGAAAATGGTATTGGTTGTGGTTTTGGTGGCCTTGCCCCCAATCTCTATTGGAGGAAGAGGGGCAGGCCTGGAGACAGGAGGAGTCTTTGATGGACTTGGAGGTAGTTGAAACATCATCTCAATTGGATGGATATGAGTCAACACATCCTGAGGCCTTAGAGGTAGGGTAGGTGGTTCAAGGTACCACATAGGATCTCCCAGTGTCAAATCCTGTAGATTGCGGGTTGCCAAGACATACTTTCTCACGATCCCGAATCTTAGGAAAAGGAAAAGGAAAAGAAAAAGGAAAAGGATCATGTTGAGTGGGAATGAACACCACTGTTTCCCTGGTAACTGAGGTTGAGGTTGTGACTGAGGTTACAGCTGTGGATGGAGCTGCAATTGCAGAAACAACAGAAGAGACAAGTCTAATGGACCATTGGTGGTGGCAGAGACAAGAGGGTCGGTAGAACTAGACATCATGTAAATGGACATGGTGTCCGAAGAAGGAGGTGGGGGGTGAACTTCTTCAATCAGGGTGATCTCGTATTCAAGGGAATGTTGATGGAGGTCAGCTAAATCCATTTGGAACTCGGGTAAGTCTTGGCAGTGGTGAGAATAATGTCCATACAATCCACAAAGGGTGCAAGCATGGTTTGTTCTCAATGCCTTGTTTCTCACTATTGGCACGGTTGGAAGTTCAATGACGGGAGGTTTTCAGTTGTATCCATGGCATCCAAATGCGCACGGATCATTGGAATCTCAGGGTATTTTTGACTCAGATGACCCTATTCTTCACAGATGGTGCAAGGCTGGATTTGTTGAGGCTCTACGGTAGCTTTTGTATTCTTTCCCCTGGCCCTTTTTGGGTGGGGCGGTGCAGGTGCGAGTGTGGTGGTTGGTTTTTACGAGCCAGGTGGAGGATGAGACTCAACTGTAATGGGTTGCATGGAGGTTAAGACTACCTAGGGCATTGATGGTTGAGCTGGTGGATCAAGATACCACACAGGAATTTCCAATGTAAAGTTGGGTAGGTTTAGGGTGGCCATTACTAGCTTGCTCATGACACCAGGCAGGGGAAAGAGGAATGGAATTGTATGGACTAGAGAGGAGCCCAGATAACTCCCTACTAGTTGTATGTGGGGGTGCGGTTGTGGTTGTGGCTGCGCGTAATGATGCAGCTGTAGATGATGTTGCGGCTGTTGTTGATGTTGAGACTGTGGATGGTGTTGTGGTTGTGGTTGGAGCTGTGACTACGGTTGTTGTTTGGGTGCAGCGCTGCTGGATGAGAGCATGCACAAGTCCGTAGTCTCATTTTGTGTCTATGGTGGTGACACTAAGGGGAAATGAGCCGTCATGGTAGTATCAGAAAACAACCCAGGACCCACATTCAACAATGGGGAGGCTGGTGTGTTTTCAACCATGGTGTTGATTGCAGGGACAACATTGGCGTGTGTGGTTGTCCCTTGTGGCTCAATGGTGCTGATGGTAGGGATAACATTAGCGGGTGCTATTAACTCTTGCGGATCGTGATAAGTAATTTGATCAACCATCACGATATTCCCTTCATGGGGGAACATAATGAGGTGGAAGACAGTTGATGTGACAGCTCTCATGGCATACATATAACTTCTTCCAAGGAGAAGGTTATAGTCCAGTTGAGCATTGACAACCTCTATGTCAATCAGAACTGTCTTCTCGGCTAATGTGATGGGGACATGGGGGAGGATTCCTTGGGATTTAGTGGGATGGCCATCATAAGCCCGCAGAGTTGTGTAGGATGGTTGCAGAATTGGGGATCCAAGTTTTTTCCAGACTAGGGTAGACATAATGCATGTAGATGCTCCCTCATCCACTATGCACCGGTGCACAACCAGATTTCAGATAGACACCGGGATTTGAAAGGCGATGGTTGATGGTATGTGAAATTCTCCATTCTCCATGTCAAATGTGATCAACTTGGATTCAAAGGGGTCTATAGCCCCAAGGGTGGCTAGTAAGGCTTTCCGATGTGTTGGGCATGTCTTGAGTACCTCAAGAGCGGACATGGTCGTTGGTGTTTGGGCCAAATCATCCACGATGCTATAGCTGACCGTAGCTCTAGCCGTGGCGTTATTGGCAACTCAACGTATGGGAGGGCGAGGGAAAGGGGGTAACTAGAGAGGTGCATTGACCAATTTGGATGTAGATGCTACGGATGTGTCAGTAGGTTCGATGGTGGTTCCATACTGATTCTATCTACTTTGTAGGTTGACCTCTTCAGTCGTCATGGCTAGCAGGTGGTGGACACCTGTTTCGGCCATGGGAGGTGCCCCCGGAGCGTTGGGATTGGGTTGGGGACGGGGTGCGGTTGGCACCAATCCTTGGACTAGTAATGGGTTGTGAAGCATCATAGGAGGAGGTCCTTATGGTGTCAAGTTGGGTTGGGCTTGGTCCATTGTGTTGGTGGCATGTTGAACCTCATTCTGAATGGCCTGCTTCACATGACCCATGAAGGGACACTCGAATGTGTAGTGCCTGTAGACCTCACAGAGTGTGCACGGTTGGTTTGTATGCAATGAAGTGTTGTGTCTGGGTGCATTTGGTCATGGAGGATTTTGGGCGGGTCGATTTTCCACGACATTGTTGGGAGGGTTTGGTTGTTGGCCGCCTACCTGCGGTTGATTATTGGATTGGTTTTGGGGCTGGTTATTCCTAGCTTGTCCTTGTTGATTATTGGGGGATGGCTAGTTGGGATGGTTTTGTTGTGTAAATAATTGTCACAACAGAGCAGGTGGAGTAGGGGCGGGGGCTTGAACCGCTTGCACTAGTGGTGCATAATAAATTTGGGTGGGTGGCAGTGCCACAAATGTGGGCATTTTTCCCGCGTATTGATGTGTCTACCAGGCCAAGTCATGATCCTGCTGCGATGGTGCAGGTTGTGCATAAGAAGTTGTTTCTCTAGACTGGGACACCATTCTTGCATAGTCGAGAGTTTGCTTGTGGTAGGAAACACTAGCAGTGTTTCTTGGTTGTGGTGGTACTGCAGGTGGTGTTGGACGATGTTGTGGCTATTGGGAGACCGAGCCTATGATGCCATCTGTAGCATGGGATGCCACCGGTGCATCCCGGTAGGAGGTACCCTCATGGGGAACATTTGGAATGACAGTGTAGAGGTACCAAGATGGCTTCTTCTTTGTATTGGGGACGTTCATATGCGACATCCTTTGCTATGGGTGGGAGCAATGTCTTTAGGAACCAATCTAGGAAGATCCTGTCATCGAGTTGGATCTTACACAGACTACAGCGTCACCACCACTCATGGATTTGGTTGGTTATATGGGTCGGAGTGTTCTGGCAGCAAGATAACAAGATCTCCACCCCTTCATTATATCTGACAGGGAGTTGGAAATATTGTAGGAACATGAAAGCCAACGAGTTGAAATATGGGTACTTGGCTTGTGGTAGCTCAATGTACCATTTGGGTGCAGCACTTGTGAGGATGCATTGGAACAGTATTAGTCTAATTAAATCATCTACGATATTGTTTGATGAGCACCATAGATGAAATGTCATGATGTGGTTTTGGGGGCACTCCCTTGCCTTCCCTTCAAACTTGGGAATATCTGAGGGAAGTTTGGTTGGCATGGGAGTCCAAAAAATTTGATGGTAGATGGGGTCGTTTGTCAACTGAGCCAAATCAGGCAAGTTGAGATGAGCCATGAAGGGCAGGTTTGACCCCAGGTTGATGTGAGATGGGGTAGGTATGGTGGCGGGGTTTGCAAGTGCATAATGCACCTGCATAGCTGGGGATACTAGTGGTTCCATTATAGATGGTCCAGTTCCCCCAAGTGTAGTGGGAGGGATAGTGTGGGTGGAAGGGCCACTATCCCCATGTATGACACAAGGGGCAGTGTAGGTGGAAGGGCCACTGCCCCCATGCGTTGCAGGTGGGACAACTTAGGTGGTCACTATGGGTGGTGGTAGTTGCCTGATGATAGTTTGCATGACCATGTTGGGGCCACCTGCAGGGTTTTTAGTGATAGTTTGTGGTGTGGACATGGGTCCACTAGCAATTGCTATGCCGAAAAATGGATCCGGGTTTGCACCAGCCATGGGGCTTGATGGTTCAGTGTGCAGGTCTGGTTCAGACTAATATGGGTTTGAATCTGAATCAGAGGATGTCTGGCCTTCTGATGGTGTGAGAGGTCGTCAAGAATGGTCTTGACGGTGTCAGTTCAATGACCCGAATTGTGGTAGTTCACCTCTTAGGTGTGAGGAAGAGCATGAGGGATCAATTGTGTTAGATTTATGTATCAAACTGGTGGAAGTGATTTTTTGGACCCCGGTTTCAATGGCTTCCTATTGGCTATAGGTGGTGTTACCACCTTTCACACACCTAGGTCACGTGGCCGAAATATTCAAGCCACTCAGTGTGTCCTTGGGGGCAAGTCTCGAGTCAAGGCTGTCACCTTGTTCTTGACTCCTTCGTTTAGGCTCAACTCCCAACGAAGCCAAGGGGGGTTGACACTATTTAATTACTAAGGCTAATTACTTAGTGTGATGGTGTTATATTGATTAAGTTTGTTTAGGAGTTTTGAAATTAGCCAGTGGAAACAAAAGATAACAAGATGCAAGATTTTAAGCAGATAAGCACAATAATGACACTCAATATATATGTATATATATATAAATGAAAGAAACAAATCACCAGTGCCTTAAATGGAGTCAACAGAGAAAATAATGTGCTTGCATGCGCTTGAATGAATGTTTTGCAAATGTGTCTTGGTGGATTTTAAATTAGTGTGGAATGTGAATGAGTTAAATTAGGCAAAAAGGGGACTCCAGATATACCCGAGGGGTACTTGGAGTATGTCCAAAAGTGAACTTTCACGGCTACCCACAAGGTGTTTGCAGGCTGGAACAGAGTCTCGGAGACTATTTTTCATAACGCAGCTATTAGGGTGTGACAGAGATCGGCGCCTCAAGGTCACTTTCCAATTGTTCCCACTCCTTTGGGTATTTTTCCACCGCTTATAGTTCGTTTGAGGCGTTGGATTTTCACAATATGGTTTGTCAATTTGGGAGGTGGGGAATAATTAATCTAGTCACTCAAGTTATTTTCATGCAGCTTGACTGATCAGATGAACTGCATCCAAGTGCAGAGCATACACACTGGAGTCTTTTCAATTTTAGTAAATTTTAGACAAGGTGTTCTTATTAAAAAAGAAAACCCCCCAGGAACCTCTTTCGATCCAAGTGGAACTCAATCGAGGAATAAAGGAGGGGTTGATTTTATTATTATTACTGAAACAAATGATGATATCATATGAACCATAAACATATAAGAAAACCACAATTTTCTAATTAGACTACCATGACCCTTTCTTCACCTTTCGGCTCAAAAAGGAGGCTCGTGGGGTAAGTATTAAAGTTACTTTGAAACCACCAGATATGGAATATGGAAATGATTTTAAATTAAAGTATACTACCCTACATATTATACCTATGCTATTTTGAAAAAAGATAAACAAAAAGTAAAAAATGACATGGACGCAAATCCCCCCAAGGGGGATGGTGAATAGGATCGAAAGAGCCTATTCGAAAAGACCTTTATTTTTATTAGCAGAAATTAAAATATCATAAAACTGAAATTAATCCACTTGGTCCTTATATGGAATGAGACCAAAGGTTTACAAATTCCAAAAATTGAAATTTATGGAAGACGAAGACCCCCTGCGGGGTTTCGAATGGTCCAAAAATGCTTTCTGGACAGTGCCTCCTCCTCTTTTCTGTTACACATGCTGAAAAAAAGAAATTTTATCACAGCTAAATATGCCCAAAATTAATTTGAAAGTACTTTTGGATGAACAAACCTTTTACCCAAAAATTCTAAGTTAAAACTAGTTTTTAATGAAGTAGAAAAAGAACCAAGGAAAGCAAGCTTTCCTTGGGATCTTGGCCTGCTTTTGGTGCAGGTAATATGAAGCACTTAAATTTTTGAATATAAATGTTTAGATTCTAAGGAAACAACCATGCATTCGACAAGTTTTAGATCTACTTTCACAGCCTTGAAAAATGACAATTTTCCCTAAAACTAGATCTAGAATGCTTGTAAATTTTCTTTAGGAATGAGATCTAGTTTATTGAGATTTAAGGTAGAAAGATATATGTAATATGAACTCTTAAATTGATAGATCTAAACAATTTTAAAGCTTCAAACAAGTAACCGGACTGATTTTAGAAAAATTTGAAGGAGGAAGAGGAAAATAAAAGCATTTTTGCTGGAAGCCTTGAAGATCAACCGTGGAGATTTTCGGTGGAATGTCGAGGGACTATGCCTTTGAATGGTTTTGGAGAGAGTGAAGAATCAAACTAGATCAACATCCTCTCCAAGCTAGGAACCTGCAACTGAATCCAAAGACTTGCCAAAATAATTGTGAGATCCAGTTAATACATACATAGAGATTTCAGAATAACATGCATATAAACTTATAAAACATGTTGAATCTAGATCTCTAACATGCATCAAAAAGGAAAGATATGGCCAATAAACTTATTAACAAACTCCTTTCCTATCAATATTATAATAAACTTATTATCAATCTTAGCAATGAATCCACAGACAATTAACAAATTATGAACATAGATATAGATTACCTCAGTAAAACATGGCAATGCTCATCTACATATACAATGACATGACACCATCTTGCCTCCAAAGATTAAATTTATTCCAGTAGCAAAATATATTACACAGTATTACAACAGCAATAGCTCCTCAATCCAACTCTTAATAGATTGGAAGAGGCAGTCTGTGCTTTATTTATACAAAAAATAGGAGATCTAGCCTAAGGGGGCACAAATCCCAAGGAGACAAACCACTGTAGCTGAAGGAGAGTCCATCAATGCCTGATCTGTGTCTAACTGAGCCTGATTTGAGTCTCACTAAGTGCAGCTGTCAATCGGAGAGCTGATTTGACTAACACCTCAGCCTGTTGATTGAAGCATCCACCAAAACTCATCCAGATGAGCCCACATGTGCGGAGGAGAGAGAGAGGGCACGATTCCCCATAAAGGATGCTGAAGATCAACTCTGGATCTGTCTAGATCACCTCCTTCAGTCAAGGATTTATCAGATCCAGTAAATCTAGTTCAGATATGACTGATTTCAATCAAATCAACTAAGAATCCACTGATCTACGGTTTTGGATTTGCTCCATTATTCATCAATTTATTAATTAAAATATTCAATAAATAATTTTCCGGGGCTTTCTGACCTGAGTGATGGAAAATCACTCAAAACTAGGAAATAGTGGGTCTATAGGTTTATTGGGTGCTCTTAGCTTGAAAATGAGCACCTATATGACTGAATCTGACTTCTGAGCCCACTTTTATTACAAAACCAATTTTTCCAATTAAACTATTAAAAAATAGCCAAGTTTTGGAAAAAATAAATTTTAATAAAAAACGCTGAAAAAATTTAAATTTTAAAAATGTTGAAAAAACATAGGGGGACTTAGACATGTTCATATGACTCAACCATGATGCCTAGCATGTTTATACATTGACACATAGACTCTAATAACCTCGATAGGCCTAAATGCCAAGCCGACCACCCCAACTTTGGAGGTATGGAGTGAAAAACTCATAAATTATTAGTTGTTTATTCAACAACCAATAATAACCAAGGGAAAAAAAATAGCCTAGGCTGATCGGATTGACAAATAAATTCTAAGAGACTGAGTCTTTTACAGACACTACCATGCTAGGACATTTATTACAATTCCCCCATGGGGTATGAACATGTGATATAGTACAACAAAGCTTGTAATGTCCCGGTTTTGACCCCGTTACGTTAGATGTATATGATGTAAATATTGTAAATGATCATGGTGTGGAGCTAAAGGCCAAGGCCCCATCATTGATCGGTCATGTTATGTTTTGGATTTAAATTTGTCACCGATTGTATATCGGGGCATGCGGCATATATTATGTTGGTCATCATGTAAATATGCATCTATAATTAATTAAATGAACCCGACCAGTTATGATCTCGGCAACTAAAATGAGAAAGAGGCATGATTTTCCCCAAGGATAAGGATGTGGGGGAATTTGTTAAACCTTGGCCAATGGGGTGAAAAACCCATGTGTCTTCTTCCTCTCTTTTATTCCAACCACTTTCATTAAGAAAGAATGCTGGTGGTTGAGGCAGTAATTGTTTTGGGGAGTGGGGTGGTAGGACTGTCAGTCCTCGCCCACACGCACACTCCACCATGGTTGACTTCACTATGGCTGGGAAAAACGACTACCATCATTCACGCAGGGATTTTCCACTCTCCCCATGACTATGCAAAAACGCTCATGCACTTGCAATTTGCATCCTCTCCATTGTTGTTCATTCTCACGCAGAGGGATTCTTTCCCGGTTTTTTTTCGTCTTCACGCACAGAACCTTCTGGGTTTTACCCACGTAGTTTCTTCCCCGTGGATTTGCGGATGATGTGGTCGTATCCACTCCCCACTGGCTGATTGTGGGTTCGGAATTGTTACTCACGCTCATCCACAAGCTTGGAGACTGTAATTTCTTCCCCCGCATGGTCTGTATATGTTTTCTTGGTGATCTCGTGCCCAAGACGGGCTGTGTTTTCCCACGTTGTTGGCGGTGGATGTTGTGGTCTTCCTTGCATGTTGGGGACTATTGTAAATTTGCCTGAGAGTCATTTTGGCCACGATAGGGCCAAGAATGACTCAGAATTCATTTTTCATGTTTAAGCTGTGACAGCTAAATTAATTTCTTGAGTGCAATGGTTGGTCTTCGGACTGTGAGAGGAGCAGGGATGTTGGCTTAGATTTGCTTGATAAACCTGGTGGCTGGAAACCACACTAACAGAGCTAGACAACTAGCCTTCTTCTCCATCACCCCTGAATAGCACTGGAAGGGAATGCAGGGCCTGAGGGACTGTGTAGCAGAGAAGGGACTGATTCCTTGTGTTGGGTGTGTTTGGGTGTCTTATAGGTCAGGCTAGTTCTGGTGTAGGTGTTCTTGGCTCTGTAATGAGCTCACCAGCTTAGCAATTTGCCTTCTCCGGCTCCCTAATGGCCTGATAAACCCAACTCTATTGGCTTGGCTATGTGTTTTTTGTGTCCTTGGCTAGGTGTAAGCCTGTTGTTCCCTTATTCCTTGGAGAATCATGCCCAGCTTGGGGGTGGCAGGGTTGCTGAGAGATTAAGGAGCTCACTGGCCTATGGTTGGGTGGAACGTTGCAGCGACGTAGCTGGTTACAGATCGAGTTCATCATAAGATAAGTGATTTTGTCCATTTTACTTCTGCAACTGTAAATTCTGTTAATGAAAATGATGAACATGTTAAATGAATGCTTATTTAAATGTATGATGTTTCCACTGTGCCTGATAGATGTTTTCACCTGTGCATGATAAATGTTCATGTGTGTATGTTTAAGCATTCTGTTTTAGCAATTTTGTGAATGCACATGTTCATGGGGCTTTTAGTCCGATGTGCTCAAAGTTTGGGTCGCGTCCTCTACACTGGTCGGAGGCATGGGGACATGACAAAGCTTCCCAGAAGCAAGACTGAAAGTCTTATGAAGTCCGAACAAGTTATCCTTGTCCGGTTCACCAGGCTCACTTGATAAAAAACCACTAAGTACAACTTAGGTGGTAACATTCTGGCTCCAACTGTGGGAAGTGTGCTTGATCTAGCCTTTAAGGAAAGGAGAGGATACGAGAACACCAGAATACCTAGTTTATATACCCTGTAAAAGCATCTCAACTTGACAAGAAAAATCTCAGTAGCACAAGTTTTATAAATAACCAAATGAACCATTAAGCTGATTTATTTAAACAAAATAAATGTAACTAACTAAAAGAAGCAAAGTTTTATTATAGCTAAGTACAAAATAGAAATGCAGAAAGTAAATGTTCTCTTTCAAGGAGCTTATTTTCCTACTCTAAGCATGATATAAAAAGGGTTAAGTGTAATCAGAAATCCAATGTAACCACCTAATCATTTTATTAACATAAAAAAAAAATTCCTTGTCTTTGGTTACCAGCCAAAGTAAGGATACTTTATTTAGAAAATGCAAACCTACATGATGACCTAGAATGGGTGGGATGGATGGGAGATCATAAGAAGGAATAATGTCGTCAAATTTCCTCCCAAACTGGTATGTGCTCACACAGGCTGCTTCTATCCATGACTGGATAGGACTGATATACCAATCAGAATGATAAGGCAGGCTGACTACATCATCATACTGATCATCAGGGCTTATCAAATGATAACTCATTGCACAATCCCCAAGTAGCTCCAAATAATAAGCAACCTCTATATGTGAAAAAGATGGCTGAGACTGATATTCCACTGACTGCATCACATCTGACTTTTCACAACACTGCTTCTCAATGTCTTTATTACTGATACACTTGTGTGGCTCTGCATGATATGACTCTGAATGATCAGATGAAAAATATGAATGGTCCTCTTCCATACTAAGATTTGCCTAGGTATCTAGATCCATGCTCCCCTCTACGGATGTATAATAGATTGGACTTCCACAAGTTTTTTAATAGACACTCCCCTTGCTGGACATATAATGGATGGGGTTCTCAATAAGATTTTCACAAGTTGGATTATCTATGAAATTCCAATATTCATCACTCCCATCTATGTGGGATATGAGAGAGTCTTCCTTGCTGGTATCAGATCCTGAAATATAACTACCCTCCTCTTGCTCATAAAAATAATCCTTCAAAGTTTTGGTTTCAAAGATATTATGAGAATTTAAACTTTCCAAAACTTCATCCCTGAGTGATGAACATAGAGGAGTATCATGATACACATCATAAACTTCTTCATAAGTGTCAATCTCTGTAATGGTTTCATCATGAGGGCTTTCTGGACAAGCATTGCAACAATATTGAGAAAATCTCAAATCTTCAATGTTTTCAGTTATGGTGACATGAAGAGAGTCTTCAACAATGTGTTCAATCATGGCTTCCTTGTGAATCTCTCCAACATGATTGTCATGGATGTTCCCATCTTCAGAATATTGCTGTGTAATAAGAGATACCTTATATTCTTTAAAAAGGCGCTTAATTTATTCCTTTCTTAAATAACTAATAGGATGCTCTTTGATGGGATTATCATGGATCTTCTCTTTAGTTAAATGTTCAAGAAGTGATTCCAAGTCTTCAATACTTTGTATCATGGAAAAAGGTTCATCATATGTTTCCATGTAATACTCTATCCTAGATAGGTAGAAGGTACAGATTGTTGATGTATTTGTAACTTCGGAATGTATTCATCTATGTATCTTATGTATTGTAACCCGATGTTTATTCCGGGATGTATCTATTATGTAATTGAGTCATGTTGTCATGCCTCGATGTTCCAATCAGGAGAATCAATAATGTAAACAAGTCACGTCAAGTCATAGTGGGTAACCCTTCGATTGTCTAAGGGTTAAAGTCCCCATAGTTCCAAGGCACTAGGGTTATTAGACTCTCCTAGTAGAGGTCGGCCCTAGTAGGGTTTTAGTCATGTCAGGATTAATATAAATAGAGAGTTGGGGTCTCTATTTAGTACACATCACTCACACACTCAAGTGTAGCGCATAGTTGAGGAAGGAGAAGACACTGGGGCTAGACAAGAAGAAGATTACTGCTGCCGGGAGTGCATCTTATTGTTTTGGGGTTTTACATCTTTTGTTGATTCTATCTCTGAGGAAGTTGCAGGGTTTTCTCCATTTATAGTTTCCCCAATGAAAAACACTGTGTTCATTGTCTCTTGTGTTGTATTACTATACTTGTTGTTCTCTCAGTAAAGATCCTAACATAATGCTAGCTTGAATGTTGGAAAACTAACATGGTATCAGAGCTAACCTGAGAAGAAGACATTGTGCAGCTGCGGGAACTAGGGATTCCTAGTTTTTGGATCTTCTTCCATAAATTTTCAGCAAAACTAAGGTGGAATAATTCTCCTCCTTAGGGTGCATCTTTCTATCGAAGCAGAATCCAATTCTGAGGTTTTTCAGTTTTGGACCTGTCACTACTATCGAAAATTAGGGCTTTTCACAGAAGAGGAATTTTTTAGTGAGCCTAGGAATAGATTGATATCCTTCCCAAAATCGAAGTTAGGGACAAATTTCAAGACATTTGGGTGGACAGAACTCTGGAAAAGCAAAACCCTAATCTGCTCCTGAACCAGCTCTGCGGGATTTCAACTCAAGTTTCATATCCGATATCTTGAACCTGGTAAGATCTAAAATATTTTGTATTTCCATTTGAGGTTCTCATTTAAGATGTCTCATCATACCAAGCTTGATGAAAATCTTGAGGGAGCTGATAACTTCCGAGCCTCGAAGTATAGGATCTCCGTGGTCCTGGAAGAAAATGAGTTAGACTCCTACATCCATGAAAAGGTTCTAGTTCTAGAGGGAGATGAGACAATGGCCTTACATAAGAAGAAGATGGTTATGGCAAAGAGGATCATTGCTGATTCTATCAAGGATCACCTTATCCCATAGGTTTCCTCTCTCAATACACCTAAAGCTTTGTTTGATGCCCTAACCAAATTGTTTGAAGGGAAGAACAGAAACCAGAAGATGACTCTGAGAAACCAACTGAAGAATGTGAAGATTCAGAATGCAGAAATAATCCATTCTTACTTCACAAGAGTTTCTTAGATCAAAGAACAACTAGAAGCAGTTGATGAAGAAGTGGAAAATGCAGATATTGTGATGACTACCTTGAATGGCCTTCCTAGGTCATGGGATTCTTTCATCCAAGGAATATGTGCTAGAAAGAGGTTAGTCAAGTTCAGCAGACTATGGGAAGAGTGCTCTCAAGAAGAAGCTCAGATAAAATCTAGAGAAGAGAAGATGGGAAGTGAAGATCAATCTCTCATGGTACACTCCAAGTCTCACTCCAAGTCAAACAAAAGAATATCTCATACCTCTAGAGGTAAGCACTCTCACAAATATAACACTAGAAAATATTTATCTAGGATCATATGTTATACATGTGATGAAGCATGACACTATGCAAGGAATTGTCCTAAGAAATAGAAACTAATGAAGAGGAGCAACAAAACAAGACATCCTGCTCATGCTGCAGAGGATGATGAACCATCCAAGAAGAGATCCAGATATGAAAGTGAATATTATTCGAGCGAGGATGAATATGTTCTGATATCCACTCTCATAGGTAACATTATTCATGGAAGTGATGATTGGATTATAGACAGACGGGCTTCCAAACATATGACTGGATTCAAGGAATCCTTTGTGAGACTGTAAGAACATGAATCACCTAACAAGGTAAAGCTAGGAGATGACTACCAATATCCAATAAACGGTAGTGGGGAATCTTCCTATAAACAAGACTCTAGAAATTATCTAACAATGAAAGAAGTATTGTTTGTGCCAGGACTAAAGAAGAATTTTCTCTCCATATCAGCATTAGATGCAAAAGGAATGCGGGTTGCATTCATAGATGGTCATGTCATCATGTGGCCAAAAGGAAAGACTATCGATGATGCCGTAGTGATTGGAGAATAAGAAGGAGGATTGTACAAATTGAAGGGCCATCTAGAACAAGCCTTGGTCCATGACACAGTAGAGCCAACTAAACTTTGGCATAGAAGGCTTGCACATGTGCATTACAGAGCACTACCTATTGCAACCAAAGTTGTTGAAGGTCTTCTAGGAATCCAAGCAAAACATGATGGGGTCTGCAAAGGATGTGCGAAAGGAAAGAATACAAAGCAGACATTTCCAAGCAGTGAAAGAAAATAAAAAGGAATCTTGGAAATAATCCACTCCGATGTATGCGGTCCTAATTCATCAAGCTCTCTAAGCGGGTATGCATATTATGTTTCTTTTATTGATGACTTTTCTAAGAAGACATCGGTTTAATTCATGAAGAACAAAGACGAAGTAAGTTTAAGGAATTCAAAGCCTTGATCGAGAACCATACTGAAAATAAGATCAAGACCATTCGATCAGATAATGGCAAAGAATTCACTTCAAATGAATTCAAAGAGCTATGCAAAGAATCAGGGATTAAGAGGGAGTTGTCCACTCCTTATAATCCACAACAGAATGGGATTGCGGAACAGAAGAACAGAACTATCATGGAAGCTGCAAAAGCAATGCTTCATGATCAATACCTTCCTATGCATCTTTGGGTGGAAGCTGCCAGAACAACGGTGTATGTACAGAACCGTACTCCACATAGAGTACTCAAGAACAAGACTCCTGAAGAAGTCTTCTCCAGCAAGAAACCATAATTCAGCCATCTTAGAATATTCGACTGTCCTGTGTACATCCACATTCCAAAAGAGAAGAGGACTAAATTAGATCCTTCAGGAAAGAAGGTTATATTTGTGGGATACCCTGAAAGCTCGAAGGATTACAGAATATATTTCCCAGGATACAAGAGGATTGACATCAGCAGGGATGTGACATTTGATGAAGACACAGCTTACAATAAATCCAAAAAGAGACCTGCTGAAGAACCTGAAGAAGCAGAAGCACCCAGAATTCATGATACAACCATGAATGAAGAAACTCAAGAAGAAGATCGAGAATTTGAAGAACCACAAAGACCTGTAGATCCACCTCTGGAGAAGAATCCTCATAAGAGGAAACCTGCTTGGTTATGAGAACTTATCCAAGGTGCGGAAAGATATGGGGCTCCAGAAGAGAATCACAGAGAAAGAAAGAGGACCAGATCTTGTTCCAGGTATGTAGCTTTACTATGTGATTTCATTGATAAAGAACCTTCCAGTTATGAAGAAGCGACAGAATGAAAAGAATGGAAGGATGCTATGATCGAAGAGTACCAATCGATCATGAAGAATGATGTTTGGGATGTTGTCCCAAGACCAGATGGGAAGTCAGTTGTAACTTCCAAATGGATCTACAAGATCAAACATGTTGCAGACAATAGCATTGAAAAATACAAGGAAAGATTTGTAGCTCGGGGTTTCTCTCAAAAGGAAGGAATAGACTATGAAGAAACCTTTGCACCTGTAGCCAGATACACTTCCATCAGATCAGTACTTGCTCTGGCTGTAGTGATGAAATGGAAGACACACTAGATGGATGTCAAGACTGCTTTCTTGAATGGTGTAGTGGAAGAGGAAGTGTATGTAGAACAGCCACTCAGTTTTGAGACACATGATAGGGAGTCTCATGTGTGCAGATTGAAGAAAGCCCTGTATGGTTTGAAATAGGCACCCAAGACATGGTACAGCAGAATTGATAGCTTTCTATCCAGTTTGGGCTTTACCAAGAGTAAAGCAGATTCCAACCTTTACTACAAGGTTGAAGATGGAAACCCAGTGATGCTTCTACTATATGTAGATGATCTATTTGTGACAGGTATGGATGGGTTGATTACTGATACGAAGAGAAAGTTTGCTGTTGAGTTCGAGATGAAGGACTTGGGTATGATGCATTATTTTCTAGGTATGGAGGTGTGGTAGAGTGTGGATGGAATCTTCCTTGGATAAGGGAAGTATGCAGTAGAGATCCTGAAGAGGTTTGGGATGATGGACTGCAAGGCTATGGCCACACCTATGGAATCGAACCTAAAGCTATTGAGTGATGCTTCATCAAAGTTGGTTGATGCTACGATGTATCGTCAGATGATTGAGTCATTGATGTACCTGATGAACACGAGACTAGACATTTGCTTTGCTATGGACACCTTGAGCCAGTTCTTAACAGATCCGATAAATGTTCACTTGATTTCTGCAAAGCATATTCTGAGGTACCTAAGGGGTACAATTTATTATGGGCTCAAGTAAGATGTGAATCAGAATATTAACCTGGAGGGTTATGTTGATTCATATTGGGAAGGCAGTGCCATCGATAGGAAGAGAACTTCAATGTGTTGGTTTAGTATGGGATCAGGTGTGATCTCTTGGTTTAGCAGGAAGCAATCCTGTGTGGCACTGAGTACAGCTGAAGCAAAGTATGTCATAGCTTGTGTAGCTAGTTATGAGGCAGTATGGTTGTAGAAGCTACTATCTGATTTATTCGATCTCCAAATGGATGCTACTTGTATACATTGTGACAAATAGAGTTGCATGAAGTTGTCAGAGAATCCAATGTTCCATGACAAGTCAAAGCACATCGAGATCAAGTATCACTATATCAGGGATATGCTGTAGAGAGGAGCAGTGAAGCTCCAATATGTTGCGACAGAGGAACAAATAGCTGATGTGTTGACGAATCCATTAGCCAGAGTGAAGTTCGAGTACTTTAGGGAGAAGCTTGGTGTTCTCCAGATCGAGGTTTCCTCCAAGGGAAAGTGATGTGTCCCAAATCCATTCTGATGAGTAGGTCAGATGTAAGGGTTGAGCCATTTTGTCATGGTGAGAGGATTCAGTTCCTTTCATGTCAGATATGAGAGCTAAGACCCAAATCCATTCTGACAAGCAGGTCAGATGTAAGGGCTGAGCCATTCTATCATGGTGAGAGGATTCGGTTCCTTCCATGTCAGATATGAGTGCTAAGATTCATAGCCATTCTGACAAGCAGGTCAGATGTAAGGGCTGATCCATTTTATCATGGTGAGAGGATTCAGTTCCTTCCATGTCAGATATGAGTGCTGGCCATTCTGTCGAGTAGGACACATGTAAGGGCAACTGTCACTCTAAGGGAGAGTGGAGGCACCTGGTCCGTTACTAGGTAACTCAGTCCGGGACAGGGGGCCTTTCTGACGAGGGTGGAGGATTTGGTTCCTTCTAGGTCAGATGTGAGTGCAGGGCATTATGGAAAGGGTGTAGGACTTCTTTCTTACGAGGTCAAATATAATGGCAACTGCCATTCTCCAAGAGAATGGAGGCACCTTGTCTATTACTAGGTAGCTCAATCTGGGACTGGGGGCCTTTCTAGTGAGGGTGGAGGATTTAGTTCCTTCCAGGTCATATGTGAGTGCAAGCCTTTTTGGAGAGGGTTGAGGACTTGTTTCCTTCCAGGTCAGATATAAGTGGTGGATCCTTTTCACAGATGATAGTGATGTGATGTCCTATCATGCTGGTGAATGTGAGTGCTGGGCCTCTTTTATGTGAATGTAGGTTCCTACATGATCAGATGTGAGTGTTGGGAGTTCCTTTCTAACGAGTAGGTCAGATGTAAGTGTTGGGCGAAGACCTACCTGATGGCTAGGCTTACAACTAGCATGAAAGAAGGTTGGCTTTGAAAGTACTTTGAAAGTACTTTTGGATGAACAATCCTTTTACCCAAAAATTCTAAGTTAAAACTAGTTTTTAATGAAGCAAAAAAAGAACCAAGGAAAGCAAGCTTTCCTTGGGATCTTGGCCTGCTTTTGGTGCAGCCAATATGAAGCACTTAAATTGCTGAATTTAAATTTTGAGATTCTAAGGAAACAACCATGCATTTGACAAGTTTTAGATCTACTTTCATAGCCTTGAAAAATGACAATTTTCCCTATAACTAGATCTAGAATGCTTGTAAATTTTGTTTAGGAATGAGATCTAGTTTATTGAGCTTTAAGGCAGCAATATCTATGTAATATGAACTCTAAAATTGATAGATATAAACAATTTTAAATATTCAAACAAGTAACTAGACTGATTTTAGAAAAAATTGAAGGAGGAAGAGGAAAAGAAAAGCATTTTTGCTGGAAGCCTTGAAGATCAACCGTGGAGCTTTCAGGTGGAATTTCGAGGGACTATGCCTTTGAATGGTTTTGGAGAGAGTGAAGAAGCAAACTATATCAGCATCCTCTCCAAGCTAGGAACTTGCAACTGGATCCAAAGACTTGTCAAAATAATTGCGAGATTCGGTTAATACATACATAGAGATTTCAGAATAACATGCATATAAACTTATAAAACAAGCTGAATCTAGATCTCTAAACATGCATCAAAAATGAAAGAGATGGACAATAAACTTATTAACAAACTCCTTTCCTATGAAGATTATAATAAACTTAGTATCAATCTTAGCAATGAATCCATAGACAATCAACAAATTATGAACATAGATACATATTACCTTAGTAAAACATGGCAATGCTCATCCACACATACAATGACATGACACCATCTTGCCTCCAAAGCTTCACTTTATTCCAATAGCAAAAGATATTACACAATATTACAATAGCAATAACTCCTCAATCCAACTCTTACTAGCTTGGAAGAGGCAGTCTGTGATTTATTTATACAAAAGATAGGAGATCCAACCTCGGGGGTGCAAATCCCAAGGAGATAAACCACTGTAGCTGAAGGAGAGTCCATCAATGCCTGATCTGTGTCTAACTAAGCCTGACCTGAGTCTCACAGAATGCAACTATGAATCGGAGAGCTTATCTGACTGACACCTCAACCTGTTGACTGAAGCATCCACCAAAACTCATCGAAATGAGCCTACATGTGTGGAGGAGAGAGAGAGGGTGAAATTCCCCATAAAGGATGCTGAAGATCAACTCTGGATCTATCTAGATCACCTCCTTCAGTCAAAGATTTGTCAGATCCAGTAAATATGGTTCAGATATGACTGATTTCAATCAAATCGGCTGAGAATCCACTGATCTAGGATTTTGGATTTGCTCCATTATTCATCAATTTGTTAATTAAAATAATCAATAAATGATTTTTTGGGGCTTTCTGACCTAAGTGATGGAAAATCACTCAAAACTAGGAAATAGTGGCTCTATAGGTTTACTGGGTGCTCGTAGCTTGAAAATGAGCACCTACATGAGTAAATCTGACTTCCAAGCCCACTTTTATTACAAAACCAATTTTCCCAATTAAACTATTAAAAAATAGCCAAGCTTTGGAAAAATTAAATTTTAATAAAAAACACTGAAAAAATTTAAATTTTAAAAAGGTTGAAAAAACCTAAGGGTACTTAGACGTGTTCATATGACTCAACCATGATGCCTAGCATGTTTATACATTGACACATAGACTCTAATAACCTCAATAGGCCTAAATGCCATGCCGACCACCCTAACTTTGGAGGTATGGAGTGAAAATCTCAAAAATTATTAGTCGTTTATTCAACAACCAATAATAACCAAGGGAAAAACACCCTAGGCTGATCAGATTGACAAATAAATTCTAAGAGACCGAGTCTTTTACAGACACTACCATGCTAGAACATTTATTACAATTCCCCCATGGGGTATGAACATGTGATACAGTACAACAAACCTTCCCAGAAGCAAGACTGAAGGTCTTCTAAAGTTCGAACAAGTTATCCTTGTCTGGTTCACCAGGCTCACTTGATAAAAAACCACTAAGTACAACTTAGGTGGTAAAATTCTGGCTCCAAATCTGGGACGTGTGCTTGATCCGGTCTTTAAGGAAAGGAGAGGATACAAGAACACCAAAATATCTGGTTTATATACCCTGTAAAAACATCTCAACTTGACAAGAAAAACCTCAGTAGCACAAGTTTTATAAAAAACCAAATGAACCATTAAGCTGATTTAATTTGAAAAAAATAAATGTAACTAACTAAAAGAAGCAAAGTTTTATTATAGCTAAGTATAAAATAGAAATGCAGAAAGTAAATGCTCTCTTTCAAGGAGCTTATTTTCCTACTTTAAGCATGATATAAAAAGGGTTAAGTATAATCAGAAATCTAATGTAACCACCTAAGCATTTTATTAACATAAAAAAGAAATTCCTTGTCTTTGGTTACCAGCCAAGGTAAGGATACTTTATTCAGAAAATGCAAGCCTGCATCATGACCCAGAATGGGCGGGATGGATGGGAGATCATAAGAAGGAATAATGTCATCAAACTTCCTCCCAAGCTGGTATGTGCTCACACAGGCTGCTTCTATCCATGACTGGATAGGACTAATATACCAATCAAAATGATGAGGCGGACTGACTACATCATCATACTGATCACTGAGGATTATCAAATGATAACTCATTGCACAAGCCCCAAGTAGCTCCAAATCATCAGGAACCTCTATATGTGAAAAAGATGGTTGAGACTGATATTCCACTTACTGCATCACATCTGACTTTTCACAACACTGCTTCTCAATGTCTTTATTACTGATACACTTGTGCGGATCTGCATGAAATGACTCTGAATGATCACGTGAGAAATATGAATGCTCCTCTTCCATACTAAGATTTTCCCAGGTATTTAGATCCATGCTCCCCTCTACAGATGTATCATAGATTGGAATTCCACAAATTTTTGAATAGACACTTCCCTTGCTGGACATATAATGGATGGGGTTCTCAATAACATTTTCACAAGTTGGATTATTTATGAAATTCCAATATTCATCACTCCCATCTATGTTGGATATGAGAGAGTCTTCCTTGCTGGTATCAAATCCTGAGATATAACTACCCTCCTCCTGCTCATAATAATCATCCTTCAAAGTTTTGGTTTCAAATATATTATGAGAATTTAAACTTTCCAAAACTTCATCCCTAAGTGATGAACATAGAGGAGTATCATCATACACATCATAAACTTCTTCATAAGTGTGTATCTCTGTAATGGTTTCCTTGTGAGGGATTTATGGACAAGCATTGCAACAATCTTGAGAAAACATCAAATCTTCAATGTTTTCAGTTATGGTGACATGAGGAGAGTCTTCAACAATGTGTTCAATCATGGCTTCCTTGTGAATCTCTCCAACATGATTTTCATGGATGTTCCCGTCTTCAGAATCTTGCTGTGTAATGAGAGATACCTTATATTCTTTAAAAAGACGCTTAATTTATTCCTTTCTTAAATAACTAATATGATGCTCTTTGATGGGATTATCATGGATCTTCTCTTCAGTTAAATGTTCAAGAAGTGATTCCAAGTCTTCAATACTTTGTATCATGGAAAAAGGTCCATCATATGTTTCCATATGATACTCTATCCCAGATAGGTAGAAGGTACAAATCTTTTCAAGGAACTTTTTCAAACCATTCATACTACCCCTACCATCATGCCATTGCTCTAAAAAAATCCAAAGGAAGCTTGGAAAAGAAGTTATACATTTATTAGGAAGGCCCTGATAGAACCAACAATAGGCTTCACCCCATAAAGTACTAGCAAACATTTCCATCATATTGTCTTCATGAAGAATATT
Organism: Pseudotsuga menziesii; assembly: GCA_001517045.1. Lineage (NCBI taxonomy): Eukaryota > Viridiplantae > Streptophyta > Pinopsida > Pinales > Pinaceae > Pseudotsuga > Pseudotsuga menziesii. Next base: position 187,427 of record LPNX010456370.1, on the reverse strand, counting down.
GGAGTCACCCATCAACTGAAGGAAATATTTGACATGCCAGATGGTCGAATCACCATAATTTCCATGAAATACTGGAAGACATTTATATGCATCCCCCAAACCATTACAACAGTTAGGAAAACCCGGGATGTTTGAGAAATAGATAGGCTGAAAAATTCTGGTTATCTGAGCACCATATTTCTCCTTTAATTCATCCATATCAAAAATTAATAGTATGCATTTGATATAACCATTAAACCTTGTACTGAAAAGGTGGAGCCATCAAGTGATGAACTTTAAATGTTTTAACATGTCACATGGGCTCATCTACACACAACAGAACTTCACAAGTTTATGAGATAACAGGGTTTTATCCCTTCAATGGAGTCGCCATGTGAAAAAGAAAAATAAGCATTTATAAATCTTTTCACAAAAATTATTTTTTGCTTTTCTTTGTAAAAAAATGAAAAAGGTCAGTGGAGTCGCCAGATGAAAATTAAAGATCTACTCTAAGAATTCATCAAACAAAGAAAAAACAAAAGGGAAGAAAACAAAATTCGAACTCAGGAATAAAAAAATTTATCCCTGGCAACGGCGCCAAAAAGTGTTACCGCCTTTCACACACCTGGGTCATGTGGCAGAAATATTCAAGCTAGTCGGTGTGTCCTTGGGGGCAAGTCTCGAGTCAAGGCTGTCACCTTGTTCTTGACTCCTCCGTTTAGGCTCAACTCCTAATGAAGCCAAGGAGGGTAGACCCTATTTAATTAATAAGGCTAATTACTTAGTGTGATGGTGTTATATTGATTAAGTTGTTTAGGAGTTTTGAAATTAACCAGTGGAAACAAAAGATAACAAGATGCAATATTTTAAGCAGATAAGCACAGTAATGACACTCAATATATATATATCTAAATGAAAGAAACAAATCACCAGTTCCTTAAATGGAGTCAACGGAGAAAATAATGTGCTTGCATGCGCTTGAATGAATGTTTTGCAAATGTCTTTTGGTGGATTTTAAATTAGTGTGGAATGTGAATGAGTTAAATTAGGCGAAAAGGGGACTCTAGATATACCTGAGGGGTACTTGGAGTATGTCCAAAAGTGAACTTTTGCGGCTACCCACAAGGTGTTTGTGGACTGGAACGAAATATCAGAGACTATTGTTCATAACGCACCCGGTAGGGTGTGACAGAGATTGGTGCCTCGAGGTCACTTTCCAGTTGTTCCCACTCCTTTGGGTATTTTTCCACTGCTTATAGTTCATTCGAGGCATTGGATTTTTGCCTGATGGTTTGTCAATTTGGTAGGTGAGGAATAATTAATCTAGTCACTCAAGCACTTTTGATGCAGCTTAACTGATCGGATGAACCGCAGCCAAGTGTAGATCATACACACTGGAGTCTTGTTAATTTTAGTAAATTTTAGACAAGGTGTTCTTATTAAAAAAGAAAACTCCCTAGGAACCTCTTTCAGTCCAAGTGGACCTCAATCGGGGAATCAAGGAGGGGTTTATTTTATTATGATTACTGAAACAAATGATGATAGTATATGAATCATAAACAAATAATCAAACCACAATTTTCTAATTAGACTACCACGACCCTTTCTTCACCTTTCGGCTCAAAAAGGAGGCTCGTGGGGTTAGTATTAATGTTACTTTGAAACCACCAGATATGGAATATGGAAATGATTTTAAATCAAAGTATACTACCCTGCAGATTAGAACTATGCTATATTGAAAAAAGATGAACAAAAAGTAAAAATTTACATGGACGCAAATCCCCCTAGGGGGGATGGTGAATAGGCTCGAAAGAGCCTATTCGAAAAGACCTTTCTTTTTATTAGCAGAAATTAAAATATCAGCAAACTGAAATTAATCCACTTGGTCCTTATATGGAATAATACCAAAGGTTTACAAATTGCAAAAAATTAAAATTTATGGGAGACGGAGACCCCTTGGGGGGTTTTGAATGGTCCAAAAATGATTTCCGGACAGTGCCTCCTCCTCTTTTCTATTACACCTGCTAAAAACCAGAAATTTTATCACAGTTAAATATGCCCAAAATTACCTTGAAAGTAATTTTGGATGAACAAACCTTTTACCCAAAAATTCTAAGTTAATACTAGTTTCTAATGAAGTGAAAAAAGAACCAAGGAAAGCAATCTTTCCTTGGGATCTTGGCCTACTTTTGGTGCAGCCAATATGAAGTACTTAAATTTATGAATATGAATTTTTGTATTCTAAGGAAACAACCATGCATTCGACAAGTTTTAGATCTACTTTCACAGCCTTGAAAAATGACAATTTTCCCTAAAACTAGATCTAGAATGCTTGTAAATTTTGTTTAGGAATGAGATCTAGTTTATTGATATTTAAGGAAAAAACATCTATGTAATATGAAATCTGAAATTGATAGATCTAAACAATTTTAAATATTCAAACAAGTAACTGGACTGATTTTAGAAAAATTTGAAGGAGGAAGAGGAAAAGAAAATCATTTTTGTTGGAAGCCTTGAAGATCAACCGTGGAGATTTCCAGTGGAATGTCGAGGGACTATGCCTTTGAATGGCTTTGGAGAGAGTGAAGAAGCAAACTAGATAATCATCCTCTCCAAGATAGGAACTTGCAACTAAATCCAAAGACTTGCCAAAATAATTGTGAGATCTGGTTAATACATACATAGAGATTTCAGAATAACATGCATATAAACTTATAAAACATGCTGAATCTAGATCTCTAAACATGCATAAAAAAGGAAAGAGATGGCCAGTAAAATTATTAACAAACTCCTTTCCTATCAATATTATAATAAACTTATTATCAATCTTAGCAATGAATCCATAGATAATCAGCAAATTATGAACATAGATACAGATTACCTCAATAAAACATGGTAATGCTCATCCACATATACAATGAGATGACACCATCTTGCCTCCAAAGCTTCACTTTATTCCAATAGAAAAATATATTACACAGTATTACAACAACAATAGCTCCTCAATCCAACTCTTACTATCTTGGAAGAGGGAGTCTGTGCTTTATTTATACAAAAAAATAGGAGATCCAGCCTGGGGGGTGCAAATCCCAAGGAGACAAACCACTGTAGCTGAAGGAGAGTCCATCAATGCTTGATCTATCTTTAACTGAGCCTGATCTGAGTCTCACTGAGTGCAACTATCAATCAGAGAGCTGATCTAACTGACACCTCAACCTCTTGACTGAAGCATCCACCAAAACTCATCCAGATGAGCCCACATGTGTGAAGGAGAGAGAGACGGTGCAATTCCCCATAAAGGATGCTAAAGATCAACTCTGGATTTGTCTAGAACACCTCCTTCAGTCAAGGATTCGTCAGATCCAGTAAATATGGTTCAGATATGACTGATTTCAATCAAATCAACTGAGAATCCAATAATCTAGGATTTTGGATTTGCTCCATTATTCATCAATTTATTGATTAAAATAATCAATAAATGATTTTTGGGGGCTTTCTGACCTAAGTGATGGAAAATCACTCAAAACTAGGAAATAGTGGCCTATAGGTTTACTAGGTGCTCTTAGGTTGAAAATGAGCACCTACATGATTGAATCTGACTTCCGAGCCCACTTTTATTACAAAACCATTTTTTCCAGTTAAACTATTAAAAATAGCCAAGTTTTGGAAAATTTAAATTTTAATAAAAAACACTAAAAAAATTTAAATTTTAAAAAAGTTGAAAAGACCTAGGGTGACTTAGACATGTTCATATGACTCTACCATGATGCCTAGAATGTTTATACATTGACACATAGACTCTAATAACCTCAATAGGCCTAAATGCCAAGCCGACCACCCCAACTTTGGACGTAGGGAGTGAAAAACTCAGAAATTATTAGTCATTTATTTAACAACCAATAATAACCAAGGGAAAAAACAACCTAGGCTGATCAGATTGACAAATAAAGTCTGAGAGACCGAGTCTTTTATAGACACTACCATGCTAGAACATTTATTACAATTCCCCCATGGGGTATGAACATGTGATATAGTACAACAAAGATTCCCAGAAGCAAGACTGAAGGTCTTCTGAAGTCCAAACAAGTTATCCTTGTTCGGTTCACCGGGATCACTTGATAAAAAACCACTAAGTACAGCTTAGGTGGTAACAGGTGGTCACTCGGCCACTAAGAGTGCCAGAAGACAGCACTTGGCTTTTTCCTCACGGGCGTTCTACTCAATTGGTGGGGATCATTGCCTGTTTCGTTTGGGAATTCCTCTTAGCGGCTAGCTACTTTGGGGTTCCCATGGTACTCCTCACAATGAATTTCCATGGTTAAGGAAGTCAGGGACTTATGTCCTCAAAGACTGTAGATTTTTTGAACTTAGTGTAAATTTACAAATTTTAGTGGCTCTCTCAGTGTCATGAACTGAGCTGGGTTGATTTACATGGTATGGTGTGTATGTCTTTCTGTGTTTCTGTTATTTGGTGCCTACAAATGGTTTATGAATATTTCATAGTGTTCATCATATTGTGGTTGAAAGCAATAAATAAGCAAAAATTTTGTAGATAGATACCATTTTTTACCCTAAATTGTGATAGACTAACTAGGTGACTACCTTACACCTATATTCTTCTTCAACCAGGATAAGGTGTTGGGATCTCAACACAATGGGACTAAGCCCATCTGTAGATCCATAGGTCACCTCTCGGATGCAAGGTTGGTCAACAGGGAGGACGCTTAGTGCTGTGAGAAGCCCTCCTTCTCTACCCCCTCTACCTTACAAGTCACCTGTTTTTAGTGGTTTCGAACAATATTGGGCGAAGGGCCTATTACTATACAAGTTGTGCCCTTCGTCTTATCCCAGAATACCCTGAAGGGTGATGACTGGGTAGAGTAGCAAGGGTAAGCAAGATTCTTGATTTTATGTAAGTTTTAGTTAGGCTAGATTCATTAACCCATTAATTGTTTAATTTACACTTAGTTCTGTGAATGAAATTGCAGTAAAATGAAACAGAAACAAAAATCATCAATTCGGATGGACAGAGGTGGCTGAGCCACACTGACAGTCCTTAGTTATTAAAAACCAACTTTTGAGTGACAGATCGCACATTTCGGGTCAAATGTGGCGAGGGGGTCGCCAATTTTTTCTAGAAACAGGCGAGGGGGTCACTCAAATTTTGCAGATAGAAGTAGTCTGTCTTCTGGGTTGAAGTCACACCTTTCAAGCCTAAATGAGAGACCTGGTCGCACCTTTCGACTCGATACGTGTGACTTGGCCGAAAAAAAAAAACAAAAAAACAAAAACACAAATTTTTTTTTTGGCAGGTTGCGCTTTTCGGGATTAAATAGGCGTCTAGGTCACTGTTTTTGGCTCGATATGAGCGACTTGGCCCAAAAACTGAAGAAAAAAAAATGAAAACCTAAGCTGGGAACGGCCGACAGTAACTTGTACTATGGCCGAATGGGCTCGGTTTGGCCTTGAGGAGGCTCAGCTGTGAACTAAAATACAGAAAAACAAAGATCTAAACTAGATTTAATAGAAATTTAAACTAGGTTAACATAATAGAAATAAAAACTAAAATTTTGAAAAATAAACCCAGGGATCCCATGGGATCGACCTGGTATGGTCACCAGTTCTGTAGCAGGGATTTCACCCTTGCTACAGGGCAGGAATGGATCCCTTCAATCTATAGGACGGAAGGGTAGGTTCCTGTATGGAAATGAAGAAAATAAATGGATAGAAAGACAAGAAACGGCTCGAAATTCCTCTACAAACAATGTTAGGGCTTTACTCCAGCTACCTTCAAACAACTATTAAAAACAAAAGACCTACAAAACAAGTTAAGAAACAAACCTGCAAGCAAATATGGGTTAGAAAACAACTAAGCTACTAAAGCAAATACATGAGCAAACAATGGTATACCTTCTCTTTGGTGCAATGGGCCACCATGCCCTGGCTGGAAGAAGCACCTCTCTCTCTCTCTTGGTAATGGAGGAGCTGTGGCTCAATGGGAGAATGAATGGATGAGAAGGGGGATGTGGGTGGCTTGAGAGATAAAGGGTCTCAAGGCATCCATGGGAAGCATAATAGTATGCAAAGGAGAAGTCTTTTGAGAGTGACCCCCACCCCTCTATTTATAGCATTTTTAGGGTTCTAAGCTCTTGGTCAGGGCTTTAGCCCCTTTTTTGCTCTTTTAGCCCCTTCCTCCCTAACTTTATCTCCTTTTAGGGTTTTAGGCTCCTTTTAGGGGTTTTAGCCCCTTTTTGGAGGCTTTAGCCCCTAGGAGAGTTATTTAGGATCCTTTTGGGGGTTTTTAAGCCCTTTTACTCATTTTTAAGCCTTTTTTAGGGTGTGGGGGTCTAATGGGCTGAAAAAAAGGTTGTGCATGGGTGTCCTTGGGTGGTGTAGGCCATGTAGAGCTGAGTGAGGGATTTTTTGGGTTAACACAACCCACACATAGTAGCAAAGGCATAGCAGTGCCTCTAATAGATATCATCCAGTGTCACCCCATGTCTGAGCTTCAGCGTAGTGTCATAAATCACTACCAGCATCAGGAGCCTAGTCAAAAATTAAACATCATGGAGCATGATCTCAAGTCGCCCCCCCTCGATAATGAAGCACTCTATGTCTGTATCCCAGAAACTCACCACTATCTCTAGTAACATATCGTGGTCCGCATAAGTGGAACTTGGAAGTAATTCAACAACCCACTTCAGGAAAGCATATCCCACACTCCTGTGCTTCCATGTACTGCCCCGACAAGGTCCCAATATCTCTCTCTCTCCACATAGGTTGATACAACTTGCACATCAAACAAATCCCTGACAGTCCCAATCTCACATAAAAACCTCATCCGGGGATTAATTCGCATCTTTTCAGCCTTTCTTAGCAATCTAAGTCACGCTTAGTCATTTAAGAGATGCAAATCAGTCAGACTCTTTTGTCGGACAGATGTGACCTAGGTCGTACCTATCTCCTCAACAGGTGCAACTGGGTCGTGACTATCTAGCCATTAATTTCAACCCAGTGTTGGAGACATTTACCATCATACACACTCTTTTTGGTCAAATTGTCCTAGTTAAACCACTATCCTAAGTATAATTGGCATTAATTGACATCAATGGAGCATTAATTGCCATCATCCAGTCACACCCACACCTACCTATAGTCAAGGAGGCTAACTGGAGCACTTCGAGGGTGATCTGAGTGATATTAATGCACCTAATTGTTAACTAGTGGTTACAATCAGTTCAACCAATCAGTTAAGGTGCCTCCTCTCATTAAATATATTATTTAATGATTATTTATTATTATTTAATGATCTGGAGTCAATAGGGCGCCTCCACCAACTTCTAATGGTCAGTTCAGCTTCAGTTAACCTCATCAGGGTTCATTGAAGTCATGGAGCACTAGCACTTGATGGTTGGCTTGCTATGACATGTGTTTGATCTCCTTTAGTTGAGATTTAGTCATTTATTGCACTCCAACTTTAGTTAGGGTTTGGTGAGTCAATTAGGGTTTTGGTCAAGTGGTTAATTAAGTGTGATTGAATGGCTAAGAGTCAGTTAAGCCAGACACACTCATTGATTTCGAATTGCCTCCTTAGGTATTTGAATTCCTCACTCATTCAAGCTATTGCTTGACATTGTTATTGTAACCATTCATTGTTTATTGAATATACAGAGAGGAAACCATTCTGGTTCTGATTAACACCATTTCATGAGTATTTGTTGATTATTCTTTGATGAAATTGATTCTTAGTTCCTAGATCAATGTGCAAGATTAATATGGTATCAGATCATACAGCAGGACGAAGATCTATCTCTCAAAAACAAGCTTTTTGACAGATTTCTCCATGAAATTTGAGCAATAGCTCAAAAATCCAGCACTGCACCAGATGCCAAGGCTTACCACTTAATACCCCAAGTAAAGAACTTGTTGATCAAGCTTGCTTGATTGACTAGGTTGGGTGTGATGAAAGCCTAAAATGTGTAGGTTGTCTAACCTTACGGTGCCCCTTTTGTGTTGATTTGTAGGTTTTAACAGGTACAACTTCGAATGGACTCATCAATCCCTCTTCCCACCCCATTCACAAGCTATTCGGAATGGAAGTTGAAGATGATTGCATCTTTGAAGAGACGAGGTCTCTATGAGGTGTCTATTGGACTTGGAAAAGAGTCTTATGAGAATGATAATGACTAGCTAAATTATGGTGATAGAGCTTTTGGAGCAATATGTCTGGCCCTTTCTCCTAGCTTGTACTACCTTGTTGGTTCTGCTGAATACCCAAAGGATTTCTGGACAATATTGGATAGAACCTTTGGCAAGCACAATGAGGATCATAATAGTACTTTGAAGATCATAGCCACACCACAAGAGATATTCACTCAAAATACTCAGCTTCTACTCTCTCTGATGAAGTTGTTCAAGATGAAGATGAAGCAGAATCTTCTACACATTCAATTCGAATTGAAGAAAGTCTCCATGCAGTGACTCCTTCTCCTGATGCTCTGAAAGTTTATGACATCTCTAATATCTCATCTCCTCATATTTCTGAAACAGAAGAAGACATTTGAATCTATGATATTGAAGAAAAATACTGCTGCACTTCCATGCAAACATTCACTAGTGATTTTCCTTTGAATTCTGTGCAAAATTTACCAGTAATTGCTTCCAAAAGTGAAGAGAAATTTGATTTTTCTCCCTCTAATGTTGATGCTGGTGTGAAAATATGTAAAAAATTAGATATTTTGGAATAAATATCAGATTATAAGAGTAACACATTTTCTCCCCATGATCTAGATCTTCCAGCAAAATCCTGTAGGATTGCATGCACCAAAATTCAGAATTTTGAAGAAAAAGACAACTGTGCATCCACCGTCTCGGTTGACCATAATTTTGGATCTGATATGAACCTTATTGGATCTGATATGATATTATTTTGATATGATCTGATATTTCTTGGTTCAAAATTTCAGGTTCATAAACCTTCAGTACTGCTTGCAGCTGTTCTCATCAACTGTGTGAAGAAACAAGTACCGCAAGTCTCCTACAAAACTGTTGCTGGGGATTTGATTTCATTTCATAGATTTGGATCTTTTGTGAAATTATTTATATCTTATTTACATTCTGATATGATATTATTTTGTTCATATTTTAAAATCCAAGAGCTTTCAATCATGCCTGTAGCTGCTCTCACCAATTCCGGTGTGAAAAATCAAGTACCGCAGTTCTTCTTCAATTTTGCTGATGGGGATTTGGTGTTAGTTTCCTCTTATGAAGTTGCTGATATTTTATTTTGTGAATCATTAGTTATTTATGAAGCTATATCAGATTATGGAGCTCAATCATTCTCTCTCCAGAGTCTCAAGGCTTCTCTACCTTTGGTCACATGCTCATCTCGTCACAGAACTAGTAAAGAGGAAGACATTTTGCATCTGCTTGGACACTTGCTCCTAAAAATTGGGGCTGATTTTACCACTCATGATTTGCTTTTCAAGGCTACAACATATCAGTTTATTTATTGTTCCACACATGGTTCGAATCCTCAAGAACCTCTGCTCTCTCTTCAGATGATTTCAGTTGCTCTACATGGGTCCAGTTTTCACCGTGCAGCTGTTTATATTTCTGATTCAGTTGAGTGCATTGTTCTTCTTCCAAAGTGGAATATTCCTCCAGACATATTCATTTAGTTTGGATTCATAGGTTCACATCCACAGTCTCAGGATGCTACTGCATAGAAAAATGAATTCTTGATTTACTGCTTAGTTTGAGGGGGGGGATTTTTCCCATGAGGTTTTCCCCATTTCCTTGGTTATATTAAGCAGTTACTTTATTGTACAGGGTGACCTATGGCCTTTGGTTTCAGGGCCCTAGCATTTTTATGCATCTATGTTTTCTAACTCTTCTTGAGTATAGATTAAGGGGGGGTGTTGGAGACGTTTACCATCATACACACTCTTTTTGGTCAAATTGGCCTAGTTAAACCACTATCCTAAGTATAATTGACATTTATTGACATCAGTGGAGCATTAATTACCATCATCCAGTAACACCCATGCCTACCTATAGTCAAGGAGGCTAACTTAGCCTTCTCCTATAGTCAAGGAGGCTAACTGGAGCACTTCGGGGGTGATCTGAGTGATATTAATGCATCTAATTGCTAACTGGTGGTTACAATCAGTTCAACTAGTCGGTTACAGCACCTCCTCTCATTAAATATATTATTTAATGATTATTTATTATTATTTAATGATCTGGAGTCAACAGGACGCCTCCACCAACTTCTGATGGTCAGTTCAGCTTCAGTTAACCTCATTGGGGTTCATTGAATTCATGGAGCACTAGAAATTGATGGTTGGCTTGCTATGACATGTGTTTGATCTCCTTTAGTTGAGATTCAGTCATTTATTGCACTCCGACTTCAGTTATGGTTTGGTGAGTCAATTAGGGTTTTGGTCAAGTGGTTCACTAAGTGTGATTGAATGGCTAAGAGTCAATTAAGCCAGACTCACTCATTGATTTTGAATTGCCTCCTTAGGTATTCAAATTCCTCACTCATTCAAGCTATTGCTTGACATTGTTATTGTAACCATTCATTGTTTATTGAATATACAGAGAGGAAACCATTTTGGTTCCGATTAACACCATTTCATGAGTATTTGTTGATTATTCTTTGATGAAATTGATTCTTAGTTCCTAGATCAATGTGCAAGATTAATACCCAGGTCATGTCTTTTCCCTCTAAAATCATGACCCGACCTTACAAACCCTTCCAGATCAACAGGGGAACCTAGATGAGCAACAACCTTATGTAAACTAGTGAAAAGGATGGTTTTGACAAGTACTCCTACCTGCAAGTCACGAATCTGAAAACCACCAGTTGGAATGAGAGAAATCAACAAAAGCACTCTAGGGTCCTCCACTCTAACTCAACACTGAACTGTAACAATGAAACATAGAATGTGGTCCCCTCTTGTTTATAGGCCTCCATTGGGTCTATTTTTTCTTTTGTACGCCACAAGACCATACAGAGTCCAATTGGGAAGTCGTTCATGCCACCGGGTTCAGGTTTTTTTCCTCTATATTTTGATGAAACCCTTGTCTCACACCCTCACTATGATTTTCTGGGTCAATTCCTAGAATCCACCTTAATTTGCATGCCACCATGTGAATCTCCACTATGGATTTTCTATTAAGCTCTTTTCTGACTCTTAAAAGAATGAAAATATCGTTGAGCATGCTTGCTTCCTTTCATGCTTGTTAAAGTATTTTAAAGGTCATCTATATAACCTCATTTACGTCCTTTTTTAGATTATGTAGACTATCATAAGAAAAGGACCACCTTGGAACACTCAATCCAAGAAATTTTCCCTTTGCATCCTTTTATTCTTTATCGAGCATTGGGACTGAACTTTATGAAAATGCTCATCATGGGTTGTCTTTAATCCCTTTTCTAGCCTTCTCATCAAGAAAATATTTTCGAGCAAACTTGGTTTCATTCATGCTCGTAAAAGTATTTGAATGACAATATAGTCAATATAGGTTTAACCTTTTTCGACCTGATTGGACTAGCAATGGTAAATAAGTATTCATTCCCCAAAGGTTGGAAGATCTCTCTTGCACACACTTTTATCCTTTTTCAGACTCAAGAGACTACATATGAAAAAGAGACCACACTGGGGTATTCTTCCTATTTTTAAACTCTCTAAAAATGAAAACACCATCGAGCATTCACTTTCTCGGGCTCGCTAAAATCAACGAGATCGTGTCATAATGGTGCCTTTAGGTGCCACCACATGTATATAGTTTGGAAGCTTCCCCACTTTTAGTCACCTTTGTTCATAGTATTCTAAGATGAGTCTTCCTTATATCCCCTGGACATCACTAGTCTAGTCACTTCCCTCAGTATTTCCCATTTCCAGTTATCTTCCTGGTATTATAGCTATGATCCCTATCCCATGACTTAGTTTCATTTGCTTCCAGGTAATCCCTTCCATCATACTCTGAAAAAAGGAAGTTTGAGTCCCCCGTACTCCCCTATCCCTGTTCCCCCATTCAGTGTGCCAATCCCCAGATTGTCCCCAGATTGCAGGTCTCCCTTTGTCGACATCAACACATCTATTCCAGAGGATAGACCCACAGGTCCTTGTATCCTGGTTTCATTCACCTTATTGATGAGTTCCTTAGACCACTTGAGAGGATTCATCAATGCCTCTCAGGGGGATTGTGTCTCATGTGCTCGACTCCAACAACATCATCGCACCATTGAGATTCGTATAGGGTATTTCTCTGTGCATTATTTGATTGAAGACCCTGGTTGTCACCTAACTCTAGCACATTGGTTAGTCTATTATGGGACCCAAATAAGTTAATGTCCCTTGTGATTTTTGGGTTGCATTGGAAACAGTATTTAGAAGCCCCATAGCAGTGCTTCTATGTAGCTCCAGTATTTATGTTGCATATTGTACCACAAATATTTTGACTCCCCGTCATGGAATCCCTCCAGCTATGTACACTTTCAGATTCAGCAGAGCATCAGTTATGAAGATATTGCATTCCAAGAGAATGTCATTGTTCATATGTATCAGTTCTTCAAATCAACATTATATTCAGCCTCTCATTGAGGCTACCATTATGTAACATCAGTTGTATGTATATTGATCGGCTCCCATATTTTTTATCCTTGATCCCATTATTTATCCTTTTGACATTGTTACAAGCATGGGTATGCCCACCTCGTCCATATACATGTCACACATTCTATGTATCTCACCCATTGTTTGGAACCATTAATATAAAAACCAAAGCTACCATGGTTCAAACAATGAAGCGGTGCTTCTTCACAGGTCTCTCCAGTCTCTCCACTATCCCCGTGATCCTATGATGCCTATCGGCCATACGATGAACTCCTACCCTCACACATCAGGGGGCAATCTGTTAACGCAAAAAAAAAATCACCTATCTCTACATGGCCTAAACCACATACATACATCATTTTCCTACCATTTTCCCCTTACCTTTGACCTTCACAACTATGTTTTACCTTCATTCTCTCTCAAAAAAGGCCAAAAAACCCACAAAAGGCCAAAAAAGCTCACAAAAGGGATAAAAACCCAAAAAATGTTAAAAGACAAAAAAGGGCTTAAACCCCCAAAAAGGGCCTAAAACCCTAAACATGGATTAAAACCCTAACTAAGGTTCCAGAACCCTAAAAGAGAGAAAAGGGAAAAAAACCTAAAAACTTATTTTAAAAATAGTGTGAAGGTCTCCATCAACAAGATTTTTATCCCTTTTTCTTTATTCTATTTCGTGAGTACAGTGAGAAACCATTATTCTAAAAGTATTCACACCATTTTTTCCAATCATTCCATAGCCCCACCATCTCCTATCCAGTACGTTGAGGCATCCTCCATACCAACCAGCCTGTGGAGAGGCGGTCCATTTCCAAGATCGGACACGGTGACCCATTTTCAGAAAAAAAGAGGGTATAATTTTCATGCTTTTTTCTTTTATTTAGTTTAGTCATTGTTGACACTCTGTTTTTAACAGTTGATCTAAGGGCCTGACAGGAGTTCGATGAGGGTCCCATTCCCTTGAACTTCATGTGAATGCCCATTCAAAGAAGAAAATAGCAAGTGTGCTGAAGGCATTGAGCGAGACTCAAAACCGAAGGTTGAGATTGATCGAAGGTGGATCAATGGCTCCAAACCATTTCGCGTGAGCGGACACGCTCGACCAAAACCTCCTTTCCAGATTGCAAAATGTGTTAAAGGTCTGAAATATTCTATGGTCGAGATAAGATCTGAGTCAGATCTATGGCCTCGATCAATTTCGCATGCCATAATTGTGTGGGTGAAGCCACGACTTCAAATCGTGAAAGAGGGGTAGAGCTCACAAAGATAAATGATTGCAATAAGAAAGGAACAGAATTATATATAAATCAAAGTTTTATAAAGGTGGCTTACAAGTTTATGTTATAAAAGAAATATTTTATATTTTCATAAAAACAAAATTTGTTTTTATAGGAATATTAAACAAAATTCTTTATAAAACAAAAAGTGTTGGCCTAAAAGCCCATCTCACAGAAAGTCAAATTGGGCTTGCACACCAACCTGTCACTTTAACATCAAAACTAAACATTGATCAACGATCTAGATTAAAGCACATTTCATCCGATGGCTCAAAGAAATTTTTCATTGTGAAGTTGCACGAAGAAATTAAATTTTCCAATTTGCGAAATGATGTTAAATGGTAGATAGGTTTTGACAGTCAGATTGGAAGGTGAGGAAAATCCACAGTGTACGATCATTTCACATTGCGAACTTGCATGAGGTAAGTGAAATTTTAAGTCAATGAAATTTTGTATTGGGATCAAGTTAAAACATGTGTTGTTGCAGCATCAACTCACCCAAGAAATCAATAGTGTAAAAACGTTTTCGCTTGGGAGAAGTATTGCATGTTTAAAATTGCATGGATGGAAAGGAATTTTATATTGTAAGTGGTTGAGGCAATGAAGCTTACACTACAGTTTATAATGGTGCATAAATTCCATAAATTTAAATCTACCAATGAAGGATTCAGCCTTAAGAACATCCACACAAACACAGTATCTGAATTAAAGCAGTAGAGCATGGTTGTTTTTTATGGAAAATGGTTGTTTTGGTCATTATGCTAAATCAATTTTTCACACCAAACCAAGATTATTTTATAGAAACTGAGAGATTTTTTTCTTCCTAACACACCTATCTAAAATAACCTCTCTCAGTTTTTACCCAGGTGCTGCGGATTGAGCGAACTGAAGTCATCTTCAGAGAGCAAATTTCCAGATTTTGAAAGGACTGTTTTAGTCAGTTATTTTAATCAATTGTTTCTAGAAAAATAGAAATAATTTTCCAAAATTGAATGAGGTTTCTCTTAATAATAGGATCTTGTTCAATAACCTCTCTCATTTTTTACCCAAGTCATATGGTTTAGTAGAAACAAAGTAATTTTTATAGGCTATGTTTTAGGGTTTCCAAAGGACCGTTTCAGGCATCACATTAAAAGACTTTTTTCAGCCAAATGGAGTTGAATTTCGGGAAACTGAGAGAGGTTTTTATTCCTCATAGGCCTATATACAAAAACCTCCTTCATATTTTACACAGGTATCATAGGTTGATAGAATTTAAAATATATTCACAGTGTATTTTTCAAGAAATTTATAGTTTTATTGTCTGATTTATCAGTTTCAAAATCAGATATTGAGGAGATCGAGTTGAATAAAAGGAAACGAAGACATGGGTTTTGTTGGTAACATGTCCAGAAACAAAAACCTCTTTAATTTTTTTCACATCTATCACCATTTGGGATATATAGGAGGGTATTTAAGCCTATTTTTCTAGTAGTCCGCATTTTATTTTTTGTCTTATGTGAATCATGGTGTGCAGGCCACGTCCAAAGTTTGTTAGAAGATGTCATTCCATTGTAACAAATTTTGATTCCTCAATGTCAGTTTAGGAAGTCTAAAATACTATAAATTTACCTCCTGAAGAAGGAGAAAGGGGTTGAAAGCATTGTAATTTTGTTGTGTATTTATCAAGAGAAGTTTAATATAATTGCAAAGCTGAGATTGGCGTTTTTCATACAGGGATTCATGTGTCATTTGCACTTACAATCTGTTGCTTATTTTCTTATATGAATGTTATTCCATTTTTCCTTTCCCATTCTATTTTCTTTCATATCTGAAACTTAGTGTATAATAGTTCAGAATTCATACTTGTTATGCTCCGTTTGTTGTTTTAGATATTCACCAAAGTTTTCTTCCAAAGTTAATACATAATTCATTTTTCAATGCTCTATGTTGATGGTCTATTCATGTTCCTCTTTTCCACCATACAATTATAAATCGACTGTGATCGAGTGGCTACCTTGCCCCTGTGTTGAAATCGTTTGCATTTAAGTTCTTATTATTTTGTTGTATATCTCGACTCCATCGCCCAATGGTGTTGTGTATTGTTTCAACCACTTTTACAGACAATTGATAGTTTCACATGTGTATATATATCTAACATTGTTAACATTTGGGGAGAGATCCCTCTCGAAAGAGCAGAAGGCTAGTTCTCTCTTTGAAAGAGGTTTTGCTGTTACCTGGGAGTGAGCCTTCTGCAACCTTGGGCTCAATTCCGGTGCTAACAAAATGGAACTGTTGCCGGGGACGAGATTGAAGATCAGCCCTGGGAAGAATGACAAATATTCAAAGGATAAAGGATTTATGTGGGCAAACAAATATTCTTACATGTGAAAAAGGTTGTATCATTTTCCCTAGCGACTCCACTAAAAGATTTTGGAAGGTGACTCCACTAGGAAGACAGGTGGTCAGAAAGACAAAGACGGGGAGAGGTCTCAAACCTTCCCTGGATTCGAACGAAAGGTTTAGATTTGACTGTTGATGGTGAACAATGGTCAAACATCAAGAATTTCATGTCTCTTTTCACGTGGTGACTCCATCTGTGAAGGATCCATTCTTCATAATGTTCTATGGAAGCTCCACTATCCAATGGGGTTGCAAAGTTTGAGGAGCTGATTCAGCTTCTCCACCATCAAGATGACTTCTCGGGCTGCAAGGTATGATCCTATGAATCTTGCTGTCATTCTTGGTTATCCCAATAAAATATCTCTGGTAAATTGGCAAATAGATCTTCCAAGATTCAATGATGAAAAGGGTGATGCTGCTGCCATCCATTTATTTAGATTTCATAAGCATACACATAAGCTGGGAGTGGGATGGCATGAAGATTCTTTAATGAAACTATTCATGTTTACTTTAGAAGGATATGCAAGGTCTTGGTATGACGGATTGCCAGCAAGGATTTTATCCTCCCTTAAAGACTTTCATACCATATTTCATGAACATTTCGAAAGGCATTATCCTTCTTTGTTGTTACTTCAAGATTGTTGCACACATGATAGAGAGTTCATTGAAAATGTGAACGATGATTGTGGTGATGATCAATATTTGGATGAAGAGGTTTTAGAGATATTACATGAATATTCAGCTCAAAAAGAAAGACAAGCCCATTTCCATGATATTCAAGAAATTTCCCAGTAGTTAGTACTGTCTTCTTTGACTGAAGTTGACATAGACCAAAGCTCATATTCAACCAGTTATATCTCTCTTCCTAAAAATGATGATGATTTGCAGCATTCTTGCCATTCTTTGTGTGACCAAGAGAGAGGTTGGGACTATCAATCAAATCCTTCCTCATGTTATTCAACTTCCGAATTTTTGTTACAAGAAGAGGCCTCCCCTTCCCAATCAGAAAATTCCTTTTCACAACTGCAATTTCTTGAAAGTTATAATGCTTGTGTGATTGATTACACAGAAGATGATAATTCTAGAAAATATCAATCTTGTAGTCCCTCCACATGTTCATTTTCTGAAAATGAAAGTAAAGAGAAATCAGATTTTGAAATAGTGGTTGAAGGAAGACCTCTGCATGTTGATCAAATTCATATTTCACCTAAATATTTACTTGACTATATGAATATCTCCTTCCTCGAAGAAGATGATCAGCCTAGTGATTTGAAAGGAGATGGGTGTACTGATTTGTTTTCCGAAGAATGCAATCATCCTGTCACAATTTCTATTAGTGAAGAAAATTTCATTGCAATCCAAGATCAAAAGTATGAAAACATAGTGGAAACTGAACACGTTGAAGATGACTGTTTGCCGTTCTGTTTTCCTTCATTTGAGTGGTTAAAAAATGGACTTAAAGTTTCTGATCACAAACAGAAATTTGATATTGTAGATGAATGTATAAATTTCCTTGGAATGGATGATGAGCAAGAAGGGTAGTTATGCAATCAATCCCAGCCTTTAGAAAAACCAGCAGTATACCATGAAGAATTGAATAACGAAGAAGAAGATAGGTGTTCTCAAATGGATGTTTCTTTTTGCTTTTCAAATTTAGAATTTTTTTGTCAAAAAGAAGTGTGTTTGCTTGATCATGTTGAGGAATGGAGTGGTATTTCATTTGAAATGCATGAAAAGAAGGAAGTTGTAAAATCAAAAATTTTAGATGAGGTTGTGGATGTCTCGCCTGGAAATTGTCACGAGTTTTCCTTGCATAGTTCTTTTGAAGATCAGCTTCACAGCATGCAAGGGAATTTACAGTTGGGATAACCTTCTCATGGTAAGCAAATGACAAAATTTTTTGAAGGCTGTCATGTTTTTTATGATCCAGTGGAAAAGTACATGGAGAATCTTAGCAGTGGTAATGGCTGGTTATATCTCTACTGTAAAGATCAATTTCTTTATTATAACTTTGTGCCATTAGGTCCTTCAGTTCTGTTTTTTATCAAGCATGAAGAGGAAGTTGGTTTATGGGATCATTTGCTTGAGTGGCTTCATTGGAATTCATAAGTTACTTGATTGGATGTTGATGCATAGTAAGTAGGGTAGGTAAGTAAAGATGAATAAGCTCAACATGGCGATCATTCCATTCAGCAACTTTCAATTTGTTTTTAGTTTCAATTTTGATTTCAGTTTCGATTTTTAAGTTCAGGTTTGTAGTTACAGTTGTCTTCAGTTTTCAGAATGTGGACAGGTGACAGGTTACAGGTTGAAAGAGTGGTATTTTTTTTGCAGAATGGTTTCAGTTGGTGGTTCAATTCAGAATAGGTTGAAGATTTCAGAGAAAATTGGGGTAGCCCAATGGTTTCAGCACTTCGTCTATGGGGGTTCTTTTCTACCTCACTGGGAGGATAGCATCCCTCGTGGAGCCAGTTGTTAACACTCCATTTTTAATAGTTGATCTAAGGGCCTGACAGGAGTTCGATGAGTGTCCCATTCCCTCGAACTTCATGTGAACACGCATTCAAAGAAGAAAATGGCAGGTCTGCTGAAGGCATTGAGCGGGACTCGAAACTGAAGGTTGAGATTGATCGGAGCTGGATCAATGGCTCCAAACCATTTCACACGAGCAGACATGCTCAACCAAAGCCTCCTTTCCAGATTGCAAAATGTGTTAAAGGATGGAAATATTCTACAGTCGAGATGAGATCTGAGTCAGATCTATGGCCTTGATCAATTTCTCATGCCATACTTGTGTGGGTGAAGCCACGACTTCAAATCATGAAACAGGGGTAGAGGTCGCAAATATCAATGACCACAATAAGAAAGGAAGAGAATTATATATAAATCAAAGTTTTATAAAGGTGGCTTACAAGTTTAAGTTATAAAGGAAATATTTTATATTTTTATAAAAACAAAATTTGTTTTTATAAGAATATTAAACAAAATCATTTATAAAACAAAAAGTGTTGGCCTAAAATCCCATCTCGCATAAAGTCAAATTGGGCTCGCACACCAACCCATCACATTTGCAGCAAAACTAAACATTGATCAACGATCCATATTAAAGCACATTTCATCCGACGGCTCAAAGAAATTTCTCATTGTGAAGTTGCATGGAGAAATTAAATTTTCCAATTTGCGAAATGATATTAAATGGTAGATAGGTTTTGACGGTCAGATTGGAAGGTGAGGAAAATCCACGATGTACGATAATTTCTCATTGTGAACTTGCGTGAGGTAAGTGAACTTTTCAGTCAGAAAAATTTTGTATTGGGATCAAGTTAAAACATGTGTTGTTGCAACATCAACTCCCCCAACAAATCAATAGTGTAAAAACGTTTTCGCTTGGCAGAAGTATTGCATGTTTAAAATTGCATGGATGGAAAGGAATTTTATACTGTAAGCGGTTGAGCCAATGAAGCTTACACTACAGTTTAGAATGGTGCATAAATTCCAGAAATTTAAATCTACAAATGAAGGATTCAGCCTTAAGAACATCCACACAAACACAATATCTGAATTAAAGCAGTAGAGCATGGTTGTTTTTTTATGGAAAATGGTTGTTTTGGTATCTATGTTAAATCAATTTTTTCCACCAAAAAAATATGATTTTCAAGAAAATGAGAGAGGTTTTTCTTCATAACACACCTATATATAATAACCTCTCTCATTTTTTACCCAGGTGCTGTGGATTGAGAGAACCAAATTCATCTTCAGAGAGAAAATTTCCAGATTTTGAAAGGACTATTTTAGTCAGTTATTTCAATCAATTTTTTCCAGAAAACCAGAAAGAATTTTCCAAAATTGAATGAGGTTTCTCTTAATAACATGATCATGTTCAATAAAATCTCTCAATTTTTACCCAGTTCATATGGTTTAGGAGAAACAAAGTGATTTTTACAGGCTATGTTTTAGGGTTTCCAAAGGATTGTTTCAGACATCACATTCAAAGAATTTTTTTATCCAAATGGAGTTGAATTTCAAGAAACTGAGAGAGGTTTTTATTCCACATAGTCCTATATACAAAAACCTCCTTCATATTTTACACATGTATCACAGGTGGAGATAATTTAAAATATCTTCACAGGGTATTTTTCCAGAAATTTATAGTTTTATTGTCTGAGTTATCACTTTCAAAATTCGATCCTGAGGAGCTCAAGCTAAATCAAAGGAAAAAATACATGGTTTGTCTTGTTAAAATGGCCAATGACAAAATCCTCTTTCATTTTTTGCAGAGTTGTCACCATCTGGGATATGCAGGAGGGGCTTTAAGCCTTTTTTTTCTAGTAGTCCACATTTTATTTTTTGTCTTATGTGAATCATGGTGTGCAGGCCATGTCCAGAGTTTGTTAGAAGATGTCCTTCCATTGTAACAAATTTTGATTCCCAAATGTCAGTTCAGGAAGTCTAAAATACTATAAATTTACCTCCTAAAGAAGGAGAAAGGGGTTGAAACCATTGTAATTTTGTTGTGTGTGTTTCTCAAGAGAAGTTTAATATAATTGCAGAGCTGAGATCGACATTTTTCATATAGGGATTCATGTGCCATTTGCACTTACATTCTGTTGCTTCTTTTCTTATGTGAATGTTATTCCAATTTTCCTTTCCCATTCTGTTTTCTTTCATATCTGAAACTTAGTGTATAACAGTTCGGAATTCATACTTGCTATGCTCCGTTTGTTATTTTAGATATTCACCAAAATTTTCTTCTAAATTTAATACATAATTCATTTTTCAACGCTCTATGTTGATGGTCTGTTCATGTTCCTCTTTTCCACCAAAGAATTATAAATCGACTATGATCGAGTGGCTACCTTGCCCCTGTGTTGAAATCGTTTGCATTTAAGTTCTGATTATTTTGTTGTATATCTCGACTCCATCGCCCAATGGTGCTATGTTTTGTTTCAACCAATTTTACAGACAATTTATAGTTTCA
This sequence comes from Pseudotsuga menziesii, assembly GCA_001517045.1. Lineage (NCBI taxonomy): Eukaryota > Viridiplantae > Streptophyta > Pinopsida > Pinales > Pinaceae > Pseudotsuga > Pseudotsuga menziesii. The sequence continues at coordinate 166,188 of LPNX010456370.1, read as the reverse complement.
CTTGTGTATATATATTTGGCATTGTTAACATTTGGCAAAAGATCCCTCTCGAAAGAACAGAAGGCCAGTTCTCTCTTCGAAAGCGATTTTGCTGTTACCTGGGAGCGAGCCTTCCACAACCTTGGGCTCAATTCCGGTGCTAACAGTCGTATTTTCTTATTGATTTTTTTTACTAATATCATTGTTTTTTGTATCTTTCTTTCATGAATTCTACCCTATTGTCTCATTGACAGAAGGGAGGTTCTTTTGTATATAGCAGGGGTGAAAACCCTGTTACAATGTTTAAAATTATCCTTAATTTATGGATATCCATATTTTAAGGGGGTATTGAAGGGTTAGTACCCTACCTCAAGAGTCCATCATTACACTTCTGCCAAAAATTCAATCACTCCATATATTCTCCAAAGGGGGCCCTAGGTATTTTCCACTTCACCATACTTGGTGTATATGCCATTATTTCTTGTGAATATCCTTGCCACTTCAAGTGGTCTAATGGGACAAATTACCGCAACTTTCAGGTTCATGTGTACCAAGCATTATTATTTTAGGGGTAATTCAAGCTTCACCAACTTGCGTTAGACCAACTTTGGGGACCCTTTAAGGCCTTGTCCACCATGGGTCATGTAACCCCAAACACATGGGTGAGTGGACCAAACACCATTTATTATGGGTTTGTTCATCTTTTATTTCAACATTGACTTGTGGACCAGTCCTTATTACTTTGAAGGATACATCTCATGGTCATATAGACCAATCCTCACGATCATGTAGACCCAACACCACTACTTTTGGGGTTATGTGGACCCATCATCATGATTTTGGGAAATATTTCATACTTCATCCCAATATTCTTTCCACTACTCTCTTGGACCTTCTCCAACATGTGTTATGTGACCCCACCCACATGGTCATGTGGACCCAACACCACTTAGTTTTAGGAATTTCTTCACATTTCTTATTGACATTGCTTAGGAACACCTTTACAAACTTCCTTACACTTCTTATCGTCATGATCATATGACCCACCATAATGGTCACGTGATTCGTCATCATGGTCATGTGACCCAACATCATTTATTTATGAAACTATTCACACTTCTTTAGGACACTTTAGGTACTCCTTTACACTCCACATTATCAGATCATAGTGGGATTCTCTAAGGGATTTGTACCACTTGTGTATAACTCAAAGGGTCTTCCCATGAGGGGATACGTAACCACTATGCCATAAGGGGACAACTTTGGGTTTATATACAATTGTGATCAAGCGATTCCTTAGGTTCTTCTTTAGGGGATTTAAGGCTTCATCATGCATTCCCAAACATTTTATATCTACTACAACCACATCATCATTATCACCTTGACTCCACATATCTCTTCATGCTTTTGACATCAATGACACCATGTTTGACATCAATGAAAATGTCTTCTAACAATCTATCCCTTTGTCATTGATGGAAATTTTTTTAACTCTCTCCCCCTTTGACATAAATGAAAAAAAGGGCGAAGCAACTTTTTTCACCTTCTTCCCCAGGGATTATGTTGTCTCCCCTATGAATATGATTCTATTTCGTGACTTTGGTTTTCTAATCATTTTCTTACTAGTATAAAATAAATTTACTTGAATATTAATGCATTCTAAACTATCTTTATTTGCTGACAATAATCACCCTTTAATTATGATGACTTTCACTTAGACTTATCCATTTATTGAAGCTTTATAAAGTAGATACTCATGTATTCCTAAATAATTTACCAAACCATTGCATTGTTGACTCTTCATCAATCTTCCTTTCATGTTACTTATACTCCCCCTCAATATTATCCATAATACTAGGAGCCTTTATTCCAAAATGATTAGAACAATAGGTACTACTCTGCTATAGTATCATCATATGTAATCTTTACATCTTTCTTTTTTCTTGTTGATATGTCATTATTACTTGAATCTACAAATACTATATATATGCCCTTTGAGTCTTCTATATTGACTTGTTTTTCCTTCACATATTCAACATGTAATACCAATTCCTTTCTATCTTCGATCTTGGTACCTGTTTGACTTTCATTCAATGTATTGCCCATCTTTAAGATAATATAGTTTCTTTGGTTTCCTATCTTGACATGTGAACTTTCATCATATTTATAGAGGATCAATCCACAAGCTTCTTCCTTACGTCCTTTTTCCTTCTTCTTCCAAGATTTCTTATATATGATGCTAGTTTTCTCCTTTATGGAAGATTTTATCATGCTTTTATAGTCATAAGCTATGTGTCCATAGTTGTTTCACTTGTAGCATTCAATTTCATAATTCAAAGCTCCAAATTTGTTATAATTTCTATAAAATTCCTTACAAGTCTTCTAATTATCATTCCTGAAGTTTTCATAGCCATTTCTATTCCATGTGTTTCTACCTGTTACATAGGCTCTACAATTTACAGCCTTATGCCCAAAATTATTACAAGAATAACATGTGCCAAAGAAAATATTTTGATAAGTAGATGTAGAATATTCTAATTGATGCAAATGTTTTGAAGTTGGAATATTGAAACTTCATTATTGCTGGTGGTTGATTCCATGCATTATCTTCTTCAGGACTCTTGTTTTTCACTACTTTATATATATCCTTGTTTTGTGGCTTGAAACCTTGTACAACATCTGCATAACTTCTTTGTATTTATTTCCCTTTATAGATTGAACCCTCATCATTTTGTTTGTATCTAATAACATATTTATCATATGATGGCCTTTGGATGCTAATGATTTCATCCAATATTTTGGTGTTGTTAACAAAGTTTTGTTGAATGTCCTTTTTTTATTCCTTTCTGAGAGAGATTATTTCTACTTCCAACTGTTCATGTATCTTCTCCTTTTATTCTAGTCTTCATCTAAGTTTCTTTGATTACCTACGATTATTCCAATTGAATTTTTAAATTTATAAAGATCTTCTTTGTCTCTTCAGGGTTACTTCTGGAGATTTCCTTCAATTCACCCAAATTCTTTTTAGTAACTTGTTTTTATTTCTTTCTTTCTTTAGTTCACTTAAGGCATTGATCAATTCCACCACAAGATCTACTTCTGCATCCACATAGTATTCCTCATCATCATTAGTGTTTTAGTCTAAATCCATTAAGATCACATTTCCTAAGTCATCATCACTACCATTATCTTCATCAGATGAGGAGTTATCCTCCTTTGAATATATACTCTTTATTTTCACAAATTTCTTCTTCATTTTCTGATATTTATTTTCATTTTCTTCATCACTACCTAAAATTTTTGCATACGGACACTTGGAAGCAAAATGACCAATTTTACCACAATTAAAATATTTGAAAGGAAGCTTTCCTTTGTACTTTCCCATTGCTCGCTTTAACTTTCTCACAAAATTTTCTTCTTCTTCATAATATGAGTCATCACTGCAACTAGAACAAGAACATGATTTTGATTTTTTCTTGTTATATCGTGTCTTCTTGGAAGCCTTGAAAGTTGCTTCCCTTCTAGTGAGATTTTCTTGTTCTATTCTCATTTTGTATGTTGTAAGAATTCCATGTAATTCATCCACACTTAAAGTATCTAGATCTTCTTTTTATTCTAGGACTAAGATCTTGGAGTCAAACCTCATTGGAAGAGATCTAAGAATCTTCTAGACTATCCATAACTTATCAATATTTTCTCCTAGATCCCTCATGGTGTTCACAAGTTCATCTACTCGAAGAAATAAGTTGCAATGTCTTAATATTCTTTCATTTTCAAGTGTTCAAATGGTCTTTGATAAGTTTTCATCTTGGATCCTTTGACTTTGGAATTTTCTTTCATATACATTTTTTAGGTTGTCACATATTTATTTTGTAGAGGTACAATGCATAACCTTGAAAAATTCTGAACCTGCTAAGCCTCCCAAAATAGCACTCATTGCCCTTGAATTTCATTCAAAAATTCTTCTTTCAGTAGTACCTACTGCTAGATCTTTCTCTAGTAAAATGTATCCATTTACTACAACTTGCAAAACATCAAGTCCCAGTTATTGCAATAATATCTTCATCCTTATTCCCAAAAAACATAATTCAACTGATCCAATAATGGTGATCCAAGTCTAGAACATTTCGAATACTTCTCCATGATGACGTACCTTCCAGTGGTTAAACTATATTGAAGGAACTAACTTTGATACCAATTGTTGGACACATAGAACACACAGAGAGGAGGGGTGAATCAATGTGTGTACCTTTTATTAGTTTTCAAAACTTGATTATCAACAACTTCCAAAGTACACCATTCATTAATACATTACCAACCTTTACATTTCATAAGCATATGATCATCACATAAGAAACATACAAAGTACACAATGTTTTTACATGGAAACCCAAGTATTGGGGGGGAAACAAAAAAAATGTGTTGTTTATATAATAGTGATTACATTCAATGTGTTTACCAACACCAACTAGAAGGAAGCTCCAACTCCCTTATTTTCTAGCAACAACTAAAAGAAGTCTGCAACACCCTAATTTATCACCTCCAACTAAAACGAGGCTATAACCCCCTAAGGTCACAAGCTAAAACCTATAGAGATTACTCCAATCCTCAGTGAGCACCAACTCACAATTCTCTTGCACTAACATGAAGGATATTACAATCTCCTATCCTTTCCCTATCCTGCCGCCATGATACAATCTGTAATGATCACTGTATCAATGTCTCTGACAAATTGTACTTGTATCTTTGTCCCTACACCTGTATCAATATATCACTACCTTTTTCAACCTATCACAATCACTATCCCTCTCACAATGCCCCATTCACTATATCTATCAAATTGTACATGCATCTTTGTCTTTGTACCTGTATAACTATCCCTTTCATAATCACTGTATCTCTATCTCAATTCCATAATCACTATCTGTGGAACAATGCCACTATCAATGCCACAATGCCACAATCAATGTCACATTGTCTCAACATTGTTAGTTTTTCTAATCTAATTAAGTTGATTATGATCTTTATCTGAAATAATAACAAGCACATCAAGACACATAAGATAGAGCAGATGCAAAAGACACAAATATTTTTACCGGGGAAACCATAAAGGAGAAAACCCAGCAAACTTCCTCAATATCACAACATGGAAAAACCCATTAAGAAGTCTCTTGTATTTCTCTCTCTCTCTCTCTCTCTCTCTCTCTCTCTCTCTCTCTCTCTCTCTCTCTCCTCATGCAAACTTGAGTGAGTGTGAGTGTGTATAAATGAGGGAGAGCGCCTCCCTATTTATACCTTTCAAGTGACTAACCTCCCAACTTGATTGGGATGAACTCTAACCCTAATAGGGCTGAATTCTCCTAGAGAGACTCCAAAAGTACATTACATAATATTTTACTGGGGACTATTTCCTGGACTTACAACAGAGGATGTACCTCAAGGAACATGCACAATAATGACAGCCCAAAAGGAGGGAAACACTTCTCCGATGGGGGTACAACAACATACAATTAAAATATACAGCATATTATCTTCCAAAGTTACAAATAAAACAACACTCCCTCTTAACTAGGAAGGTATTATCTCTCCCGCCACAGTCGTCAACATATCTGGTCAAGTCATCATCAGAGTTGCTGCCATAATCCTCATATTTTCAATCATTGAATAGTATTAAATATCATCATAAATTTCTACAGATCCAACCCTATTTCATGATGGCTATAGGCCTATTCCTCATCCAATTCTTCATCATATCCAAAAGCAATCCATCGTGTAGGTACAACCCAATACTATTAATTATATTTCCACTGCAATCACATGTGTCTCCTACCGTCATTTTGTCATATCTAGATCATCTCATCATAATGTACAAAACAAAGGAAACAAAGCACACAGAGCTCAAACCAGATGTAGACCACCTGTGTTATACCAACATAGGAGCATGTCAGGATCTATTACCTATTAGAATAATCAACCCATAGTATTTACCCACTTAGACATTATTTCATTTATTTTGTCTTATTTGCCTAGTCCATGAGTCCCACCATGTGCAAGTTGATAATTGCCTATCCATAGAGGTCAAACTTTCCATTATTGACTCATGGAGCACTTGGGAAAGCCTTGGGAATCAAATCTGCTTTATTCCTGGCCTCCTAGGTGCCCTTCTACTTTATTGCCTGCTTTTTCAATGTTTTAAGGCACATAGGAAAGCAAGACTAAGTGAGGTGAATCAGCTTTGTTGCCTCTTCCTCCTCCACTCTTTCCTCCATGAAAAAGCATGTATGAGCTGCCATTTGACCACTCTTTAGCTTGCCCATGCACCCTTTCTAATTCGTGGGGTCCTTGATATATTTGGGATCAACTTTTTACACCTATGGGGGATTTGCCTATTTTGGGTAAGCCTGCTTTATGCTAGATTTGGATGCTTCCTTATGCATTAGATTTGCTCATGTATTCTATATATTCAGCAGCCTATGTTATTATAGGGTTGGCTATTGTACACTCAGTTAATATAATTTTGTGTTACAGCTCCATATTCAGTCTCCATTGTTGATAATTTTGCATGATCAATTGTTAATTGTTGTGGGTGAAATTAATCTACTGCAGGCCTGAATTTATACATGGTATCAGAGCCATTGTAGGTTGTTACTCTCCTCCAAAAATTGTTTTGCAGGTTCGACATCAAGACTGGGAGCCTTCTACTGACAGCCAGGACAGACTTTCTAAAGCTATGGATTCACAGAAAACTATCCTCACTCCCTTCAACTTTTTTGAATGGAAAGCAGAGATGGAGATCTTGTTGAGAGTGAAATGCCTCTACAGGGTGACTATGGCTACAGAAGCAGAGCCCAATGCTGCTGCAGAGAAGATCAAATGGCACAATCGGAGAGATGAGGCCTATGGCCTCCTATGTCTCAGTATTTCCCGAGACCTCCTTTTCCATCTCGATGGATTGAATTCACCGGATCAAGTATGGGAGAAAATTTCTGAACTCTTTGGAAAGACAGATGAGATGAGGGGACACCAAATCGAAAATGAATTGATTTCCTTGAGTCCCAGTAATTTTGAATCCCTGCAGCTATATTTCTCCAAGTTCAAAGCACTAGTTTTGCAGCTGAAACAGTGTGGTATTGAAAAGAAAGATGAGCAGCTCGTATTGTCCATCCTCTCGAAGCTAGGTCCTAATTACTCAGTCTTTGTTTCGACCTTCTATGCCACAAAACTCACATCTCGAACCTGGAAGATGCCTAGCCTTGCGGATTTCATGGAATCTCTCACACAGGAACAAGACAAACTGGTGATGATGGGCACCATCAAACCTTCCAAAGACCAAGATCTGGTTGCTGGAGATTCGAAGGTGGATTCAAAAAGCAAGAAGAAATCTAAAAAGCCACCTGAGAAAGGAAGAGACAAGAAGCAGTCTCCAGAGGATCAACAAGGTCCCAAGAAAAATACCCAGAAGAAGAAAAACAAAGGTGAAATGAACAAGTGCTCATACTGTTCGAAGGGCAATCATACTGAAAGCTCTTGTATGAAAAAGCAGATAGATATGTTAACTCAACTGTTGGAGGAGAATGGCATCTCCCTTCCAGAAGGCTCAAAGAAGAGAGAAGGAGGATCAAGATCTGATGATAGAGAGAGAGTTCATGCTCTAGTTGCTGGCACATCAAGCTCACCCAGTTTTATCATAGATTCTGGAGCTTCAAGACACATGGTTTCGACTAAGGAGGCCTTCTCCTCACTGGACAAGTTGAAAGGACCATCTATTGTACTGGGAGATGACTCTCTCACTGAAAGCAAAGGAAAAGGAAGGATAGAACTTGATCATGGTAACTTCAACAATGTGCTGTT
>LPNX010456370.1:90076-155422 GCA_001517045.1 Pseudotsuga menziesii | reverse complement strand
TCAAAGCATGAGTGGAGACAAGATTCTACAATTTTGTTTTACAGTCCATGTTTAAGGGAGGATTTTCCCAAGTTGGTTTTGCCTCTTTCCTTGGTTCATCTGGACTTGCAGTATGTAAAGGGTGACTAAGCCTTGTTGCTAGGCCCTATATTTTTTATTTATTACTCATAAATTCAGGCTTAAGGGGGGGTTTTAGAATAATCAACCCATAGTATTTACCCACTTAGACATTATTTCATTTATTTTGTCTTATTTTCCTAGTCCATGAGTCCCACCATGTGCAAGTTGATAATTGCCTATCCATAGAGGTCAAACTTGCCATTATTGACTCATGGAGTGCTTGGGAAAGCCTTGGGAATCAAATCTTCTTTATTCATAGCCTCCTAGGCGCCCTTCTTCTTTTTCTGCTTTATTGCCTGCTTTTTCAGTGTTTTAAGGCACATAGGAAAGAAAGACTAAGTGAGGTGAATCAGCTTTGTTGCCTCTTCCTCCTCCACTCTTTCCTCCATGAAAAAGCATGTATGATCTGCCATTTGACCACTCTTTAGCTTGCCCATGCGCCCTTTCTAATTCGTGGGGTCCTTGATATATTTGGGATCAACTTTTTACACCTATGGGGGATTTGCCTATTTTGGGTAAGCCTGCTTTATGCTAGATTTGGATGCTTCCTTATGCATTCAATTTTCTCATGTATTCTATATATTCAGCAGCCTATGTTATTACAGGGTTGGCTATTGTACACTCAGTTAATATAATTTTGTGTTACAGCTCCATATTCAGTCTCCATTGTTGATAATTTTGCATGATCAATTGTTAATTGTTGTGGGTGAAATTAATCTACTGCAAGCCTGAATTTCTACATTACCAAGACAACCTACATCTTCCACAATGTGAGAATGTCCTCAGATCACACCAAGTTCAATACATATCTCCTCATATCAAACATGGGAACGTACAAATACAACGATTGATTACGATCGAACAACCTATGTACCACACCGGGATATTTTCTGTTCTAGGTCAACCTCAAGGACTGATTACATCCAAACAACCTACGTCAAGGATGTTTTCCATTCAGATAATATTCCAGGACTTATTACATCCGAGAAATATGCATACCATGCCAGGAACTTTTATACTCCAAGACAACCCATAGGACTCATTACATCTAACAACCTACTTCCTATGCCATGATCCTTTACACTTCAGATAACCTGTATCTGGACTGATTATGTCCAAGGATAACCTACGTACTACGCCAAGACTGATTACATTTGAGAACAACCTACATGACTGATTACGTCCAAGCAACTTGTGTCCTACGGCAAGATATTTTCTGCTCAAGGACAACTTGTCTCTTTTCCCATGTGAGATTTCATTCATCTGCACCTTCTAGTCTCTTGTCATCTCTATCATAAGAGCACGCTAGGATCTTTTACGTTGCTAAAGAAACTTCATCTCCAAGTATGATAGAGCTCATTACTCCCTCTTTCAAGGGGCCTCATTCTAGATTACACCAAGTCTTTCTATGAAGTAATTGAACTTCACTCTGCCTATATCCTTGGTCAATACATCAACTATCTGATTGTTCATTGCCACATACTGGAGCTTCACTGATCTTCTCTGCACCATATCCTTGATATAGTGTAACTTCATCTTGATGTGCTTCGACTTGTGATGGAACATCAAGACTTCATGCAACTATGGTTGTTGCAAAAGATACAATTTTCATCTCTATATATATCAAAAAAATCAATTAGTATCTTTCACAGCCATACTTCCTTACAACTAGCTAAGAAAGCGACAACATGTTCTGCCTCAACTGTGATCATCACCACGTAGGACTACTTCCTGCTAAACCAGGAGATCATGTTGGATCCCAAACTCAAGCAGCAACCCAAATTTCTCTTCCTATCAGTGGCACTAACTGCCCAATAGAAATCAACATAACCATACAGGTTAATATTCTGATTCACATCATACCTGAGCCCATAATCCACTATACCCTTCAGGTACCTCAATACATGTTTTGCAGCAACTAGGTGAACATGTCTCAGATCTGTTAAGAACTGGCTCAAGGTTTTCACAACAAAGCATATGTCTAGTCTCATATCCGCTAGGTACATCAATGAACCAATCATTTGACGATACATCATGGCATCAATCAACTTTGATGAAGAATCACACAAAAGCTTCAAGTTCGATTCCATAGTTGTGGCTATCACCTTATAGTCCAACATTCCAAATATTTTTAGAATATCCATTGCATAGTTTCCTTGACCAAGGAATATTTTATCTATATTATTCAACACCTCCATGCCTAAGAAGTAGTGCATCATCCCTAGTTCTTTCATCTCAAACTCAGTGGCAAGCTTCCTCTTTGCATCTACAATGAGTTTGTTCGCTCCTATCACGAATAGGTCATCGACATATAGCAATAGAATCATGGTTCTTTCATCTTCAATCTTGAAGTAAAGGTTGGAATCCACTTTAATCTTAGTAAATACTTATCTCATCGGGAAGCTATACATCCTATCATACCATGTCCTCGGTTCTTGTTTCAATCCATACAAGGCCTTCTTCAATTTGCACACATGAGTCTTCCTGTCATGTGTCTCGAATCCTAGTGGTTGTTCTATGTACACTTACTCTTCGACTACACCCTTCAAGAAAGATGTGTTGATGTCCATCTAGCGTGTCTTCCATTTCATTACTACAACCAATGCTATTATGGTTCTAATGGAAGTGTACCTCGCTACGGGTGCAAATGTATCCTTGTAGTCTCTTCCTTATTTCTGTGAGAATCCTCATGCCATGAATCTTGCCTTGTGTTTCTCGAATGTACCATCTGCAACATGCTTGATCTTGTAGATCCACTTCAAATTCACGATAAACTTCCTTTCCAGTCTTGGAACTATCTCCCAGACATCATTCTTCATAATTGACTGGTACTCCTAAATCATGACATCCTTCCATTCTTTATTTTCTATAGCCTCTTCATATTTGGAAGGTTTCTTGTCAATAATGTCACATAGAAGGGCCACATAGATGTTGTAATATTTTTGTCTTTTCCTTTCTCTTTGCATCCCATCTGGAGCACCATACCTTTCTGCTTCTTGTATGAGTTCCCATTCCCATGTTGGTTTTCTCTTATGGGAATCCTTCTCGTGAAGTGTATCTATAGGCTCTTGTGGTTCTTCCATGTCATGATCTTGATGGACCTTTGGAATTGCTTCCACAATTTATGTACCTCAGATTGTTGTTCTTCAGGTTCCTCGACCTCTTCAATACGTAGATTCCTAGATTTGGAGTATGTCAAGTCTTCATCAAATGTTACATCTCTACTGATGTCGATCTTCTTGAATCCTTGGAAGTATATTTGATATGCCTTTGAGGTATAACTATATCCTATGAATATTCTATTTTTCCCCAAGGGATTAAGCTTGGTTCTCTTTTTCATAGGGATGTGTATGTATATGACGCATCCAAATATCCTGAGATGGATTACTTCTAGATTCTCTCCCGAGAAATCCTGTTCAAGAGTCGCATTGTTAAGTACTCGATGAGGAGTATGGTTTTGTACATACACAGGTGTCCTTCTTCTTCTGCCTAAAGGTTCATTGGAATATCCTGGTCATGTATCATTTCTTTTTTTGCTTCCATTAGAGTTCTATTATTTCATTCCACAATGCCATTCTATTGAGGATTGTATGGAGTTCTCAACTCCTTGTTAATCCCATCCTCTCTATAGATTTCCTTGAATTCTTCTAAGGTAAGATCTCGACCATTATCTGATTGTAGAATCTTGATATTCCTTTCAATTTGACTCTCGACCAAGGATTTGAATTCCTTGAACTTACTGAACACTTCATTTTTCCCTTTCAAGAAATATTTCAAAGCCTTATGACATGAGAAATCATATGTAAAGGAAACATAGTACACATACCTGATTAATGAGCTGGAAGACACGGGCACACATACATTTGAGTGTATTGTCTCCAATGTTCATTTAGATTTACTTTCACTGCTGGGAAATGTATTCTTTGCATTCTTTCCTTGATCACATCCTTTTCAAATGCATTCATGCTTTGCCTGGATTTCTGGAAGTCCTGAGATTTATTTGCTTACAATCGGTAGTGCTATGTAGTGCACATGTGCAATCCTTTGATTCCATAGTTTACTGGGTTCTATCTAGTCATGAAGCAATGCTTTTTTCAGGATCTCCCTTTAATTTGTACAAGCCTCCATCTTTCTCTCCAATCATTGTTGAATCATCAATTATCTTTCCTTTACGAAAAATTAGAATGTGGTCGTCAACGAATGCAACTCTCATTCCCTTTGAATCTAATGCAGATATGGAGAGATTATTATTCTTCAATCATGGAACATATAACACGTCTTTCATCTTCAATGATTTTTTGAAGTCTAGAGTGTATAAAGCTTCTCCACTTACTTTTATGGGGTATTGATAATCATCCCCAAGTTTCACCTTGTGAAGTGACTCATGCTCAAACATATTGACGAATGATTCTTTGTATCCCATCATATGTTTATATGCCCCACTATCCACAAGCCAATCATTTATTCCATGTGAGATAGTGGTTGTGAGTGATAATATTAGCACATACTCTTCATCTGAATCATCCTTCTCTCTTTTGAATTTTTTGTTTGTCAGTTCATTGTCTTCAATAGTACAAGCATGGTGTCTATTCTTCTTTTCATTGAAGGATTCTTTGTTATTGGGACAATATCTTGCAAGTGTCCCTTTTCATCACAAGATCGAATGTTGGAAGGATATTTTTTGAACTTATTTTGTTTCTTGTCCTTCTTTTTGTTGTGATGTTGGTTATCCTTCTTTCTGTACTTTCTTCTGGTGTAAATTGTGAGACTTTGATATTCAATTTCTCCAATCTTCTCTCCTCTTGTTATGAGTTGAGCTTCTTCTTCTACTCATTCTTCTCGGAGTCTACTGAAATAGATCAACTTCCTTCTTGCATAGATTCCTCGAATGAATGAGCCTCATGATATTGGGAGGCCATTCAAGGTAGTCATCACAATCTCTCCTTCTTCTACATTCTATTCAATTGCTTCAATTTGTTCCTTGATTTGAGTAATCCTTGTAAATTAGGACTATGTAGTCTCTGATATATGTATCTTCACATTCTTCAACTAGTTCCTCAATGCCATATTTCAATTGATGTTCTTTCCTTCGAACATTTTTGTCAAAGCATCAAATACTTCCTTTGGTGTCTTAAAGAATGACACATGGGGGATGATATGGTCCTCAATATAATCTGCAATGACTCTCTTGGCCTTAACCAATTTCTTCTTATGAGTAGCCTTAGCCTCATCTCCCTCTGGCTCTGGAACTTCTTCACTGATGTACTCATCCAAATCATTTTATTCAAGGATTAGGGAGATTCTGTACTTCCATGCTAATAATTTATCAAATCCTCCAAGCTTGTCCTCAGGACGAGTATGGTGAGTCATTTTCAAATGAGAACCTCAAATGGAAATAAAAAAGATTTAGATATTACTGATTTGAGGTGTCCGACTTGGTTCCATATATGGATTACCTAAGGTTTGTCAGATAAACCCTAATTTTCCAAACTTGGTATTTGGTAATTCTATATGGACAGATAGATGCTACTCCTTGAGGTGAGTTTCTCAGCTAGGTCATTTTCTGAAGAGTGAGGTGGGAAGCCTTTGAAACTTGATGCCTTAGTTTCTTCCTGTAGTGTACCGCAGTGTCCCATAGTAAAAAATTGAAACTTCTCCAAATTTGGAACTTATTCCACCAAAATATGCACCCTTCTATGGCGAGTTATCCTATCCCTCTTTTCTTGATAATATTTGGAGAGAATACCTTAAACTAGGAATCCCTAGTTTCTGTTGCTGCACAGTGCCTTCTTTCAGAGAAGCTTTGATACTATGTTAGTTTTTATAATATAATTAACTTGATTAGGATATTTATATGAAATAATAACAAGCACAACAAGATACACAAGATAAAGAAGATACACAAGACACAAATATTTTCACCGAGGGAACCATAAAGGAGAAAACCCCACAAACTTCCTTAGAATAGTTCCATCACTAAGACAATATCACAAGATGGAAAAACCCAACAAGAAAAAGTCTCATGCAGCTACCTCTCTCTCTCTTCCTTTTCTCTCTCTCTCTCCTCATGCAAACTTGAGTGATTGTGAATGTGTATAAATGAGGGAGGGCACCTCCCTATTTATACCCTTCAAGTGACTAACTTCCCAACTTGGTTGGGCCGACATCTAACCCTAACAGGCCCAAATTCTCCTAGAGATACTCCAAAAGTACATTACATGATATTATATTGGGGACTATTTCCCTGACTTACAATGGAGGTTGTAACTCAAGGACCATGTATAATAATGACATCCTGAAACGAGGGTAACACATCTCTGATGGGGGTACAACAACATACAATGATAATATACATTAGAATATATTCCGAAGTTAAAAATAAAACAACAAACATATGTCACACTATATCAACCTATACATGCCTCAAATATGTACCCAAAAATAATCATCCATCGATTTCAATTGGATCCTCAACTTTTACATCATAGTCATTTCCAAAACATTGAACATTCGAAGAGATGAGCCATATGCCAGAACATAACCATGGACTATGCCAAGATAATCACTATGATCTATGCCAAGACCATCATATAATATGTCCAGATAATCATCATGATATATACAAACAAATCACTAAGATCAATTCCATGATCATCCAAAATTGTGCACCAACATCTATTCCAATATCGCCATCAAGTATGCCAAGAGATAAGCAAAAGAACATGTACAAACTTTATAACTTTTCAATGCAATAAGATGGACCATCATAAGAGAGACCCATGTACAAGAACCATACTATATATTTTCCAACATGACCATCATCATATCCCCCATAACATATATAATGAATTCAAAGAGGTATACCAAGAGAGAGACTCACATACCAAGATCCAAGATGAGCTCTATCCATGAAAGACATCTGTCATCATAAGAGAAACCCAAAAGCATGAACCCTACTTTGTGAATATTACAATATTAAGAGAAAATTTAGAAACCAAAAGAGTATCTAGATAAATTCAGCACATATCCCTCGCAACTAGTTTTCCAACGATCCAAGAATTTTGTAATTTCAATATTGTATGAGAAATTTAGGCCATTTTTCGTGAATCTCCTTAATCCTCAAAGATTCCGAGAAATCGCTCCTCCAAAAAATTTCGCACTTTTTCATCAAAGATGTGCAATAGAAGATAGACTTGATTGATGATAAAATGAAATGTTTTTCCCTCTATTTATACACTTCATCATGATCTAGTATCTTTTTTTAGTGTCTCCTTAAAATCATCCTTAATTTGTGGATCTCCATAGTTTAAGGGTGTCTTCAAGGGTTAGTACACCTCAAGAGTCAATCATGACACTTCATTCCAAAATTTCAATATCAATCCATATATTCTCTAAATTGGGCCCTAGGGATTTACCACATAATCATACTTGGTGGATATGCCATTATTTCTTGTGGGGATCCTTACCACTTTAAGTGGTCTAATGGGACAAAGTACCACAACTTTCATAGCCATGTGGACCAAGCATTATTATTTTGGGGGTACTATTAACACACAAAAATTTCCACATAGCTCTCTATGGTCAACACCATAATTATTCATCACAATCCCATCATTATTCCCCACATTTTGACCTTCATAATAAAATTCCCTCCAAATTGGTCCAAGTAATCATTATTACTTCCCTCATAAATACATGGAAGATGTGTATTTATTGCAACAAAACCCCCCATTCTCTCAGAAAGGACAAAAAAAACCTAAAATAAGAATGGTTCATAAACCGTGGACCAATACCATGCACTACATAAAACCATGGACCAATACTATGGGCAACAAAATCTTGGATCATCCTATAAATACATTGTGAAGGTCTCCCCACAAACACTTGAAGTCACACTTTTTGTCAGTTATATTGTTGCCACATATTTCCACATCACATTGTATGTTTAGTTTACTCCCTTCAATCCTTGATTCGATCCCCATTGACAATCCTAGTTGTAAAAAAAAAGAGAACCGGATCATGGAAGCCATTGGACTAGATCCTCAAGTAGTTGCAGTGGCCAATTTACAAAGGTATGAATAATTGCATTTTTTTTAATTAAAAGAAAATGTAAAAAAATTAGTTTGTTTATTGTTTGTTAAGTCAAAGTTTCATGCTTTCCCTTGCACCATGAATTCTACTTCTATATCCCTTTGATCTAAGGTTGGTGATTTTTCACATAGCTGAAGAGAAATCTCTACTACATGTACTTCAAACTTCAGACCAACTTGCTTTGGACAACATTTTGGGAATCTTTAGGGAATTATCCACCATGGGTCATTTAGCCCCAAACTCATGGTCAAGTAAACCAAACAACATTTTTTATGGGTTTATTCATTGTTTATTTCAACATTGCCTTGTGGAACAATCCTTATTACTTTGGAGGCTACTTCTCATGGTCATATGGACCAATTCTCATGATCATGTGGACCCAACACTACTACTTTCTGGGTTATGTGGACCCATCATAATTATTTGAGGATATTATTCATACTTCATCCCAATATTCTTTGCAGGTCCAACCTTAGGGGCTCTCTAGGACCTTCTCCAACATGGGCTATGTGACCCTTCCCACATGGTCATGTGGACCCAACACCACTATTTTAGGAATTTATTCACATTTATTATTGAAATTTCTTAGGAACACCTTTACAAGATCCCTTAAACCTCTTATCATTGTGATCATGTGACCCACCATAATGGTGATGTGACCCATCATCATGGTCATGTCACCCAACATCATTTATTTAGGAAATTATTCACACTTATTTAGGACAATTTAGGGACTCCTTTACACTCCACATCATCAACATCATTAGTGTATTCTATAGGGGATTCGTACCACTTATGTCTTACTCAAAGTGTCTTCCCATGAGGTCCATGCACCACCACTGCACTATAAGGGGACCACTTTGGGTTTATATACACTTGTGATCAAGGGATTCCTTAGGTTCTTCTTTATGGAATTCAAGGCTTCATTATAAATTCCCAAACAATTTATTTCTACTAAAACCACATCATCATTATCAAATTGAATCCACATATCTCTTCACCCTTTTGACATCAATGACACCCTATTTGACATCAATGACAAATTTTTCCAACAATATCCTTTTTATGATTTCCTCCGCCAAGAAACTATTAAGTAACTGATCCTGTTAGAACTTTGAAGAATCATGATAGGGATAGGTTGAACAAGGATTAAACTTAACATATAACCATCGAAATGAGGGGAAAGCTAAATTATCTTTTAATACTCTTTTGTATAAATACCCTAACATCATTTAGGAATAGTCAACCAAAAAGGGGGTACCCACTATTTATTTAAAAGTTAAGCATTTGAAAAAAACCCTCATGTCTTCTGAAACCTGCATATGGCTAAATCCATGAACCCATATATGTCAAAATTTAAATTAATCATCACATGTGCCCCACCTGTACATATAAAAAAATTCATCCATTCACATAAACCTGTTTAAAAATAAAAATATGTCAACTATGGAGATTTCAACCATGTGATGATCAAAACATTGTCAGATTATGGTGCATGAATTTCCCATCAAAATTGCAATTGTTCACACCAAAAATAATACATTTTAAACCCACAATTACTGCGCCAACATAACTAAGACCTCTTTCCAAATAAATTAGAAATGAAATGCCTAAATGGAAGGCAAAACCCACTAGACACTAAATATGATCTTGCAACTGTAGTTGTTTCTTTCTCTACCGCTATCATTGGAACTCCATGCCTTTCTTCTTATTTTGGTTGATTTGGAGCAGGAATTGGAGGATGAAGGGGAATTGTATCCACTATAGGTTCCAATTCTACAGGATTCTCAATAGGTGTTGGTCGGTTTTTGGGAACATGAAGAACTTTTGGGTGATGGCTAGATGGCATTGAGATAGAAGCTGATGCAATAGGGAGATTTGGTTCCAGGTATCCCCATATAGTTCTTTTATCACATGGGAGGGGGGGGAGGAGGTGAACATCCCAACTTGAATTGTGGAAAAAATAATGATGATGAAGTTTGGTAGAATTAGGAAGAGACTGGGGATCTTGGGACATATGTGGAGGGATTGAGTGACAAGAAGGCATAGCATATTGAGGTATAAGGTAAAGAAGACTAGTTCTTCCTAGCATCAAAATGCACCAAGATCCTCAGTTTCCTTTCTGCTCCTTACTACCATAAATACTATCCTCTACCTCCTCTCCCTCTAGCCGATCTCCTAGAACCTCTACTGTGAAATCTTATGGATAAATTGAGCACACCAATAATTATTAGTAATCATTTAAAACTAAAAAATGATCGAATGAACAAACACACAGACACATATATTTCATTTGTGGTTCACCTACTAGCCCACAACGAGGCTTTCTACATCCACAAAAACAATTCATAGGGGGGGCACCTGAAGGGGCTTCACTCCATTTGCTCTGATTATAGAGATAACCCGACGGGGACATCAAGTGAGGTGATTATATAACAATGTATAGTCAGCCAAGTATTTGACCCTAAGACCCTCTGCTCACAATGTACAACACTTGACCACTTGAGCTAACCCACCGGGCTATATATGTATATATATAAAGTGACGATAACCACTTGATTCTATTTTGTATGTTGGCAAGATTGATGTCATTTTCATGTAAATAATGTCACAACATATGCATGGGAAAGGAAATAGAACAAGGTTACAGATGAAGGATAGGGTGAGACCTTCTGCACACAATGTACAACACTCGACCACTTGAGCTAACCCACTAGGATATATATATGTATATATATAATGACAACAACCAATTGATTCTCTTGAGTATCTATCAATGCAATATTGATGTCATTTTCATGTAAATATTGTCACAACATATGTATGGGAAAATAAATAGAACAAGGTTACATATGAAGTATAGGGTGATGATGTACATGAAAATGTATTTAGAAGAATTATACAAACACACCACAACTAAAAACCAAGTTCTTCTCCAAATTTATTAGTGTTTTAATATATAACACAATCATCATTGAACAACTCTTGAAACAAATGATCATCGAATTGTAACTTACGTATTCTATAAACACTCAATCACCTCTTCATTTCAAAATCAAGAAATTTTAATTAAGTTTACTTCAACAAGACAGGGTTTCACTCGCAATTTGATATAATAATCCAAAACTCATGACTAAATTTATAGATTTCTTACTCAATAAAACGTGACCAATGATGAAAATAACATGATTTTCTACAAACCCTTAACCTCGAATAATTTTCCAGTTCATATAGAATTATCACATTGCAATGAGAGTACAAAAAGGAGAAATCTTGAATTGTCATCAGAGTCATACTTATAACATCCATATGACAGGGCCGTTGTAAAATAATGGAGATAATTCGATATTGAATTGGTTTCAACGAATGTCAAGAAGATGATTGAAAAAGGGTGATGGTAAAAGAGGAAAGGAAATTGATTGATTTTACAATTAAAATGAGGAGGGAAGGATTAATATGAGGGTCAAATAATAACATTTTCGAATAGTTGAACAAACAATTTGTCTTACACAACTTCCATTTTTCAATAGAATAGATCTGGATTCACTAGGGCTTTGTCACATCTTATTGAAACTATTTATAAAATCCTTTCTTTAGAACTAAATGACTACTATAATTTAAACAACCCGGTGATAGTCATTTATTAACTATCAGTTCACACTTAAGAGTCGAACCCTATTTTGGAGCATAATATATTTTAGGGTTTTATCAAGGAGGGATCCTTTTTGAACTTCAGTTGAAAGAAGACTTCCAATGATAACAACACATTAGAGGAAATTTCAACTCAAAATGGGCCTTTTACTTCTAATTCAAATTCCATGTCATCATGTGTTAACCAATGAAATTGCTTTAAATTTGAAATACTGTATAGGTATTAAACAAAATTTTAATATATATTTGGGGATAGGTATCATAAAAAAACTACTTTTTTTGTTCGTATTTTCGACATATCTCCCTCTGTTTTTACTCAAATTTTGATCGAGAGAGCTTATTGGATGTGGAATTAAATTCCACTTCCAACGAGTACCCACTAGGCATACTTTTGACGGACTCCGCTACCTCAAAAATGAGAAATAACTGAAAAAAAACACAAGGAGATATGTCGAAAATACGAACAAAAAAGTAGTTTTTTTTCTTTTCTTTCTTCAAAATTAATCAATATTGTTTTATTATTTTAACTATTATTTTATTATTTTCCTTAGGAGGCCCATTTTAAGTTGAATTTTCCTCTAATTTTTTTACTTGTTTTAAAATCTGGAACAATCAATAAACCCTACATTGATCTTTTTATGCAATTTGAAAACAATAGTTTCATCCATGTACTCTCTCAAGTTTAAAACCCTACTAACCAAATATAGACATGGTAACACTGAAGTAAATAAAATTACACATGATCTATTAGAAGTTTCAAAACATATAAAAATTTTACTATTTACTTGTGGCAATTTCTTCGAAAACACTTTTTTATTTCATCTTATTACTCCAATTTTACACTTTTTCTAAAAATGAGGAACTAGAAGTTAGGGAAAATAAGGTTCATGATATCAAGGGTTTCATAAAACAAGTTTCATGATATCAAGGTGTTAGCACCAAAAATGAGCCCAAAGGTTGCAGAAGGCCCTCCCCTGGGTAACAACAGGACCACTTTCGAAGAGAGAACTCGCCTTCTACTCTTTCAAGAGGGATCTCTCACCAAATGTCAACAATGCCAGACATATATATACAAATGAAACTATAAATTGTTTGTAAAATTGGTTGAAACAAAACACAGCGCCATTGGGAGATGGAGTTAGGATATACAATAGGAGTAATCAAAACTTAATTCAAGCGATTTCAACATAGGGACAAGGTAGCCACTCGATCACAGTCGATTCATCATTGTCTGGTGGAAAGGAGGAACATGAATATACCATCAACATAGAGCATTGCAAAAAATGAATTCTGTATCAAATTTAGAAGAAATATTTAGTGAATGCCTGCAACAATAGACGGAGCATAGCAAGTATGAATTCCGAGTTGTTATACCCTAAGTCTCGGATATGAAAGAAAACAAAACAGGAGAGATAAACTAGAAAAACATTCACATAAGAAAGGAAATAACAGACTGTAAGGGTGAACAACACATGAATCCTTGTATGAAAACGCTGACCTTGGCTCTGCAATTATATTAAAATTCTCTTGAAACACACACACAACAAAATTACAAAGGTTTCAACCTCTTCTCCTTCTTTAGGAGGTATATTTATAGTATTTGGTTTTCCCAGACCGACATCCGGGAATCAAATTTTGTTACAATCAAAAGGACATCCTCTAACAGCCTCTTAGGTGGCACATTCCTTACAACTTGCACGAAATGGCCAAACAATGAAATGTGAAACGTGGGATGAAGTAGGCAAAAGAGCATCCCATACTCCCATATGGCAGGTGATGACTGTACAAAGCTCTAATAAAAGCGACTGTTGGGATGGGAATGCAATGTAGAGAAAATTTCCCACATACCATCATTGTCACTTCTACAAGTGCGCTTTGAGTTTGGGTGACCCATATTGTTGGATGACTCTTCATAAATCAGGACCAGGTAGGGTCGCAGCTATCATGTCGTCTGCTTGCGCTTGGAGCTCCATCGTTTCTGGTATGAAATCTTGGGTACTTTGGAGCATGCGGCTTTAAAATCAAACAATAACTTGAAATCACTAGCCAATTTGTCAAAAACGTCCTTCCCTAACAACGCTTGTTGCATATCTCCAAATTTGTTGTGATCCAATTGGTAGTGCACTAGGCACTCCCAATACTCCTTCTGAGACATTAAAGGACCCTTTTCTTCCTAGAAAAAGGGGAGCCCTCTGCTTACAAGTGGTCTGAATAACTTGATGACTTCTCTTACTTTGTGCTCAGTAACTTCTATTTTGGCTCGTACCGTCTCCATCATCCTATGCTTAACCACTATCTTTCTGGCTCCAGAGACAATAGTGAACCTGTTTTGAATACCATATCTACTAGCAGACCCATCTAACATAGAGCTTAGGAAGGTTATGGCATTCTCCGTGGTCACCAAGAGCCTTTTGTTCACTTCTGTCGATACTATCTGGGCTTATTTCTTGGCTTCTCTCATAGCAATTTCCTGATCTTTAATAATATCCAGGTAGGGATGGAATTTTTTAGCTTCCATGATGATTTGATCCCATATCAAATCCCTAGCACCTTGTAAGGCAAGTTTGTCGACCACCTTTTGGCTCAATTTAGCATTTTTTTGAGCCATTTCTTGGCATTTCTTCTCTTCCTTTTCTCTTCCTCGTTCCTCTTTGACTCTTTCCTTTTCCAGTTCCTCAATATGTTATTTTAGTTTAATGAGCTTGGTATCCTTTAATCCTATCTGGTACATTGCTCTGGAGAGGGAGCTGGTATCTATCTCTCCAGCCATGCCTGTGGATTGAATTTTATTCTCTGTGCTTCTGCTTTGAAGCTCATTTTCCTTCATTGCTAATCTGGTTTTCAATTCTGCCTCGCTATTCTTCAAAAGCAGGATATCTGCTTCCCACTGTCTCCCCTTTTCGTCAAGCTTCAATAGCTTAGCCTTGTAGTCAGTAAGCTCAAAGTTCAGTACCTCTTTTTCCCTTTCAAAGTCAGCCAATTCATCCGCTTGAGTGAGCTGTGTGCTAGGGATTTTTAACTTCTTTTTCAAGGTCTGGATCTGCTTCTCTTTGTCATCGAGCAATTTCTGAGCCAAACTCCTTTTCTGTATAGATCCTTCTATTTGCATAGCTTCCTTTTGTAAGTTGTTGATTTGGGCTTTGAGTGCTTTATCCTCCACTCTATCCTTCCTTAAAATATTTGAAGTTTTCTCCCTATTCTCCTCCATCTTAGACATCTGTATGGTAGCCTTAAGTAGTCTGGTATTTAGTATATCCCCTGTCTCTTTGTTCAAGTGTATGATGTTAGTAGTGGGAACCTTTGAGAGGTTCACACTAACCTCAGACACTTTGTTTCCCATTTCCAGGGCTAAGCTAAGGGTATTAGTGGCATGATCCCTTATAGTTTTCAGTGTCACGTTGGGGTGAGGCAACCATGAGGCTTCGTTTTATAGTTATGCCATCTCCTCGAAAGGTTTTATCAGCCCTCTCTCGGTAAGACCTCAGCCATTCTTCTTTGGATGCATGCTTGCTCGGAGTCTATCTATCAAATACATACTCTTCTATTCGCAATTTGGCTGCCTCAGGCTCTTCCTGTCACTGCTATTTTATTAAATTATTCTTCGTTGCCTGTCCCCTTTTGACCTGCACCAATTGTTGTGTCGGTTCCACCTTCTGTTTCTTGGGCATGTTGGCAGTGTCCATTTCTTTAGTGTCCATGGGCCTTGGATCCCCTCTTTTCATTGAACTTGTCAAATAGATGACCAGTGATGAGAATCATGTCACTGTTCTTTTATTAAATTATTCTTCATTGCCTGTCCCCTTTTGACCTGCACCAATTGTTGTGTTGGTTCCACCTTCTATTTCTTGGGCATGTTGGCAGTGTCCATTTCTTTAGTGTCCATGGGCCTTGGATCCCCTCTTTTCATTGAAATTTTCAAATAGCTGACCAATGATGAGAATCCCCCTGCTATCGTAGCTACTGTAGCCAACTCTCTTTGGGAAGAAACTACCCTCGGTAGATGTGAGCCAGTGCCCTGTTCTGTGTTGGTATCCATTGGGGCAAGACTAGGGAAATCGTCCCTATTCACTGCTTCTCTAAGTCTAGGTATCTCAGTGTGCTCCAAGGGCCTACATTTGTGAGCTTTCCTTCTTTTGGAAATCACCTAGTAAGGATCATAATTTATTGCTTGTCCTAGGGAAAACTCCATGCCTCTAAGCAAGTTGGTGCCCAGGGGAAAAACAACCCTACTTCTAACTGTGTATGGTTTTAATTCCCATGGAAAAATCAAAATTGAACTTTTCTTAAAGTTCAAGAAGTGTTATTCTTTGACAATGAGTTTCTGCTGGATTAATTCCAAGGAGAAAACCCTGGGGGTTAGAAAAGCTGGCAGGATGTAGGGTGGATGTACGAAGCCATACAACCTTATGGTCTTTCCAAATTCTATGAGGAACCAGTCCCCTATCTTCTTGCTATTTGATAGTTGCAGCATTTGCCTCATCTCAAGAAACACCCTAAGTAGCCTTTCCTGAAATAAGAGTTCATATATTTTGGCCATCAACTGGTTCATGAATTTACAGTAATCCATGGCCATATCAGCAGTGATTGCTAATTCTAGTACTTGTAGGTCCTCCTCATTATAGGATATGAACATCCTCAGCAAAAAGGACTGGAATTTGAACATTCTAGTGTTGTTGAAGTTCGTTAATTGAGAACAGATGTTCTCGGCTAGGAACTCATCAAATTTATGGTAAAAAGACTGACCGAACTATCCAGGCAATTTAGGTTCATCCAGACAAGTACTTAAGACAAAAAAAAGACTCAGTAATGACTCTGGGACGTACGTGTCGGTATCTAGACCTTGGAACTAATTGGCCAGGGATATACACCACTGAGTTTCTTCATTGAATTGGCTGAGGTCGATAGGGTAAGATAGGTTGATGCGTTCTCCATTGGGTTTAGAATAGTCCTTCAGGAAGGTTTCTTTACTTTCATCAGTAGACTCTCTAAAACAACGTACAATGTATTCTTATCGGTAGTCTTGGGATATATGGGTGAATTCATCTGGGATATATAGGGATTTGTGGATGACAGAAGCTTGAATTGGGAAAAGGATTTTAGACTTAGAATTCTTCATAATAATGCCTTCAATGACAAAGAAATTATTTGCACACCATTCGAAAAATTTAGGGCAATGGGGGATTTGGTCGATAGAGAAGAAGTGGAAGAAAGATTTTAAAACACTGCAGGTATCTCTACCTCGGTTCTTAAGAGCTTCCAATTTTCCTCTGGTGGTTTCAATAGCTTCTCCCACCAGGATGGTATCAAAAATCTCAACATGTTCATCCAACAGGCTCTCTTCTATCCTCCGACCTACGGCCTCAGGCTCTACATCATCTCTCACTCCTACCGCTCATATTTCATCCATTTTCAAATAACACTGAGGAGGTATCAAGGGCTTACCTTGTTCTGTAGCACAGTCTCCTTGCCAGTCTGGCCTGGTGGTCTGGATGTGGTTGGATATTTGATGGCTTCAAGGTTTCAGAAAAGACAAATATTTGCAACTTCGTATGGGCTTGGTTTATAGATTTTCACCCAATCATAACCTTCATGCATTTCTTAGGTGGTTTTCACCATATATTTTACTCTTCGAAACCTAAACCATAGATATGTGGGGTCCTTTATGCCATGTCTTTCCTTACCTAGCGCGTGCACAGCCCAACCATTGATCGGGACTGACTTCCTTCACAACCGTCGATCTGGAAGGACCTCACCATTCTTCACGAAGCGAGGTTCTGTTTTCCTCAATGCTACTCTAAATGGAGAAATAAACTATGACCATCTATCTCCCTCCAATCTCATATGCACCATCGATCCAAACGGCTTGTACCACTTTTCGCAATGCTGAATTGCTACTTTCGTCCTCGCTAATTTGGGATGCGAAATCATTCTCAGCCGCAGATATTCTTGGGTCCCAATCTCCACCATTGGATGCATTCGTTCTTTAAACTATTTCACAAATCTAAAGAAGCAAATTGGGTTGGACATGTTCACTGTGCAGAATGGTTTGATGTCATTGATCTGCTATTTGAACAACCTCAGCCTTCGATTGTGACTCCCCTTTAACGCCTCCAGCATGCCCAATGCTTTCTTCTTATCCTCGCTTCTTTGATCCACAAACTGTCTCACTGGCTTTCGATGTTCACCACTAAGGCTTGCCCCAAGGCTGAGTGCTATCTTATGTGTGCCATCAGCTCTTTCTGCGAATACTACGCTGCCTTCTCAACACTTCTCGATGGGGCCGAAGGATGAGAGTATCATTTATGCCCAAAATTTAATAGAGTTTTAACAACCAGCTCCACAAGGGATGCTATCCTCCCAGTGAGGTAGTAAAGAACCTGTAGACTAGTCGCCTTATCCATTGAAAACCTCCTATTATTTTACTGCCTGAAAGAAAAACAAACTTCAAAAGAATAGTTACCTCTTCTGATCTTAGGGCCTTCTCCACGGGCTTCAAATATTCTAATTCACCATCCGTACTGATTAAAACATAAGACATATTTACACTATGATACATGGATCTAAGTCCCTTTATTCCAAGTAGTGCTTCAGGAACCTCCCATTCACTGTGCCTCCTTCATAATGCAACCCATCTGGATACTACAAAATGAAGGCGTTGTCTCCTCTATGGGTCGCAATATGATAAGGGCCTACCGACAAATGGTAGAATTTTTCGTGCTTCCCTTTGTCTTCGTGAGGGGAATCCCACTTTAACACCAAGTCATTGACCTGGAAAACATATTCTTTTACTCTCCTGTCAAAGGTATTCTTCATTTTCTCTTGGTGTATCTTGACTTTATCATAAGCCTTGTCCCTTACTTCATTAAGCTCAATGCTTTGGTTGATCCTTCTTTGAATGGGATTGGGCTTGTCCAACGGATCCTGTAATAAATTCATGACTGGAACACCTAAAGAGGTAGGAAAATTTACTTCGGATCCATACACTAACTGAAATGGTGACATACCAATGGCCCTTTTGGTGCTGATTCTGTCGGCCCACAAGGCATATTTCAATTTAGTGTGGCAAGATTTCTTGTTATCCTCCAACAACTTCTTAATGATCCTCAAAAGGATTTTTTTAGAAGATTCGGCCAACCCATTCCCCTGTGGGTAATAATGCATAGAGTGATTTAGGCTTATACGGTACTTATGGCAAAAATTGATCATCTTTCTGGATTTAAACGTAGGGGCATAATCGGTCACAATCCACCTCGGGAAGCCAAACCTTGCCAGAATATTATTTTCTATGAAAACCATTATCACTTCTTCTGTAGCTCGCCTGGTGGGTGTGGCCTCAATCCACTTTATGAAATAATCAGTGGTAGTCAGAATCCACTTATTCTTCTTGCAGGATTTTGGATTTATCTCGCCGATGAAAGCTAACCTCCATTGTTGGAATGGAGCTTCCACAGATATTGGGTTGAGGGGGAGAGACACCACCTTCCTTTTCCCTTCAAAAATTTGACACTGGTGACATTTAGTCATTTCCTTATAGACATTTGAGAACAATGTGGGCCAGTAAAACCCTACTCTCAGAATTTGTTTTCGCGGTAACTTCCCAAGAATGGTGTCCTCCACAATCTCCTTCAAGAAATTCCTTTGCCATACGTTGAGCTTCATTCTCTAGAAGACAATTCAGTAGTATCCCTCTGGGGTCTTTCCAGTAGTGATATTGTTCTATGATACAAAATTTCACAGCTTTTAGTTTTATGGATCTATCCGGGGTTTTGCTTATCCCAACAAGGGGTTGTAAATTCTGTAATACAAAAACAATGTCAGCATACCAAGGAGACACAAAAAAATCAGGCTTCACCTGCACCTTCGCTTCCTCCTGACTAGGATGACAAGCCAGAAATTTCAATTGCAGAGAGTCACAATGGGAGTCCGTCATCATCCTAGCCAATCCTTTCCCTTTGATAAACTTCATGGAATTGATTTCTATGTCATATTCCAGGAGCACTGCAACCCATTTAGCTCTCTTTCCTTCCGGGTTAGGCTGTGTAAGTATGCTTTTCACTACACTGCAAGGTACATAGGCAATTATGTGGGAATGATGGATGTAGATTATGAAATCCTTCAAGGATTTAACCAAGGTGTAGGATTGTTTTTCCATTATACTATATTTCAGTTCTCCATCTCTCAATATCTTACTGAAGAACGCTATGGGTTGTTCTTCACCCCGATCATTCTTTTGTAGCAACACTACCGCTACAGTGTGTTCTAAGGCATAAGATAAAACTAAGAAATCCTTTTCAAAATCTGGGCTGATCAGAATAGGAGCTTCTGAAATGGCATGTTTTATATCTTTGAAATATTTCTTGGCTCCCACCGTCCACTTAATTTCGTGATCTTTCCTTAACATATAAGTAATGTCCATCAGGATTTCGGCGAAGCTAGGGATGAATCTCCTCAAGAAGTTGACTTGGATGATGAAATATTGGATGTCTTTCTTGCCCCTTGGTTCCACTACTTTCAAAATTCCTTTTACCCTGTCTAGATCAATCCTAATCCCTTCCTTTGAAATAATGTGCCCCATCAACTTTCCTTCTTCCAGAGCGAAGTTCAACTTTCTAGGGTTCAAGGAAATGCAATACTTTATGCATTTAATGAAAACTCTTTCCAGGTGCCTGATATGATATTTAGCCCACCTGGAGTACACAGTAATGTCGTCCATGTATATCACCACAAATTTGTCTCTCTCATCTGCAAAAGCAATATCCATGGCACGTTGGAAAGTTTCTCCAGCATTCATTATCCCAAATGGCATCTTTGCGTACATGAATGTACCCCAAGGTGTGGTGAAAGTGATTTTTTCTTGGTCTTCAGGAAACACCTT
This sequence comes from Pseudotsuga menziesii, assembly GCA_001517045.1. Lineage (NCBI taxonomy): Eukaryota > Viridiplantae > Streptophyta > Pinopsida > Pinales > Pinaceae > Pseudotsuga > Pseudotsuga menziesii. The sequence continues at coordinate 134,685 of LPNX010456370.1, read as the reverse complement.
TACTTGATTTTACCCGGAAAACCATCCATAATGGATATCCTCTCTGATCCTACCACACTCTGCAGGATCTAGTCCATCTTTGGAAATGGGTAGTTATCTTTCAAAGAAATTTTATTTAAATTCCTGAAATCTACTCATAGCCTTATTTCCCCATTCTTTTCCCGGACAGGAACCAAATTGGCTACCCATTTTGAAAACCTCAGAGTTACTATTATCTTTGCATCAAACAACCTTTTTACTTCTTTTTCAATAATGGGTACTAGCTTCGGATTAATCCTCTTGATTTTTTGCTTGAATGGTTTTTCTCTGGGTTTAATCGAAATAGTATGTTGTATGATGGAAGTGTCACATTCTTTGAGATCTTCATAACTCCACGCAAACACATCCATGTACTTTTTCATTAGGTTCACATACCCTTCTTTTTCTTTAGTGGGAAATTTCTTGGACAATTTTACAATTTTAGGGTCACCTTCAGTGCCGATATCTACATCTTCGATGGCATCTGTGGCAGGCTCAACCTTTAGGTCCCTGGCTACATCATTTTGGTCAAAAAGAGATTCTAAATGGATGAGGCCCCTGGGAATATGATTTCTTTTCAATTGGACTATATCCCTGCCTCCCATGGAATCCTTCAGTGTTCCTATCCCGACGGCTTCTTCCCCTTCCTCTTCAACGTCTAGGAAGTTTTCGGGGTCAGTGCCACCTTCATCAATGTAAGTGTTCACAAACTCACCAGACATCTCTAGAAATCTTTTGATCTGCATATCATCTTCAAAGACTTGCCAATATTTAGTGTTATCTGGTATGGAAGGTCTATTTAAAATCTCCACTTTATATTTCCTTTTGCCTGTCGCAGGAGCTTCAAATTTTCCTGCTGTAGTCACCAAAGAGTCTGCTACTGCATTCTCATCTCTAGGAATCACTTGGACAGTATGTCCAGTGAAGAAATTTCTGAACATATCCCATACCTAATTTCGGTAGGATCTCTTTCTCGAATGTTTATTCTGATAGATATCATTCACTTGGTTTACTACAAGCTTTGAGTCCCCAAAAATTTGGACCCTTTTTGCTCCTAAGTCTTTCAGCACACGTAGGCCCAGCAACAAGGCCTCATACTCTACTACATTGTTAAAGCATTCAAAGACCAACTTATAAGAGTATTTTTTGGTACCTTCAGTGGGGGAGAATATATACACACCTGCGCCAACACCCGCTTTAGACACCAAGCTGTCGAAATACATCTTCCACAATCCTTCGTGCATTTGCTTCCTTTCAGCTTCCAGCTCGCTGGCCTCTTTTTTATATTTTTGTGGTACAACAATTTCTGAGCTGCAAGGAGATATATCATTGAATAAAATAGAGGACCCCAAGTCCGTGTCGACGGCATAAACATGATGAATGTCAGGCTGAGTTTGACTGCTCACAACATAAGGAAACCTCTTCTCCTTGTATATCCTTTTGCTTTCATTCTGAATTGGAATTGTTCAATAGGTCATTTCCATTTGCAAGCTGCCTTTTAGCTTTGAAGTCCAAGATCTTGATAGCAAAATACCAAACTTGGGAGGAATTTCGGCCATGAAGACGTCTATGACTACAATTTTGGATGGCAACTTATTTAAATATACCACCATGTCTTTGATTAGTCCCAGACATTTCACCCTTTTCAAATCAAAGGAATACAGGTCTTTATAAGGCCTCGTATTCTCCAACCCTAAGCTTTCCACCACTCCCTTTGGCATCAAATTGTGTGAGGCTCTCGAATCCAGCATAGCATTGTGTAACACCATATCATGCACATTCAATCTCATGTAAAAGGGGGGCACCTCCTCATTGTCACCATCCATGCTGTCAATCTTAGACCCCATAATAATAGTAGGGTTGTCCTCAGTCAGCTCTAAGATATCAGGGTGAGCTTCTCCTTAATTTGCAATCATCGTTGTTATAGTGTCCATGTACTCTTGATTCCTCAATAATTCATTGAAAGGAATCGAGACCTTTAGCTTAGCTAGCTCATTTTGGAGATTAAACATGAGAGGGGTTTTTCCCAGTTCGACAGGTGGTGACTGGCTCCAACTCTCTCACATTATTATTCCCCTTTCCCACTTCTCTAGGTTCCATCGGCCCTTTTTGTTTTTCATTTCCTTTCCCGTGGCCGATCTAACTACTAGAAGGCTGGTGTGGTTTTAACCCTCCCTTATGTACCGCAGCGTCGCTAGCAGAGTCACCACCCTTTTTATGTATAGCGACATCTCTACTCCTTAACTTGATCTTCCTAACATCGTCTATAGCATGCATACACCCTTTATGATATTTCTCCAATTCCTCAGTCAGGGTCTTGTCATCCATCTGAGCAAACATATCATGTTCCTCTTCAGTCAAGTAGATCTCAGAGTCCAAATCGCTGAAATCATGGATATGATATTCGGTGGATTCAGCTTCATCTTTGGCAGCCACATAGTTTTCAGGGAAAGGATGCCTGATTGGCTGCTCTTCTTGGTTTCTTAGATTCTTCACATCCCTTGGTCTATTTTATTGGAGGGGGGGAGGTAATTTCCTCCTAAAATTGGGATTTTATATCACTGGATGAAGAGGTGGAAGTAGAGGGTTGTGTTGCTTCTCTACCTTTCCTTCTATCGATCTCCACCCTTGGTTTAATTTTCCCACATGCCATCATATTGGCCTCTACTTCTAGGGCATCAGTGAACATGGTTGAGATAATGTTTGACTTTCTTTCTCTCAATAACAAAGAAAAATCATTGTCAAAGGCATTAGCGTAATGAAGTTTAGCTGCCTCGGGAGAAGGTTTGATATCGGTAGGTATCGATTTGTAGATCCACATGAATCTATTAGAAAACTCATGGACTGATTCAAAACCTCCTTTCTTGAGATTGTTGTATTGAGACAAGACCTGTAAGGGGCTTTGTTTATCATCCGACCTTTCTATAAATATGGTTTGAAAGCCAGCAAAGCTGTCGATAGACCTAGGTGGTAAATCTTTGTACCATTTCTTGGCTTCCCCAGAGAAACTCTGACTGAACAGATGCATTTTAACATCTTCATCGTCCACCTCTTCTAGGTCGATGAAGTCATCGAACTTATCCACATGGTACCTTGCTAAGACATTCCCCTCCCTGTCATAGAGTGTGATTCTTTGGGCATAATTCATAGGGAGGTCGTGTAGAACCAGAGGTAGGGATATCGAGGAAAATCTAGCAGCAGCCATTGGGGTAGGTTGGTTAGGAACAGACAGGAGGTTGGGAAACTGGGTGTTCTAAAATATAGGGGCTATCTCTTCAGCTTTTGGTGGGGTTTCTAGGCTCAGCCAAAAAGAATCAAGCAGATAGGATTGCAGTGTATTAGGGTCAACCCCATATTTTCTTAGGTCGGATTCAAATTTAGATTTAGTTAGCAATTTTTTATCCCTAACCCCCCACTTGGGTTCAACTAAACTGTATAAAGCTTGAAATGATGAAGTATCAAACAATGGAGAATCCAATTTCTCTTTATTTCTATTCCTAAGTATTCTTTATAGATTATCCACACTAAGTAAAGTTTCGGTATCAAAGTTACATCTTGTGTGGATCTTTCTGGAAGCCAGGATATCTAGTGTGGTAGTGGTCGAAGCAGGTGTGGAATCGCCAGGAAAAACATACAAACTTCTAGCGAATTCAGAAATTTTTGTTTTCCCATAGAAATCCATTTCTCCCTGCTCACCGGTCTCCTCAGTGGAGTCGCCAAGGAAAATGATACAACCTTATTTACATGTAAGAATCTTTGTTTGCCCGCAGAAACTCTTTATCCTTTGAATCTTTGTCGTTCTTCCCAGGGATGATCTTCAACCTTGTCCCTGGCAACGGCGCCAGTTTGTTAGCACCAGAAATGAGCCCAAAGGTTGCAGAAGGCCCACCCCCAAGTAACAGTAGAACCATTTTCAAAGAAATAACTGGCCTTCTACTCTTCCGAGAGGGATCTCTCACCAAATGTCAACAATGCTAGATATATATATACAAATGAAACTATAATTTTTTTGTAAAATTGGTTGAAACAAAACACAACACCATTGGGCAATGGAGTTAGGATATACAATAGGAATAATCATAACTTAATTCAAGTGATTTCAACACAGGGGCAAGGTAGCCACTCGATCACAGTCAATTCATAATTGTCTGGTGGAAAGGAGGAACATGAACAGACCATCAACAGAGAGCATTCCAAAAAATGAATTATGTATCAACTTTAGAAGAAAACTTTGGTGAATACTTGAAACAATAGACAGAGCATAGAAAGTACAAATTCTTAGCTGTTATACCCTAAGTCTCAGATATGAAAGAAAACAAAATAGGAGAGATAAACAGGAAAAACATTCACATAGGAAAGGAAATAACAGATTGTAAGTGCGAATGACACATGAATCCTTGTATGAAAATGTCAACCTCAGCTCTACAATTATATTAAAATTCTCTTGAAACACACACACAGCAAAATTACAAAGGTTTCAACCTCTTCTCCTTCTTCAAGAGGTATATTTATAGTATTTGGTTTTCCCAGACCGACATCCAGGAATCAAAATTTGTTACAATCAGAAGGACATCCTCTAACAGCCTCTTAGGTGGCACATTTGCTGCGACTTGCACAAAACGACCAGACAAAGAAATGTGAAATGCGGGATGAAATAAGCATGAGAGAATCCCATACTCCGATATGGTGGGTGATGAATGTACAAAACTCTAAGAAAAGCGACCATTGGGACGGGCATGCAACATAGAGAAAATTTTCCGCGTACCATCATTTTCACTTCTACGAGTGCAATTTGATTTTGGGTGACCCATATTGTTGGATGACTCTCCATAAATTAGAACCAGGCAGGGTCACAGCTATCAAGTTGTATGCTTGCGCTTGGAGCTCCATCATTTCCAGGTATGAAATATTGGGGACTTTGGAGCATGAGGCTTTAAAATAAAACAATAACTCGAAATCACTGGCCAATTTGTCAAAAACAACCTTCCCTGACAACGCTTGTTGCATATCTCCAAATTTGCTATGATCCAATTGGCAGTGCACTAGGCACTCTTGATACTCCTTCTAAGACATTAAAGGACCCTTTTCTTCCCAGAAAAAGGGGAGCCCTCTGCTTACCAATGGTCTGAATAACTTGATGACTTCTCAGAATTTGTGCTTAGTAACTTCTATTTTGGCCTGTATCGTATCCATCATCCTATGCTTAGCCACCATCTTTCTAGCTCCAGAGACAACAATGACCCTATTTTGAATACCAGATCTACTAGCAGACCCATCTGACATAGAGATTAGGAAGGTTATGCCATTCTCCGCGGTCACCAAGTGCCTTTTGTTCACTTCTGTCGATACTATCTGGGCTTGTTTCCTTGCTTCTCTCATAGCAACTTCTTGATCTTCAATAATATCTAGGTAGGGCCAGAATTTGTCAGATTCCATGATGATTTGATCCCAGATCAAATGCCTAGAGCCTTGCAAAGCAAGTTTGTCAACCACCTGTTGGCTCAATTTATCATTTTGTGAGCTAGTTCTTGCAATTTCTCCTTTTCCTTTTCTCTTCCTCATTCCACTTTGACTCTTTACTTTTCCAGTTCCTCAATCTGCTGTTTCAGTTTAATGAGCTCGGTATCCTTTAAGCCTATCTGGGACATTGATCTGGAGACAAAGCTGGTATCTATCTCTCCAGCCATACATGTGGACTGAATTGTATTCTCCGTGCTTCTCCTTTGAAGCTCATTTTCCTTAATTGCTAATCTGGTTTTCAATTCTGCCTCACTATTCTTCAAAACCTAGATATCTGCTTCCCACTGTCTCCCCTTTTCTTCAAGCTTTAGTAGCTTAGCCTTGTAGTCAGTAAGATCGAAGTTCAATACCTCTTTTTCCCTTTATAAGTCAGCCAATTCATCCGCTTGAGTGAGCTAGGTGCCATGGATTTTTAACTTCTTTTTCAAGGTCTAGATCTCCTTCTCTTTGTCATCGAGCAATTTCTGAGCCAAACTCTCTTTCTGCGCAAATCCTTCTATTTGCATAGCTTACTTTTGTAAGTTGTTGATTTGCACTTTGAGTGCTTTATTCTCCACTCTGGCCTTCCTTAAAAGATTTGAAGTTTTCGCGCTATTATCCTCCAGCTTAGACATCTGTATGGTAGCCTTAAACAGTTTGGTATTCAGTATATCCCCTGTCTCTTTGTTCAGGTGTATGATGTCAGTAGTGGGAACCTTTGAGAGGTTCACACTGACCTCAAACACTTTGTTTCCCATTTCCAGGGCTAAGCTAAGGGTATCAGTGGCATGATCCCTTATAGTTTTTAGTGCCACATTGGGGTGAGGCAACCACGAGGCTTCATTGTATAGTTCTACTGTCTCCTCGAAGGTTTTAACATCCCTCTCTCAGTATGACCTCAGCCATTCTTCTTTGGACGCATCTTTTCTTGGATTCTATCCGTCAAATACATACTCTTGTATTCGCAATTTGGCTTCCTTGGGATCTTCATGTCGCTGTTCTTTTATTAAATTCTTCTTCTTTGCCTGTCCCCTTTTGACCTGCACCAATTGTTGTCCCCGTTCCACCTTCTATTTCTTGGGCATGCTGGCGGTGTCCATTTCTTCAGTGTCCATGGGCCCTAGATCCCCTCTTTCCATTGAACTTGCCGAATAGATAACCAGTGATGAGAATCCCCCTGCTATCGTAGCTACTGTAGCCAACTCTCTTTGGGGAGAAACTACCCCCGGTAGCTATGAGCTAGTTTCCTGTTCTGCGCTGGTATCCATTGGGGCAGGATTAGGGAAATCATCCCAATTCACCGCTTCTCTAAGTCCAGGTATCTCAGTGTTCTCAAAGGGCCTGCATTTGTGAGCTCTCCTTCTTTTGGAAATCACCTGGTGAGGATCATAATTTATTTCCTATCCTGGGGAAAACTCCATGCATCTAAGCAAGTTGGTGCCCAAGGGAAAGGTAGCCCTCCTTCTAACTGTGTATGGTTTTAATTCCCATGGAAAAATCAAAATTGAACTTTTCTTAAAGTTCAAGAAGTGTTCTTATTCAACAATGAGTTTTTGTCAAATTAATTCCAATGAGAAAACCCTGGGGGTTAGAAAATATGGCAGGATGTAGGGTGGATGTACGAAGCCATACAACCTTATGGTTGTTCCAAATTCTGTGAGGAACCAGTCCCCTATCTTCTTTCTATTTGACAGTTGCAACATTTTCCTCATCTCAAGCAACACCCTAGGTAGCCTTTCCTAAAAGAAGATTTCATATATTTCGGCCATCAACTGGTTCATGAATTTATAGTAATCCGTGGCCATATCAGCAGTGACTGCCAATTCTGGTACTTGTAGGTCCTCCTCATTATAGGCTATGAACATCCTCAGCAAAAAGGACTGGAATCTAAACATTCTAGTGTCATGGAAGTTCGTTAACTGAGAATGGATGTTCTCATCCAGGAACTCATCAAATTTAAGGCAACAAGACTGATCGGATTGTCTAGGCAATTCAGGTTCGGCCGGACAAGTACTTAAGACGAACAAAAGACTCAGCAATGACTCTGGATGTATGCATTGATATCTAGTCCTAGGAACTGACTGGCCAGGGATATACACCACTAAGTTTCTTCATTCAATTGGCTGAGGTCGATAGGGTAAGATAGGTCAATGGGTTCTCCATTGGGTTTAGAACAGGCCTTCAGGAAGGTTTCTTTACTTTCGTCAGTAGACTCTCTAAAAAAACGTACAATGTCTTCTTCTCGGTAGTCTTGGGATATATGGGTGAATTCATATGGGATGTCCAGGGCTTTGCAGATGATAGAAGCTTGAATTGGGCAAAGGATTTTAGACTTAGAATTATTCATAATAACGCCTTCAGTGACAAAGAAATTATTTGCACACCATTCGACAAATTCAGTGCAATGGGGGTTTTTGGTCGATAGAGAAGAAGTGGAAGAAAGATTTAAAAACACCGCAGGTATCTCTACCTCGGTTCTTAAGAGCTTCCAATTTGCTTCTGGTAGTTTCAATAGATTCTCCCACCAGGATGGTATCAAAAATATCAACATTTTCATCCAACAAGCTCTCTTCTGTCCTTCAACCTGCGGCCTCAGGCTCTACATCATCTCTCACTCCTACCACTCCTATTTCATCCATTTTCAAATAACACTGAGGAGGTATCAAGGGCTTACCTTGTTCTGTAGCATAGTCTCTTGGCCAGTCTGGGCTAGCGCTCTAGATGTGGTTGGATATTCGTTGACTTTGAGGTTTCAGAAAAGACAAATCTTTGCAACTTCATGTCGGCCTTCTTTATAGCTTTTCACCCAATCATAACCTTCGCACATTTCTTAGGTGGTTCACACCGTATATTTTACTCTTCATGACCTAAACCATTGATTGAGACCGACTTACTTCACAACCGTCGATTTGGATGGACCCCACCATTCTTTGTGAAGCGAGCTTCTATTTTCCTCTGTGCTACTCTAAATAGCGAAATAAACTATGACCGCCGATCTCCCTCCGATCTCATAGGCACCGTCGATCATAACGGTCCATACCACTTTTCGCAATGCTAAATTTCTGCTTTTGTACTTGCTAGTTTGGGATGCGAAATTGTTCTCAGCCGCAGATCTTCTTGTGTCCCAATCTCGACCGTTGGATGCATCCATTATTTAAACTATTTCACAAATATGAAGAAGTAGCTTGGGTCGGACATGTTTTCCTTGCGGAATGGTTTAACGCCATTGATCTACTATCTGATCAACCTCAGCCTTTGATCATGACTCCCCTTTAACACCTCTAGCGAGCCCAATGATTTCTGAGTATGATGATTTGTTTCAATATCCGAAGGGGTTACCACTGAAGAGAGAGATTCGGCATGAGATACATTTGTAGCAGGATGTGCCACTCCCAAACATAGCCATGTACCGAATGTCTGTAATGCAGAACGAGGAAATCAAGAAGCAGGTTCAGGAGCTGATTGAGAAGGGGGTCATTCGGCCCAGTACTTCTCCTTGTGGCTCTCCCATAGTATTGGTTCCAAAGAAGGATGGGTCGTGGAGGATGTGTATCAACTACAGGGCACTTAACAAAATCACCATTAAAAATAGGTATCCTCTTCCTCGTATTGATGATTTGCTTGATCAGTTGAAACATGCAACTTACTTTACAAAATTGGATCTGCGTAGTGGGTATCATCAAATCTATGTTACTGAGCATGATGCTTGGAAAACAGCTTTTAAAACGAAACAGGGTTTGTATGAATGGCTTGTGATGCCTTTTGGGCTCTGTAACGCACCTGCTACTTTCATGCGGGTCATGAATGATGTATTTCGTTCATTCATTGATGATTTTGTAATTGTATATCTAGATGATATCCTTGTGTTTAGCAAAACTTGGGAAGAGCATGTTGTACATGTGAAGAAAATTTTAGATGTACTGAGAAAGGAAAAGCTTTATGTAAAAATGTCTAAATGTGAATTTGCTAAAACTTCTTTAGTATATCTAGGCCATATCATTGGTGGAGGCCACCTGCGAGTGGACCCAGCCAAGGTTGCTGTCATTGTAAACTGGCCACGGCCTAACACCGTTACTAAAATCAAAAGTTTTCTGGGTGTGGTTCAGTATTGGACGAAATTCATTTCTGGGTTTTCTTCCATTGCTGCTCCACTACATGCGTTGACAAGCATTTAGGAAATTTTCCAGTGGGGAGGAAAGCATCAGAGAGCCTTTGACACTTTGAAGGAAATAATTAGCACCACACTAGTTCTGACATTGCCAGATTTGCAGCAGCCATTTGAGATCGAAACCAATGCCAGCGAGTTTGCCATGGGAGCAGTTTTGATGCAAGGACAGAAGCTAGTCTGTTACCATTCAAAAACATTCTCTACTACGGTAAGTAACTATCTGACCTATGACAAAGAATTGTATGCTTTAGTACAAAGTGTGAAGAAGTGGAAACATTATATCATGGGAAAAGAGACAGTAATACATACTGATCATAAGCCACTTCAATATTTACAATCTTAGACTAAAATACAATAGAGTGGGCATTTAAGATGGATGGGGTTCTTACAGCAGTTTCATCTTGTAATCAAATACAAAAAGGGAATTCATAATAAAGTAGCAGACATGTTATCAAGGCCACCTATGAATGCTTCAATCATTCTTCAGAACAGTTCATTAATGCATGAAATTTATATGGAACAGTATGCAGAAGATAAAGATTTTAAGGAAGTATATGGATCACTAATACATGGTAAACAAGAAGAGAACTACTATGTGCATAATCAGCTCTTGTATCATCTCGGTAAACTCTGTATTCCAGAGAAAGAAAGAGTGCACGTGATCCGACTGGCACATAGTTCATTGATTGCAGGACATTTTGGTGTAAGTAAAACGTTGTATGTATTGCAGAATCATTGTTATTGGCCTCAAATGCAAGAAACTGTAGCTAAATATATAAGGGGTTGTGTTGTGTGTGCAACAAGTAAGCCTAGCAATAGGAAATTGGGTTTCTACACTCCTCTTCCAGTCTCTTCTCGTCCTTGGGAAAGTATTTCTATGGGCTTTGTAGGGGGGATACCTATGTCTAAGAAAGGGCATGATTACCTATATGTTGTTGTGGATAGGTTCAGAAAAATGTGTATCTTAATGCCATGTAACAAGCAGATCACTGCTGAACAAACAGCTCTTTTATTCTTTCAAAATGTTTGGGTACATTTTGGGCTGCCCACTTCTATTGTATATGTTCGGGATTCCCGGTTCTTGGGAAAATTCTGGTCAACATTATGGGAGCTTATGGACACTAAACTGAAGAAAAGTACAACTTTTCATCCATAGACCGATGGGCAAACAGAGGTAGTGAACATAACAGTGGTTCAGCTACTCAAAGGATATTGTAGTAAACATCCTAAACTTTGGGATGACCAGTTGCAGTATATACAGCATGCTTACAATCATGCAATTCATTCTTCCAAGCAAAAATCTCCTTTTGAAACTTGTTTTGGTTATCTGCCAAAAACACCGATGGAATTCTCTTTTGGCAAAGATGCAGTGGATGGACATCATGATGCAGAAAAAGCTTTAAAGTTCATTCAGAGAATCCAACCAGTACAGCAAGCAGTTCAAGAATAGTTGGAGAAGAGCCAGGCGAAGTACAAGGCTAGGCATGATAAGCATCGAATTGATCATCAATTTCAGGTAGGTGACAGAGTTTGGTTACACATCACCAAAGAAAGGATGAAAGGTGAAGGTAAAAAGCTTAAACCTATCAGGTATGGTCCTTTTGAGATCTTGGAAAAGATCGGTACTAATGCTTTTCGCTTGAATTTACCTCCATACATGCAAATTTATTCAGTTGTCAATGTTGAGAATCTTAAATTGTATGAGCCTCCTATGATCATGGTTGAGGAAATTAACATACAGATTCCTTCCATAGATGATTTGGCAACTGAATATATGAGAGAGTTACATGATGATGTTATTCTTGATAGAAATGTAAGAACTTCACGAAGGGGGAATGCTGAGTACCTTCGAGTGGGGCTGAAAGGAAGGCATCCTAGCAAAGAGAGATGGATGGAGATTGGTAAAGTGAGGGAACTTTACCCTCACTTACTTGCAAAATAATTCAGGATTTTGGTGGTCCAAAAGCTCTCCAATGGGGAGGATTGATCCGACAGATTATTCCTTTGAAAGATCCAATATGGTACATGGTTCAAAGAAGCTGCGCAGGTTGGAGATCGGAAGAGTTCTCTTTCCACAGATCGGACATCAAAAGCTTTTCCCTTCCGCAACGTCGGAACTCGAAAGCCTTCTAGCATCCGCAACGATGGAAGCTTAAAGGGATCGAAACTCGAAAGTCTCCCGGCATCCGCAACGGTGGAAGCTTTTCCCCTTCCAAAATGGCGGGGATTTTCTCCTTCCGCAAAATCAGAGGTCGGAAGCATTTTCGCTTCCGCAACGGCGGAGTGATTTTCCTTCCACAATGGCGGGAACTTAAAGACGTTCGAAAGCCAGAGTGATTTCTCTTCCACAATGGCGCAGATAGAAGGATCAGAAGCATAAAGGCTTCCGGCAGCCGCAATGGCGAAAGCAAAAAAGCTTCCGACAGCCGCAACGGCACTTCAACGGCGGAAGCAAAAAGTCTTTCGGCAGCCACAACAGGGAAGCTCAGCGGACATTCAGACAGATCGAAAGGCGAAGCAATTCAAGAGCCGCAACGGTGGAGCTCACAAGACCTCTTCCCCATCCGCAACTGCGGAAAACAAATGACTAAAGCTTCTGACTTGAAAACCAACAGCCGATGGAGATGGAGTTCGTCGGAGCCATTGCTTGTCCTCTTTCGCAGCGGCGGAAGCTCAGATGACTAAACCTTCCAATTCCAATACTCAGCAATGCATTTGCGTGGGACATTTCAGAACGGTTTTTTTGCAGAATCTTGAAGCCGCGTGATTTTAATGCCAGGAGATGAACAGCCTGTTGGCATTTGAGAGAAGAAGGTGAACAGTCTTGTGGCCGCATTTGCATAAGATGTGAACAGTTGTGTTTTCTTGGACGTTTTGGCTCATTTGTAACGACCAAGATGAGTATTAAAGGAGGAATCCGTTCAAAGAGGAGAGGAGTTCGGACACAGTGGAGAACCCAGGCTTGGAGAGTTTTTTTTTGGGTAAAACTATCCACATGCTGTTGAAGTCGACTATTCTCAGTTATACTTGGCTTCTTTTGTCTATTGAAGTCCAGTTTTGTAACTTTCAGAGAGGAGGTCTTGAAGACTTTACTGTTAATGTCTAGTTTCTGTGATTAGTCCAGAACCTTTTTGTACCATTTAAAACCATTAATTGGATCGGTTCCTATTGGAGAGGGACTCGGAGACGTATCCAATGGAGGGGGTGAACTCCGTTATCAACTCTGTTTATGACTCTGTTTCTATGTTTTCTGCTTGGCATCTGTTTATCAGTCTTGTTTTCATTCCTGTTCTGAGCATTTAATTTTCTGTTAATACTGTCCAATAATTAATCTGTTGAATGCATTCTTTTACAACAAACTTTTAAAGCACTAAGTTGAGATCCTACAGATCATATTTGGTATCAGAGCTGGTTGACTGTTGTACATGTTTGTGAATGCTTACCAGGTCCAGGTTAAAGTTGGTGAAGGAGAATTAGTTGAAGGAGATCCTGATATTGGCTCCAGGAGAACATTCTCAAGAACCATGTCTTCTCCACGAAGGGAAGAAGAAGGACATACCAAACGGGAAAAACCTGTTATGTCTGAAATTGAGTTTCTGGAGGCTTTTATGAGCATGAAAGCCATGATGGAACTTCTACTCGAAGAGCGAGTAGAAAGGAAGAAGAAAGAAGAAGGATCTTCATCCAGAGATGCAGAAGTGAAGCCCAAAGAAAAGGGTAAAGGAGTAGGAGGTGATGGTGATCCCCCTGATACTAAACAGACTTTTTCTTCTTCTCATACTTCTCATAATGCAAGTCCTAATATGCCTTATTTCAAATTGGATGTAAAGTTTGAATTACCTATTTATAATGGAGATGTAGATGCTGAAAAATTAGACAATTGGATCAAGCATCTTGAAGTATATTGCAGGGTACAGGGCATTAATGATGACCCTTCCAGAATCCAATTGGCCACTTTGAGAATGAGTGGAATGGCTCTTACTTGGTGGGAGAGCAAAATTCAGCAAGATCTTTGAAAGAATGGTAAAATTATTTTAGTTTGGAATGAATTCATTGAGGTATTGAGGAAGCAATTTTATCCTTTAGGTCACATGCAGCAATTAACCATGAATTGGAAAATGTTTAGACAAACTAAAGGACAAAGCATTCAAGATTATACTCATGAATTCAGAAAGAGGGCTATTGCATTGAATGTTTTGTTAGATACACAAGAAACTCTTCTTAAGTACATTGGTGGCATGCATTCTTATTTGAAGCATACTTTGTTAATGTTTAATCCCAGTAATTTGGATGATGTATGTGTTCAAGCTACCCATTTAGAAGCCAGGGGTAAGCATGCTAATGATACTTTTGTGAAGAATTCATTTAAATTTGACAGCAAATCGAAAGGTCAAGATAAGGGGAAAAAGAAGATGGCTACTATTAAGAAAGAAGGTGAAAAGCCTACATGTTCGCACTGTCAGAAGGGACATGATGTCTCTAAGTGTTGGAAACTTCATCCGGAGTTAAGGCCAAAGAATTACGGAGGAAACAAAGACAAAGGAAAAGCAAAATCTACTGCAGCAGTTGTTCAAGACTTGGTATCTGACTCAGGTGATGAAACAAAGGTTACAGCTGTTGGAATCCAAAGTAAGGATAAAAGTATCTCACTTCCCATTGATGCAAAATCAAGTTCTAGTGCAAGTACAAGTCTGCCATCTACTTCTAAGAAAAATGATAAAGATAGAAGTGCACTGTTTCATGTTCGTTTCATTGCAAATAATACAAAGATTGATACATTGTTTGATAGTGGTTCACAAGTAAATCTGATATCAGAAGAAGTGGTTAAGAAATTGCATTTAGTTACTGTGCCTCATGAAAAGCCCTATCCTCTAGGTTGGGTTACTAATGATACACGATTGCAAGTTACAAGGAAATGTGTATTAAAATTTGCAATTACTGAAAATTTTAGGGATGAGGTAGAATTGGATGTAGTACCACTTGACATTTGTGGAATTGTACTTGGGAGTCCATACTTGTATGACCGGAAAGTAGTCTTTTATAGAGAGCAGAATAAGTATCATATTTTTAAAGAAGGTATGGAATATATTGTACAAGCACATAAGATGAAAACCAATCTAGCAATAGTCTCTGCAGGGAAAATGAAGAGGTTGGTAAATGCTAGTAAGAATTTTGTGTTGATGATGGTTAAGATGAAAAATGATGAAGTCTCTAAATCTTTTGAAGAATGTGACCCTAAGCATAAATATGAACTGATTGACATCATTTCTGAGTATGATGATTTGTTTCAAGATCTGAAGGGGTTACCACCGAAGAGAGAGATTCAGCATGAGATACATTTGCAGCAGGATGTGCCACTCCCGAACATAGCCATGTACCGGATGTCTATAATGCAGAACGAGGAAATCAAGAAGCAGGTTCAGGAGCTAATTGAGAAGGGGGTCATCCGGCCCAGTACTTTTCCTTGTGGCTCTCCTATAGTCTTGGTTCCAAATAAGGATGGGTTGTCGAGGATGTGTATCGACTACAGGGCCCTTAACAAAATCACCCTTAAAAACAGGTATCCTCTTCCTCGTATTGATGATTTGCTTGATCAGTTGAAACATGCAACTTACTTTATAAAATTGGATCTGCATAGTGGGTATCATCAAATCCGTGTTTCTAAGCATGATGCTTGGAAAACAGCTTTTAAAACGAAACTGGGTTTGTATGAATGGCTTGTGATGCCTTTTGGGCTCTGTAATGCACCTGCTACTTTCATGCGGGTCATGAATGATGTCTTTCGTTCATTCACTGATGATTTTGTAATTGTATATCTAGATGATATCCTTGTGTTTAGAAAAAATTGGGAAGAGCATGTTGTACATGTGAAGAAAATTTTAGATGTACTGAGAAAGGAAAAGCTTTATGTAAAAATGTCTAAATGTGAATTTGCTAAAACTTCTTTAGTATATCTAGGCCATATCATTGGTGGAGGCCACCTGCGAGTGGACCCAGCCAAGGTTTCTATCATTGTAAACTGGCCACGGCCTAACACCCTTACTAAAATCAGAAGTTTTCTAGGTGCGGTTCAGTATTGGAGGAAATTCATTTCTGGGTTTTCTTCCATTGCTGCTCCACTACATGCATTAACAAGCATTAAGGAAATTTTCCATTGGGGAGGCAAGCATCAGAGATCCTTTGACACTTTGAAGGAAAGAATTAGCACTGCACCAGTTCTAACATTGCCAGATTTACAGCAACCATTTGAGATCGAAACCGATGCCAGCGGGTTTGCCATGGGAGCATTTTTGATGCAAGGAAGGAAGCCAGTTTGTTACCATTCAGAAATATTCGCTACTGCGGTAAGTAACTATCCGACCTATGACAAAGAATTGTATGCTTTAGTATAGAGTGTGAAGAAGTGGAAACATTATATCATGGGAAAAGAGACAGTAATACATGCTGATCATTAGCCACTTCAATATTTACAATCTCATACTAAAATACAACATAGTAGGCATTTAATATGGATGGGGTTCTTACAGCAGTTTCATCTTGTAATCAAATACAAAAAGGGAATTCATAATAAAGTAGCAGACATGTTATCAAGGCCACCTATGAATGCTTCAATCATTCTTCAGAACAGTTCATTAACACATGAAAGTTATATGGAACAGTATGCAGAAGATAAATATTTTAAGGAAGTATATGCATCCCTAATACATGGTAAACAAGAAGAGAACTACTATGTGCATAATCAGCTCTTGTATCATCTCGGAAAACTTTGTATTCCAGAGAAAGAAAGAGTGCATGTGATCCGACAGGCACATAGTTCATTGATTGCAGGACATTTTGGTGTAAGTAAAACATTGTCTGTATTGCAGAATCATTGTTATTGGCCTCAAATGCAAGAAACTATAGCTAAATATATAAGGGGTTGTGTTATGTGTGCAACAAGTAATCCTAGCAATAGGAAATTGGGTTTGTACACTCCTCTTCCAGTCTCTTCTCGTCCTTGGGAAAGTATTTCTATGGGCTTTGTAGGGGGGATACCTATGTCTAAAAAAGGGCATGATTACCTATATGTTGTTGTGGATAGGTTCAGAAAAATGTGTATCTTAATGCCATGTAACAAGCAGATCACTGCTGAACAAATAGCTCTTTTATTCTTTCAAAATGTTTGGGTACATTTTGGGCTTCCCACGTCTATTGTATCTGATCGGGATTCTTGGTTCTTGGGAAAATTCTGGTCAACTTTATGGGAGCTTATGGACACTAAACTGAAGAAAAGTACAACTTTTCATCCACAGACCGATGGGCAAACAGAGGTAGTGAACAGAACAGTGGTTCAGCTGCTCAGAGGATATTGGAGTAAACATCCTAAACTTTGGGATGAGCAGTTGCAGTATATACAGCATGCTTACAATCATGCAATTCATTCTTCCACGTAAAAATCTCCTTTTGAAACTTGTTTTGGTTATCTGCCAAAAACACCGATGGACTTCTCTTTTGGCAAAGATGCAGTGGATGGACATCATGATGTAGAAAAAGCTTTAAAGTTCATTCAAAGAATCCAAGCAGTACAGCAGGCAGTTCAAGAACAGTTGGAGAAGAGCCAGGTGAAGTACAAGGCCAGGCATGATAAGCATCGAATTGATCATCAATTTTAGGTAGGTGACAGAGTTTGGTTACACATCGCCAAAGAAAGGATGAAAGGTGAAGGTAAAAAGCTTAAACCTATCAGGTATGGTCCTTTTGAGATCTTGGAAAAGATTGGTACTAATGCTTTTCACTTGAATTTACCTCCATACATGCAAATTTATTCAGTTGTCAATGTTGAGAATCTTAAATTGTATGAGCCTCCTATGATCATGGATGAGGAAATTAACATACAGATTCCTTCCATAGATGATTTGGCAACTGAATATATGAGAGAGTTGCAGGATGATGTTATTCTTGACAGAAATGTAAGAACTTCACGAAGGGGGAATGCTGAGTACCTTCGAGTGGGGCTGAAAGGAAGGCATCCTAGCAAAGTGAGATGGATGGAGATTGGTAAAGTGAGGGAACTTTACCCTCACTTACTTGTAGAATAATTCAGGATTTTGGTGGTCCAAAAGCTCTCCAATGGGGAGGATTGATCCAGTGGATTATTCCTCTGAAAGATCCAATATGGTACATGGTTCAAAGAATCCACGCAGGTCGGAGATCAGAAGAGTTCTCTTTCCACAGATCAGACGTCAGAATCTTTTCCCTTCCGCAACGTCGGAACTCAAAAGCCTTCCGGCATCCGCAATGGTGGAAGCTTAAAGGGATCGGAACTCAAAAGTCTCCCAGCATCCACAACAGTGGAAGATTTTCCACTTCCGAAACGGCGGGGATTTTCTCCTTCCACAACATCGGAGGTCAGAAGCATTTCCGCTTCCGCAACGGCGGAGTGATTTTCCTTCCGCAATGGCGGGAACTTAAAGATGTTCGGAAGCCAGAGTAATTTCTCTTTCGCAACGGCGTAGATAGAAGGATCAGAAGCATAAAGGCTTCTGGCAGCTGCAACGGCAGAAGAAAAAAGGCTTTCAGTAGCCGCAACGGGGAAGCTCAGCGGACATTCAAATGGATCGAAAGGCAGAGCAATTCGAGAGCCGCAATGGCGGAGCTCACAAGACCTCTTCCCCGTCCACAACTGCGGAAAACAAATGTCTGAAGCTTTCGACTCGAAAACCAATAGCTGATGGAGATGGAGTTCGTCGGAGCCATTGCTTGTCCTCTTCCGCAGCGGCAGAAGCTCAGATGACTAAACCTTCCAATTCCATTACTCAACAATGCATTCGCGTGGGACATTTCAGAACGGTTTTTTTGCAGAATCTTGAAGCCGCGTGATTGTAACGCCAGGAGATGAACAGCCTGTTGGAATTTGAGAGAAGAAGGTGAACAGTCTTGTGGCCACATTTGCATAAGATGTGAACAGTAGTGTTTTCTTGGACGTTTTGGCTCATTTGTAATGGCCAAGATGAGTATTAAAGGAGGAATCCGTTCAGAGAGGAGAGGAGTTCAGACACAGTGGAGAACGCAGGCTTGGAGAGTTTTTTTTTGGGTAAAACTATCCACATGCTGTTGAAGTTGACTATTCTCAGTTATACTGGGCTTCTTTTGTCTATTGAAGTCCAGTTTTGTAACTTTTAGAGAGGAGGTCTTGAAGACTTTACTGTTAATGCCCAGTTTCTGTGATTAGTCCAGAACCTTTTTGTACCATTTAAAACCATTAATTGGATTGGTTCCTATTGGAGAGAGACCCGGAGACGTATCCCAGTGGAGGGGGTGAACTCGGTTATCAACTTTGTTTATGACTCTGTTTCTGTGTTTTCTACTTGGCATCTGTTTATCAGTCTTGTTTTCATTCCTGTTTTGAGCATTTAATTTTATGTTAATACTGTCCAATAATTAATTTGTTGAATGAATTCTTTTACAACAAACTTTTAACGCACTAAGTTGAGATCCTATGGATCATACATCGAATCCAATGTGTTTATCCACTGCAACGACATGCAACACGAGCTCAACTAATAAATGTGTTTCACTTTTGGGTAAGTGAGTTGGAAAATAAGTTGTAATGTGACATATTCCTTGGTGAATGGTAATATGGAAATGGATTCTTCACATTGACCATCATTATGATGTTGATATATGTGGTAATGTAAGTGAATTCCTCACATCGACAATTGTTGTGATTATTTTAATGTTGATATAGTTGAAGTCGATTAATTATATAATGAATTTTAATTATAATTTTAAAATTTCAACAAACAATTAAAAAACTATTTATTTTATCAATAATAAAGATATTAATCCTTTGATGATCAAAGATCATAATTGTCAAATAAACTTTTAGAGGATGATGATGATCATAATAGATCATAATTGTCATCCTCCATAGGTTATTGATGGTTGTGACAACTTCATTTTATTGTTGCATGTGTACATATTGGCATTTCAATGTTGATATTAAGTCAAGTTGTGTGCAATTCTTATAGACTGAAAAATGATGATGCTACCAATTTGATGTGACTTAGAATATAGGTTCTAGTGTGTGCATTTTGGTCATTTGTAGAGAATAAAGTTGCAAACGATGACATGGAAGAATATAAATACTATAGATCTAATTGAAAATAAATTGAACCCCATGGTTTCCAATTTGAATGGAAAAATGTATCGCATCACTAGCTCTATGTTAGTAAAACTTGTGCACAAAAAATAGTTTTCACCATAATATTTTCATCATCGATAATACATTGACAACTCCACTTTTTTGAAATAATTTCCCTATCTTTTTATGTGCAAGTTCACATGCAATATTAGCTAAAGAATCCAAAATAGTCCATACCTTGGGAAAAACAACCTTTTGAAACTTCTTTTGACAAACAAAGGGGATAATATCATAGTACAATCTCAATTGCAATTTGGTTTTAATGAATCACAAAGAAAGGAGAGGAGGGAGGCCAAGGTTCATTTTATTCCAAAGGAGGGGGTCCAAGGGTGGAATAAAATGTCACAATTTCACCTACATTTTAATAAAACTGCATTTGTTTTAAATCATGGAATTGGTGAAGGAGAGGAGAGGACGTTGGTGAAGGAGCACGCAAGAGGAGAGGGCTCTAGTGAAGGAGTATGCATAGGACACTGGTGAAGGAGCATGCATAGCACATTTGTGACACATAGGATGATAGTGAATGAGCACGCATAGGAGTTGTGAAGCTGGAGGATGTAGAGGAGAGGAGAGGACGCAGAGGGGTCACGAGGCCATGAAGGACACAATGGGAAAGTTCAAGGAGGATGAAAATATCATTTAAAGGAAACATAGGGGTTGCAGAGGTCACAGAGGATGCATATGGATTGCATTGGTCACCTAGAGGACATGATTCCTCCCAAATCGGTAAGTACTCTTCATAGTGTTTAATTATCTCTTTGAATCTACCCCCATCCTAGAAAAAAGGGCCCTGCATATTGTATTCAATTTATATTGTTCTTCAGGAATAAGTATTCCCATGGTATCTTTGATAGCGAACTTATTAGAGGAAAAACTTATCTTATGATGAGCTAAAGACCACTAATCCAACTAATACACATGAAAATATGAACCCAAAATCTGATGACATATATGTCTAATTTTCGACATCAATCTGTCGACAAATTGACAAGCCTTCACTTTTATAAATGTAGGTTGATTTTCGTCATATCTTTGACAACAATATGGTATAATTGGATATCGAACCACAAATATATTAATATACATGTCGGATCTGTGAAACATGCGTGTTGAATATCCGACATACCCATCAGATATTCAACACCCAATACTTTATAGAAGGAATGATATCAGAAGACAGACTCGTCGGATAACCGACCCCAAATACTTTACAAAGGATCGGATATCCAATGACATTTACTGTCGGTGCTATGGAATGATTGTTGAAAAAGTGGGAAAGGACATGAGATATCTGGTGACATAAAAAGAGAAAACCAACAACATTTGTTGTCGGTGGTATGGCATACTTATTGGATATCGTGGGACATGCCATCCCATATTCAATCATGATCGAGAATTTTAAAAAAAATACTAGTTCTATGGTCTAATTCTCATGCAGTGATGTTGTTAAAGTTAATTTTGGACTATATTCTTGATCCCATGTCACCATATTTTCTATAGTCTAGATTCAAATTGTGACCGTGTGGTGTTGCATATAAGCATGATGGCTTTATGTGTTGAGCATGAGTTACAAAAAGCTCTTTGATCTTATGAATATGAGTTGATATTAATAATAAGAGATGATGGATATGAGTTGAGATTAATGAGAAGAGTTCATTGATTATGGTGGTGAATACTTGATTTTTACCTTGCACTAGACACTAAACCCCACTCCTTGTTGCCTTAGTGATATCTACACCTATGTGCTTTGCAGTAAAATTTGATATTTTCCACTTATGCCTCAATGGATTTAGCTTATACAACGAAGTGATCTCATACCATGTGTGCCTTTGCACCTCTACACAGTTTATGTTTTCTACACCTCCAACCTAGACTTAAGTTTCTTTAATCCTCGAGCATTACTAAGGGTTATTCAAATGTTAAAGTTGGGGGGGGGGGGGGGGGGGGGCTTTGAAATTTATGAATAGGTGTATGAAATTTAGGACTATTAACTTTTATTGGGATGAATGATGTAATGGAATGGTTTTGGATTTTTTTTAATATGCCTAAGTCAATTTTTATTTTGAGATGAGGCTTGCATGGCTAAATATTTATAAACATAAGCATTAGTTAGCATAATATATATATAGGATATGCATTTGATGTGGGATGATCATATACTAGTGTGTCTACAATACATGTTATTCATAGATCTCAGATCAAGAATATAGCCTATCTTCTTATATGTATTTTAGCAGTGGCAGTTTCAATGGGTTGGATGCATAAGGGATAATGCACATGGTAGAGACTAAAGTAATAAGGAGAGAGACAATGAGAAGCCATATTAATGTAGTACAATATTTCATACATGTAGAGAAAGGGATGTCGGTTTCAAAAGTTGTACAACATCACGTTGATCATTAAGTTTTGTAAGTTGTATAGTGACCCAGTCAAAAAGGTCTCTATGACCATTTGTGCCAAGCTTGACAACCCCAAGGATGAAGCTATATGGGACTTGCCATGCACCATGTCAATATATATTATATATGTACACATGAATATACTCATGTCCATAAGACAATGTGTTACTTTAAATAACATACCATTTTAATAAGTTGTATTAATGCTTCTTATGCTTACAACTTAAGCAATATAAGTTTCGTATATCCTGCACCAAATACGAGTAATCATGGGAAACCAAGATAATAACAAGAATTGGAAAAGCTCAAAAACTAGCATCCCATTTACAAGAAGTGGTGTCATCTTGAAATTACCCTTACTTGTGCTTTTGGTAAACCTAGAGATTTATAGTTGGAATCCTCTCTAGATTGTCTATTTGGATGAAAGACCTCATGTAGGTTTCCTCACAACTACATCATATTACAAATATTATTAGTACCATAAAAAATGATGATAAAAAATAGGACAAATATTCCAAAATTGTAAAGGCTACATTATTTTTCTAACAAACTTATGAATTAAAAAACATCACCAATTCATTTATTGCCTTCGCTTGTAGAAAAAATTAGATGAAATCTAACAGACATAATAAAATTTTTTCATTCTAGTTCCATTATAAATATGAAATTAAATTATTACATTCTAGCATTGTACATGTTGCAACAAGTATAGTAAGGTCTTCACTAAATGAATTATCCAGGAATGTACCATAATTCAAAACTAAAACCCTCCCAAATCCTAGAATGACACAATTTTACATTTGGCATAAATTGGGTAAGGAACCATGCCTCATGCAAACTTCTTAATCTCTTGAATACAAGTGATTTAGACTATGATCACCCTCAACTCTCGTGTTATCAGTTTGCATCTTGTCTCCAACACACTTACAGATTCTCCCTATAGCATCGCACCCATAAATCATCTCTAATGCACTTATTAGGTTGTAATGTTGTGCTACCCTAATATTGCGTTTCTCCTTGTTTATTACAGGAATTAGTGTTTGTTGGCTGGTTCAATTTCATCTGTGTGGTCTCTTACGAACCTCAACATGGTATACAAGAGAGTGTGGGAATCCCTTATTGATTTCTCTATTGGTTTAAGCCCTCAAATAGGGTTTATGTCCTAGTTGCAACCCTAGGGTTTATTGACCTACTATTGTGTTGATTCAATGGACATTGATAAAATTCTCTTATCAATCTTATCTTTTGTCATCGATAGCTACATGCCCATGGGTTATGGTTAAACATTGAATTGATTAGTGATATTCTTGTTGATGCTTAATTTCAATTGATTCTACCCTTTCTCAAACTATCATAGGGATTCCATGTCTTGATCTCCTTACCTATTTGATTTTGAACATCATCTTGCCTTAAGCCATTTGCAAGTTCATTACATCATTTGTATCTCGAAGATGCATTTTTCTTGAGTCTTTGTAGTTGTATTTATGCAAGCAAGGAAGGAACCAGGGTTTTGGGGAAGAAATTAGGGGATACTTGAAGTGTTAATGTTTGAGTCCTTTTGTGAGATGAAGGTAGATATTAGGGAACGTGACAAAGAAACCCTATAGTATACTTGGATCTCTTTGCTTCGAGAGCTTGTGTGAGGTATGCTTAGTGAAATAACAAAATTCGACTTGATGGTGATGGTACTAGCTTGTTTTAGATCCTTTGGTGTGGATAGAGAGCATGGTGGGTAGTCAGACATGTAGACCACCAAGGAAGCTTCTAGGTTGATATGATATCTAGCACTATCATGAATCTACAAGGAAATTCTCAATTGTGGGAAAAGAGATAATATGTGCATAGATTTGTAGGATCCACTATGTCTTGGAAATGAAATTGGATATTAAACATAAATAGGTTTGTGGAACTTGATTTCAACAACTTCTATCTAACAATATCACTATGTAATAATTGCTTTCTTATGTATATAATGTTGGTGCTTACTTTCATTTGATTTTACCTTTTTCAAAACTATCATAAGTAAGTGAGAAATGGATAATTCCCTACCTTGTCAGAGGCTTGGAAACTAGTCTAAAAAAAATAATATGTGTTATAATTTAAAAATTATAGATAATACCATCACTAGTATGAATTTTCCTAATTAATATCCATAGAATTTTCAATGTAATTTTCCAAAGACAATGATTACAGAAAAATATGGAAAACTAGTACAATATGTCATACCTGTAGAGCAAGGGATGCTAGTTTCAAATGTTGTACAACATCACAATGATCATTGAGTTTTGTAAGTTGTATAATGACCCAGTCAAAAGGTCTCTATGACCATTTGTGCCAAGCTTGACACCCCCCAAGGATGAAGCTATATATGGGACCTTCCACACACCATGTCAATATATATTATATATGTTCACATGAATATACTCATGTCCATAAGACAATGTGTTACTTTAAATAACATACCATTTTACTAAGTTTTATTAATGCTTCTTTTGCTTACAACTTAGGCAATAGAAGTTTCATATATCCTGCACCAAATACGAGTAATCATGGGAAATCAAGATAATAACAAGAATTGGAAAAGATAAAAAAATAGCATCCCATTTACAAGAAGAGGTGGCATATTGAACTTACCCTTACTTGCGCTTTTGATAAACCTAGATATTTATAGTTGGAATCCTCTCTAGATTCTCTATTTCGATGGAAAGACCTCATCCAAGGTCCCTCACAAGTACATCATATTACAAATATTATTAGTGCCCTAAAAAATGATGATGAGAGATAGAACATATATTCCAAAACTGTAAAGGCCACATTATTTTTCTAACAAACTCATGAATTAAAAAACATCACAAATTCATTTATTTCCTTAGCTTGTAGAAAAAATTAGATGCAATCTAACAGATGTGATAAATTTTGATCATCCTAGTTCCATTGTAAATAAGAAATGCAAAGATTACATTATAGAATTGTACCTATTGCAACAAGTATAGTAAGGTATGCACTCAATGAATTATCTAGGAACATACCACAACCAGAACTAAAACCCTCCCAAATCCTAAAACGACACAATTTTACATTTGGCATAAATTGGGAAAGGAACCATGCCTCATGTGAACTTCCTAATATATTCAATACAAGTGATTTAGACTATGAGCACCCTAAATTATCTTGTTATTGGTTTTCACCTTCTCTCTATCACACTTATGGATTGTCCCTATAATACTGTACCCATAATTCATCTCTAATACTCTTCTTAGGTTATAA
Source organism: Pseudotsuga menziesii (assembly GCA_001517045.1). NCBI lineage: Eukaryota > Viridiplantae > Streptophyta > Pinopsida > Pinales > Pinaceae > Pseudotsuga > Pseudotsuga menziesii. The sequence continues at coordinate 109,151 of LPNX010456370.1, read as the reverse complement.
TGTTGTGATACCCTAACATTGTTTTTCTCCTTGTTTATTACAGGAATTAGGGTTTTTTGGTTGGTTCAATTTCATCCTTGTGGTCTCTTACGAACCTCAACATGGTATGCAAGAGAATGTGGGAATCCCTTACTCATTTCTCTATTGGTTTATACCCAAAACTAGGTTTTATGTCCTAGCTGCAACCTTAGGATTTATTGACCTACTATTGTGTTGATTCAATGGACATTGATAAAATTATATTATGAGTCTTATCTTTTGTCATCTATAGCTACATGTCCATGTTTTATTGTTAAACATTGAATTGATTAGTGATATTCCTTTTTATGCTTAATTTCATTTGATTTTACCCTTTCTCAAACTATCATAGGTATTCCATGTCTCGATTTCCTTACCTACTTGATTTTGAACATCATCTTTCCTTAAGGGATTTTGCGAGTTCATTACATCATTTTTATCTCGAAGATGAATTTTTCTTGAGTCTTTGTACTTGTATTTATGCAAGAAAGGAAGGAAGCAGGGTTTGTGGGGGGGGGGGGGATAGAGGATAATTGAAGTGTTAATGTTTGAGTCCTTTTGTGAGATCGAGGTAGATCTTAGGGAATGTGAAAAAGAAACCCTAGATGATACTTGGAGATCTTTACTTAAAGAGCTTGTGTGAAGCATGCTTGGTGAAACAACAAAATTGGACTTGATGGTGTTGGTGCTAGCTTGTTGTGGAGCCTTTGACATGGATAGAGAGCATCATGGGTAGTCATACATGTAGACCACCAAGCAAGGTTCCAGGTTGACAGGATCTCAATCATTATCATGAATACACTAGGACATTTTGAAAATTGTGGGGCAAGAGATCTGTAGGATGTGCAGAGATTTTGTCATATACGATGTGCAGAGATCTATAGGATCCACTATGTCTTACAAATGAAAATGGATATTGAACATAAATAGGTTTGGGGAATTTGATTTAAATGACTTATATATGAGAATATCACTATGTAAGAATTAGTTGCTTATGTATATATTGTTGGTTCTTACTTTCATTTGATTTTACCTTTTCTCAAACTGTCATAAGTAAGTGAGAAATGGATAATTCCTTACCTTGTCAGAGGCTTGGAAAGTAGGATAATGTTAGGATATTTAGATATTTAGGAGTTAGTTAAGATCAAATTGTGTAATATATCCATTAGGTAAAGTGTTTTTCTTTAGTATGCATTTGTAAATATTCTAATCCGACGGTCGCGATATGCTCTAGACATAAAGTGATCTGACGGTTCAACTTCTCTTAAATCATACCTACCATTGATCTGTGGATTAACACCATATTGGTCCATGATCTCTATTTAAAGAGCATGGAGGGTCCTTGGATATTTGATCGATTATGAGAAGCTCATGTAACTTTCTTTCTTTTGCATAATAAATTGCTCCAAGTAGCTATTTGGCTGGGGCCGTGGACTATTTCCCTCTCGAGGGTTTTAACCATGTGACAAACATCGATGTATTGATTTGTGATTCATTTGCGTGAAGTGGTTTCTCTAGGTGTTCAGTGTTTTGGGAGTACCCTGTGTACCTGAACATGGTATCAGAGCGTTTATGAAGAGTCGCTTTTGGTTTTGATCAAGATCTGGAACTGGTGTTGCTGAAACTTTGAAATGGTTTCTGGTTCGAGAGTTTCTGTGCATTTTTGGCATGTGGGAGCTATTCTATTGCATCCAAAGCATTGTTTCCATTGGGAAATAGTTTTGTTTCATCGAAAACTGTTTCCATTTGATCCTAAAACACCCATTTCAGAAAATCTGAAGGTATAATGTTACAGTGACAGATTTGTTTATTTATTTTTTAAATCTCTTAGATTTTATCAATTTTATTATTAGATCTTTATTGTTTTAGTCTCGGACTGTTGACTTCTCTAGCTGCGTATACTCTTTTTCGTGCACCTTGTGCGATCGCAGCGAATCAGAAACAATAAGAGAAAGTTTTTTTTGTCTTCTCGGCTACATATGATCTTTGTCGTGCACCTTGTGTGATCACGGCAAATAAAAAACAACGAGAAAACTTGAAAACGTAGACTTTCCTAGTAAGCTAACCAAGATCTAACCCCATTGTGTGGAAAAAGTTTTTTTTGTTTTTGTTTTTCGTTTTTTTGTGATTTGCAGGGAAAAAAGGCAAGCACGGAGAACGAGAAAGAAGAGTAAAACAAAAAAAAAAAAATCCCCCTTACTCTTTCCATTCTTTTATGTACCTTTTAAACTTAGCTCACTTGGTCCAAAGTTGCTTTATTCCTTAATAGGTCTTGAGTTCAAGTCTTATTAAGCTATTTTTTAGTGCATGCAATTTCTATTTTCAAGTTACTTTATTGTAAAAGTGCATCTCACTTAAAAAAAATAAAACACAAAATGAGTCACTTAAGTCTTTTAATTTATTGCCGCACTATTTAAAGTAACATTATTGTAAAAATGAACATCACTTATTCTACAAAAGTGATTCACTTAAAAGCAAATTTATTGTAAAGTGATTGTTAAATGTTGATCTTGGGAAGAGGGGGGTTCTTTTTTTAGTTGGTCAAATTAATATCTTCCACGTCACTATTGGGGACATCTTCAACATTTTCTTTGATCAATCATAACTTCATCATCTAGAATCAGTTTTCAGTTCCGTTTTTTTTTAACTGCATATTTTTTAGCTCTTTGCATCCAGATAGTTTGTTTCTATTCTTTCAACCATTATTTTACAGTATGGTCGCCCTTTGTGATATAATACTTACAAGTTCTAACTATTTCTCATGGAAATCTGGTATGGAGGATGTTCTACGAAGTAGGGGACTTTTTAGGATAACCTCAGGGAAAGAAATAGAACCTGTTGGGCCAAATTAATGTCGTTTTAATTCTGTTGTAGTAATTGCCCAGCCATTTAATTTTTCAATCCGAGGTTCGTAGTCTTACGAAGCACCTGCAAAGTATATGCAAGACTGAAGTGAAATTAAGCTAATATAACCCCCCGTGAAACTAAGACTAATCTAATCTAACCTCCCTTAAACTGAAACAAGCAATCGCTAGTCTAATGCTGGAAGATGAAACACACGATTGAAAGTAAATTGCATAAAAGAAAGACAACATATGAAGAGCAACAACACAACACATGTGAGCTCACATCAACAATAAAGCAATCTTAAATTACATCACAAGAATCAATGATAAATCATGAAAGCATCAACCCAATATTATGAACAAAATCTAAGAATTCCCTTCTCCATATTACAAAGTCAAGACTAACTTCTACAATCTACTATTCTCTAAGATAATCTAAGATCTAAAATATTCTAAGGTAATATCCCATTTAATAATTATTATGAAATGAAAAGAGAGCACTCTCTTTTATACACGAAGAAAATAACCATCTCATAATGAGAGATCCACTATTCACTCAACCACTCAACTACTTTCCTATTCTTACAAGATATGATCCCTTCAAAGCCTCCACATATATTTCACAAATTCTCCACATGTCTCTCAACCAAATCTCCATGATATTCTCCTTAGAATATTCTTTGCATAACTATCTCCTTGAAATGATGGAGGAGATATACGTGAATTTTTTCTATGAATTAATCCTTCACATATTCCTACACATTACAAAGCTCATCCATACTTTGAGATATTAGTGAAAAACATGTTAATTTTCTAATATTTAATCATAAATTCACTTATAATACTAAAAATAAATAAAGTGGAAATAATAAGGTGAAACCCACATATATGTATGGAAATGGTATGATAAAAGGTTAATGGGACGATGAAATGTGAGGAATAGAGGAAGATAAAGTGGATGAAAAATGGACATTTATGCGTCCCAACAGAACCCACTAATGATGATAAGAAAATTAAATGGAAAAATAGATGTGATGAAGTATGTGGATTGATTGGGATGTCGATCTCTACTAATTTGCGATTCCACATATCTGGAATTGATGAACCTAATCAAGCTTGGGAAAAGTTGGAATCTGTGTTTGGTAAACACAATGAAATTTGGGGTCATCAACTTGAGAATTAGTTGATTTCCTTGAATCCAAATGATTTTTCATGCATTCAAGACTATTTATCTAAGTATAAAACTCTTAGACTCTAATGTGCAGAATGCAAGATCAAGAAAGAAGACAAACAATGTATTTATCATATTCTTTCCAAACTTGGACCTGCATATTCTGTTTTTGTATCTACATTCTACTCCATGAAAGAATCCTTCATTGCAGCTAGCTATCAAGAGCCCAGTCTTGAATCCTTTTGTGATTCCTTAATTAGAGAGCAAGATAAGCTCATTCATCTTGGAATAATTAACAATGCAGATACATCTAGGAAAGCCTTATTGTCCCAACAGAAAGAAAATTCCAAGCCCCCCAAGAAACATAATTTTCTCAATAATAATCCAAACAACAAGGGTCCCAAACCCTCTCAGTCAGCTTCTTCTTTAAAAAATGACAAATGATCCAAACCAAAAGGAAATAAGATTGAGCATCATTACAATTTTTTTGGAAAAGATAATCATGATGAATCTAAGTGTTTCAAGAAGTAGGTAGCCTTAGAAGCAGCAATGAAGAAGCACCACATTAGCCTAGATTCGTCTTCAGAATCTACCTCTCATGGACATGCAGTTTGTGCTTATGCTTACTCTTATACTACATCTTCTTCTTCTACTTCAATTGAATAGCTCATTGATTCTGGATCATCTTATCATATGGCTAAGGATCAAGCCATCTTTTCTACTATGCATGAATGTAACACCAAACAAATATTTGTTAGTGATGATAGATCTCTAAGTGTTGTAGGATCTGGAACAGTTCCAGTAGAAAATGGTCATTTCAGTGATGTACTATGTGTTCCAAAATTTTCCTACAATTTGTTATTAGTCTATCAAATTACTCACTCGGGTGAAGGTAAAACTGTGATGTTTACACCTCACCAAGTTGTAATCAAGTATTTTAAAAATCCTCAAAATGTCCTTGCTATGAGAACTGTTGATGATATTACCAGGTTGTAAAAATTTAACAACTTTGTGTCATCACCTTTTCTTTTAGTTTTTATTGCTCATAGTGATAACTTGAGCAAACTTTGGCATGAGCGATTTGGTCACTTAAATTATCACTCATTGCAACAATTATGTAAAGACAATATGGTGACTGGTCTTCAGATGATATCTTGCAAGGATGGTGTTTGTTCCGGTTGTGTACTCGAAAAACATCATCAGGACAGTTTTGACAAACGTGCATCTTGGCACGCCTCGGTTCCCTTGGAGCTTGTGCATAGTGACTTGTGTGGCCCTCTTCCATCTGCATCCTTTTCTAGTTTCAAATATTTATTAACTTTCATTGATGACTACTCTAGACACACTTGGGTTTACTTCCTAAGACTTAAGAGTGAAGTATTTAACATGTTCTTGGCCTACAAGGCCCTTGTTGAAAAATAATATGGTCATCAAATTATTAAGTTAAGATCTGTCAATGGAGGAGAATATGTTAACATCAAGTTCACTACTTTTTGCACTGAACAAGGAATCCAACAACAACACACTATTCCATATACACCACAACAAAATGGTGTAGCTAAATGGAAGAACCGCACTTTAAAAGAAATGTCTAATTGTATGATCCAATCTAAGGGACTAAGTCTTCAATATTGGGCCGAGGCCATAAATTGTGCAAATTACATAATTTATCACACACCCACTAAATTTTTACAAGGTATAACACCGTAATAAGCATGGAGTAAAATTAAACCAAATGTAAGTCACTTTAATGTGTTTGGTTGTGAAGCATGGGCTCACATTCCGAATGAAAAACGGAAAGCATTGCAGCCTAAAATTGAAAACTGCATATTTGTTTGATATTATAAAGATGTAAAAGGTTATATACTTCTTTAGCCTGATTCACATGATATAATCATTAGAAGAGATGTTAAATTTGATGAAAATCTCTTAGCCTGCAAGCCTAACTTGGCGGGTGTGCCATCTTTGGCCTGCGAGCCTGATTCGGTGATTGTGCCTTCTTCTTATTCTTCTTCCAACTTCCTTGATAGGTTTTCAAATCTAGTTTCTGATGATGATATTGAGGATGAAAATCCACCTCCGCCTGCTCATGTTCCTCCAATTGCACCAACACAAATGCTTCCTCGATGGGTCCGTTCAACATGTGAAGCAGCTGGTGATCTTTTCGGTGATCCTAGATATCAATGTCGAACATGTTCTCAGTTTCAGTGAGCCTCTTCTCTTTTGGCTCAATTTTTCAAGAATCATGACCCAGAAACTTTTGTAGAATCTTCAGGAAATCCAGATTGGGATGCAGCTATGGATGAAGAATATCGTTCCTTAATGGCGAATGATACTTAGGATCTTGTTTCTCTTCCAAAAGGAAGAAAACTTGTCAGATGTAAATGGGTCTACAGAACTAAGTATGCATTAGATGGAGGTGTTGAAATAATTAAGGTAAGGTTAGTTGCCAAAGGTTTTTCCCAAGTTGAAGGGATTGACTACAATGAAACCTTTGCTCCTGTCGCAAAAATGAATTCCATCCGCCTTGTTCTTTCCCTTGCATCCTTACATAACTGGGAAGTCCATCAAATGGATGTCAAGTCTGCCTTTTTACATGGTTATTTACAGGAGGAAATTTGCATGGAACAACCTCCTGGATATGTTCAGGATAACTCTAGCCTTGTCTGTCTCCTTAAGAAATCCTTATATGGCCTTAAGCAAGCTCCTAAATCTTGGTATTCCAAAATGGATAGCTTTCTCCTTGACACTAGTTTTTCTAGATGCCATTCTAACCCTAATGTCTATACCAAGAAAGTAGGAAACCATCTCATCATACTTGCTCTTTATGTTGATGATCTTATCCTTACTGGTAGTGAACCTAAACTTATAACCCATGTGAAATCTAGTCTTAAACAAAATTTTGAAATGTCAGACTTAGGACATTTGCATTATTTTCTTGGTCTCCAAGTCTTGCAAACCAAAGAAGGAATCTTTCTTTCCCAGTCTAAGTATTGTTGCGACCTTCTTCGTCGCTTCCACATGGAATATTGTAAACCAACCCCTTCTCCCTTCCAGTCTGGAGTCAAAATTTTTGCCACTTGTAATTCCCCTGAAGTAGATGCCACCTTGTATTGTCAGCTTATTGGTAGTCTTTTATACTTGACTCATTCATGTCCTGACCTTTCCTTTTCCGTTGGTCGTCTTGCCTGTTATATACAAACTCCTCATGAAAGTCACTAGAAAGGAGTAAAAAGAATACTTCGATATATTCGAGGTACAATTTAGTTTGGGATTCATTATAGTACAGCAGGGAAACCTTTGTTGGTTGGTTTCACTTATTTAGATTGGGCCTACGATCCTAATGATTGAAATTCTACTGCAGGTTATGTTATCAGTCTGGGATCTAGACCTGTCACTTAGGCTTGTAAGAAACAACAAGCTTTTGCTCTTTCTTCAGCAGAAGCAAAATATCAAGCCACAGTTAAGGCTAGTCAGGAAGCTTTATGGCTTTGACAAATCCTTTCAAAGTTTGGATTCGAGCAGAAAAAACCTACTCCACTTTGGTGCAACAATCAAAGTGCCATCAAGCTTGCCAAAGATCCAGTTCTACATCAGCGCAGCAAACACATTGAACTACACATGCACTTCATCAGAAATCTTGTTCATGATCATGTTATTGAAGTGCTCTATTGCCCTACAGATGATCAAGTTGCAAACATCTTCACCAAGTCTCTTACAGAAGCAAATTTTTATAAACTTCGGTCTATGTTAGGAGTTCAGGAATGTGTCCTTAAGAGGGGATAGGCTCTAATGCCTCCTTCCTTCTCCTAATAGTGTCACTTTTGTATATCCTTTAATCATATCCCAAGTTGTTCTTAAGGGAGGATGTTAGGATATTTAGACATTTAGGAGTTAGTTAAGATCAACTTGTGTAATATATCCATTAGGTAAAGTGTTTTTCTTTAGTATGCATTATTATGCATTTGTAAATATTCTAATCCGACAGTCACGATATGCTCTAGACATAAAATGATCCGACGATTCAACTTATCTTATATCATACCTACCATTGATCCGTGGCTTGACACATGATTGGTCCATGATCTCTATTTAAAGAGCATGGAGGGTCCTTGGCTAGTTGATCGGTTATGAGAAGTTCATGTAACTTTCTTTCTTTTGCATAATAAATTGCTCCAAGTAGCTATTTGGCTGGGGCCATGGACTGTTTCCCTCTTGAGGGTTTTAACCACGTGACAAGCATCAGTGTATTGATCTGTGATTCATTTGTGTGAAGTGGTTGCTCTAGGTGTTCAGTCTTTTGGGAGTACCCTATGTACCCAAACATATAATATGCTTTAGTTTCATAACAAGACCCTGGAAATTGTCAAAATTTATATGACACGCATGTGGGTTGTACAAAGGCACCACTATTTTCTCATGTGAGAATCACTGGGGCCAACACCACCTTGACTATTAGTGTGTGGTTGTCGAAAATACTATAAATACAAACCATATTTTATAAGTTTACAGTCATATACAAGTAAAAATTATAAAGTACTAAATGAATTTATATTATGATTGAATATTCCACAACCTACTTGCAAGGCATGCGATCTCTTTATCAAAACATCAACCTTGGATTTAATCTCAAATGTCTGTGGTTGAATGAATAGCAGACGAGGGATATCCTCATTAATTTTTATCAATGCCTTATATATCATCTTAATCAATTATAGAGAAGAACCAATGCCATTATCCTGCATCAACTCATCCACATCTAAAGCTATTGATTGCTATGATGCTAGTTCATGCATTGAATGAGTGGTATGCAACAAAAATATAAAAAAATTACCGATGTGAAAGAAATATACTGAGGAAAAAAGTATATTAACAAAACATATCAATCATGATATATTCAGAAAATTACAATTAGGTTTACCTGATGTCTCTATGCTGGCATCGTCTAATCCATAGCTAGGGATTTTCCCTGATCATCCCCCTACCAAAAAGAAGTAGAAAACATTATCAGAACGAACCAATATACACACGAAAATTTAAAAAAAAAGTAGTATGCTCCATATTATATTTGTACAATTCCAATGAATTATATCTGCTTCCTCAAAGATCGTCTACTCATCGAATCAATGGTTATATGGGACCTGCCCCAACCTATTAATAGGGAGGTGCCCCTTACATCACCCTACATCAAAAACATAGAAAAGACTATCTAAATGAAACCAAAATAGTCACAGTAACAACATAATAAGAATTTTTTTTGAAATATTGAAATTGTACAATTACAATTAGGTATACATGTTTCCCCGAGGATGTTATTGTCTAATCAAGAACCAAGTGGTTTCATCGATCAACACTCTACAACAAGTATATAGATAACATTATCTAAATGAATCGAATATACTCATGAAAAAACACAACAATTTTTTTTTGTTCATATTAAATTTGTACAATTGCATCAATGTATACTTGTTTCCTTGAGGCAGGTCTGGTATGATATACTACTAGGGAGGTTCCCATTACAACACCCTACTTCAAAAGCATAGAAAAAATTATCCAAATGAAACCAAAATACTTACAGAAACAACATAATAAGAAAACATTTTGATGTATTTAAATTGTACAATTACAATGAAGTATACCTATTGGCCTGAGGTTGTTGTAGTTTGATCAACATCTGGGTGGTTTCCCTGATCAAAACTCTGCAACAAATATGCAAATAACATTATATAAACCAAACGAATATACTCATGAAAAAAAAAACTTTTCTTTCAAATTATATTTGTACTATTACAAAGATGTATACTTGTTGCCTCAAGGAAGTTGTAATCCTCTGACTAGCTACTGGGAAGATGTCCCGATCACTACCCTACAAAGTAAATATAAAAAACTTAAACAAAATTATAACAATATACTAACAAAAAATCCTTAAGAGGTTAAATTAATTAATAAAATGTTGGGTAAATTGTTAGATGTACCACTCCCATAGTAACCATGTTTGTATCTACTCGATTCAAATTATAATTAATAAGAAAATATTTCGCTACATCTATTGATATAATGGCACATACAAAAACATAGTTTCCTTCATGCCCCTAAAATATGCAATTGGGTTGCTTAATTGTAGACCCTGGTTGTGTACTATTTATAAACCCCGCAACATTCTCTGCGGCATTTGGCCTTCTGTCAATGTACAAAGTTTCTCCTTTATTTTGATCTTTGTCTTTCAGTTGTAAATAATTTGATGACAATCCATATCTGTGCATACTTTGTGTATATTGGACCAAGCGCATCCAATATTTGTAGTTGTAATAGGGTCCAACATACTCCATCAATTATGTACATCTGACGTAACTGACCTTCATGCCATCCATGAAAAACAACCCCAAACAATGTAATGATGATGGTGCAATTCAATATATCCTCCCGTTCACACAAAAATTATTTGTTTAGTTGAGGAGGATCGTTGGGTACCCATTGTTTCACTAGATGCTTGTACCTCAAGGGCACCTCAATGTCGCCTATTGTCTCATTATCATAGGAACATGACCCCTTTCAACGAGAAAAAATTCCATGCATTTATGGAATTTTCACATCTAGTTGATATAACTCTTGTATACCTACTGTATGTCTCACTTTCATCTAGTCTTACTGAACTCCCCTCGCTCGAGCAAGAAAGATATGACAAATATATGTTTGGTTCTACCTGGACCATGGGAAAAAATTTCATATATGACCTTTTTGGGTAATATGCATAATTCATATTAGATAATTACAAGGAATTAAGGCATGCATTTTCCACTATCATCATACATAGTTAGCAATTCTCCCCCAAGCTTGAAAATGTATATGTTTATTAGTAAGGGATTTTTCCTGTAATTGTCTTTCATGTTCAAAATTGGAAAAAATGGCCAAAAATAATTTTTGAATGCCTTGAGTTTTTATAAGAAGGAATCATCAAAATTTATATCCTATGTGTTGTTAAACTACGTGATACATAGTTTGAAATCATCATGGAATATGCTTTGACATTTGGATATAAAAAAGTGGACATAAAGTGATGGGATATGCTTTGAGATTTGGATAATTAAAAAAAGAGTAAAGGTGATCCGAATTCTAAAAGTGGATGATGATATGGTGTTCTAAGGTGAATTAATTGCCTTGCATGAGAAAAGTATGTCATGGGTCATGTCATATTATTAGAAAATATAGAGAGGTAGACACCCTTTGGTGTTAAGATATGAATGGTGGTATGTAAACTCCTTTCTTTTATTGCCCAATTTTGCAGCAACACAAACAACATCAACATTGATATATTTTTTACATTCTTAAAGATGTAAGTCCTATAAACATATATCTACAATAATGTAAGGTCTTATGGACCTTGAAATGAATTTCTTCCAATAAAAACCTATATAATCTTATTGTTTTGTTACCTTACTAGTACACATAATTTTCAAAGGTGGTAGAAGTTGTCACAAAGGCACAAATTTGTGAACAAATTTTCTTGGATGAGATTTAAGTCTACCTACACAAACATGGGTTTGTGACACATTTCCATGTTTTATGTCCACGAGTATCCAAGGTATTCAACATGGTACTATGCATTAGTGGTATCCTTGGTGCGCTCATGTGGTCATGATGAGGTATATGTTTGATGAGGTATGTTGACCATGGGAATGAGTTTGACTCTAAAAAAACAAGTCTCATACATTAATGCTCATAATTGGTAAAGGAATGCCCATAATTGTTGGCACACAATTTGGAAAAGAATTAAGGTTTGAGTTTGTCAAGCACACACAATATCTACAGTATGATCAATATAACATCTAAACTAGCATATTGGATACCAATTTTATATAAAATCACAACAATGTGGGGTAACCATGCATCCATACATCCATGCAATAGATCCTTGTAACTACCTCTTATTTGACCTGCCAAAGAGATGGAAGGTCAAATATATGCAATAGCTCCTTGTAACTACCTCTGATATGCAATAACTCCTTGTAACTACATCTTATTTGACCTGCCAAAGAGATGGAAAGTCAAATAAGGTCAAATATATTGAATAGCTCCTTGTAACTACCTCTTATATGCAATATCTCCTTGTAATTACCTCTTAGTCGACCTGCCAAAGAGATCAAAGGTCAAATTTATGCAATAGCTCCTTGTAAGGAAATTATTGAAGGTTAATTCCACAAATCCATCCACATGGCTAGAAAATGTATGGATCTTATTTGATCTTCAACTAAAATTGAATAAGAACTCCCACTCTTACAACCATACTACCTAGGTCAGTGCATCTCTTGGTATTTATATGCTTCTAAAATAAAACAAGCCATAGTTAGGGAACTCCTCATGATGCCACACATAAGCTTATAGTGTTAGGGAACACACCACAAATACCATCATTTGTTTTTCTCCATGATAACACATAATAAATGATATTTTCTCCTTTAAAATGTCTCTTATATTATATATATATTTTTATTGGGTCACGCCCAAACATCTTAACAACTTGAAGTTATTTTTTATTCTCTTTAAGTTGAACCTCTTTTCATTAATTATGATTGATATGCTCATATTATCAAATGAAATTCACCTCAAAACAATGCTTTAATCCCAAAATGATAGCCACACGTTCAACTTTGTTATATGTAAAGGCTAGGTAGGCTTGTATGCCAACCTTGTGGGGTGTACATAGGATGATATATGGGTGCAATAACATAGAATCTGAACTTAGGGTACCATTACGGAAACTTCAACCAAAGAGAATAAGGATAATGAGTTCACAAAGGCCAAATAAAAAAGGTGTTGATGATTTTATGGATCAAGGATGGTTGGTATGCTTCAAAACTTAATAGTTTGGGTATCTAATGATGAGTGCTATACTTGATATGGAATGTATGACAGGACACCATTTTTTAAGATGAATATAGGGCATATAAGGGCCAAGAAATGATGGATTTTGTATGCTAGGGTAGTAGAAGGATGGGATATGGGGTGAGGATGGTTTTGGGAGATGGAATGAGATAACAAGGTGAGGTTTTTTTGGTTGTTACAAGTATGCTTAAATGCATAACAAAGAATTTAACACTAAATAAAATAATTTAGGCTAAAATAGGCATCTCTCATGCAATGTTAGTCCAAATTTTGATACCCTATATTAGTTTGAATGCATTGGAAAATTCAGTGGAATTGGAAATTTTGTCGAAAATTGTCCATCACCTCCAATGCATGTTCCAACTATGGTGGAGTTTGACATTTTTCCAAAAAAATTCCATCACCTCCTCAACTTGGTTGGAAAACTAAACAAAGAAACTTTGTACAAGAAGTATAGGAAGAAAAAGAATCCAACCAACAATAATATCTTCTTTATTTCATCTTTGTTTGCGTACCCCTCATAATCCCCACATGAAGGTTGCTCATAACTAAAACATTGCAAACAACTTGTCACAAACACCATCCCCCATGATGACATTAGAAGTACATCGATCATTCCCTTCTCAATAAATGTCACTCTTGAATGCACTAGGCATGGTTCACCCTTCTGACATAAACATTATGAGTTATTATCTAGTAAGGTTGCACCCCAATTACCCTGATCGGTAGCTTTTCAAGTATCGGTCACAGTAAAAAACATCATCATCCATTGATGTAACATCAATGAGGGCACATCCACATGTTTAATGTCTTCCAATGTTTGTAATAGATTGGGATATACTGATTTAGCCCCATCCACTATTTCTCTCCATGCATATGATGGTAAATCATCCCAACCATGAGGATGGTACCAAAATGTCCCCATTGAGCTATGGGGGGGGATTTTATGATCGACGTTAAATTCATCCACACCCAACTGGACTACAACATCCTCTTGGGGTGTAGTTACATGTATCTCATGAAGGCGATCTCCTCCTCGATGTTTCGTATCATGATGTTCCTATTCAATGGGGAGGTGGTCACCCTTCACAAACTTAGTTACTACAACCCCAATGCATCTTCCAACCCTAGAAATGTCTTACCCATAATAAGTGAGAAAAACCCAACACCCTATGTTGAAATTATCCCAAGGGTGTACAAGGAGTATGACCTCCTAGGGGTGTGTTTCCTACATAGGTGCAACTTCTTCTCTTTGTTCTTACTCCTCAGGTCCACTTACATCCCTTGCTTTTGGGTCTCTTCATCTGTCTCTCTCCATGGCTTCTAGACATGCCCATAGCTCCCTCATTTCTTCCATTTGCATTTACCATTGTTCGACCTCTGTCACGAAATCTTTCTCTACCTATGCATGCAACCATCCTCTTACACTAAGCCTCTGCAATAGCAGTCCTCTTTCACACTGTTACAACTTGCCTCACCAAGTCCCTTATCTGTACTTGGTCTTTTGGTAACGCTAGTTCTCTATCTAGAACCTTTGGAGCACTCTTCTTTGCTCTTTCAAGCTTCGACGGCTATGCTCCTCTCTCACATAAGATTCTCCTTACTCTAATACCAAAATTGATGCCAGGCAAGTCAACCATGACCAACCCAACCAACGCCTCCAGGATCTGGTGGCTCCTACACTTAGCAGGACTACCAAATTCGACACTTGGCCAAATTCTATGCTAAAATTGCCTCCCCAGAATTTTTATCCCGCAACAATGCTTCCATAATGGGATTTTCGCACGTGAAATACAGGATGTGGGATACGCGATCAACGTCTTGAAGTTGATCCCCTGCAAGTTTAATTCTGTAAGCAGGTTGCGAGATGCAAGATGCCTGATGTGCAACCAAATTTCCAACACTGGCCCTCCACAATTCTCTTCTGCAATGCTTTCCCCTGCAACTTTTCTAGTCGTCAGATATTTGTGGCCTTCTCCAAGACCATCGATCAACTATTTGATGTGGATCTTGTTAAAATTTTCATATGCTTAGCTAAGACATCAGTATTTCATTTCATTTTCATGACAAAAGCATATAAACAGGATCACTGAAAGATACACAAGCACAACCATAAAAAAAGGAACACAAATATTTATCCTGGGAAAACCCTAAAGGGAAAAACCCAACAAAAGCTTCCTCAATATAGATGCCCCAAAAAGATAAAAGATAAAACCAACAAGGAGATCAAAGCCTGATCCTCCTCCTTCTCCAGCTACTTCTCTTCTCCACTAATACGCTACACAAGTGAGAGTGTGTGTGTCTCAAATGAGGAGCACTACACCTCTATTTATATTCATCCGTTCACTTAGGTTAACTCATTTGACATGTAGGCTCGAGCTAAATCATGTAGGCTCGAGTTACACATGTAGGCTCAAGTAACCACACTGGGGTGCTGATGACCCATCTTTACAATTAGAGGGGACTACCTCATGAATCTTATTAGTTCTTCCGATTAGGAGCATCGGGATACAATGTAATACAAGTGGTTCTCCCAGTAGGACCATCGAGGACCACAAAAAGATACATATAGAATATTCTTTGAAGTTACAATATTTCAACACTCCCCCTTAACGAGAAGGGTATTCTACAGCAACATCAACAACAACAACAGTAGAGATAGGGGACATCATCAACATCAGTAGGGTAACACATCTATAAATCATTGGAAGCTTTTCAACATCATGTAGTCTTCATCATCAGCAACATCTTTAGTCTTTGATCAACAACATCTTCAGCATTTTGATCTTTCAATTAGCAATGACATCTTCAGGATTTCGACCTTTCAATCAGCAACATCTTCATCCCTTTGACTATTCGATCAGCAACAACATCTTCAGCATTTTGACCTTTCGATCAGCAACATCTTCAGCACTTTGACTGTTCGATTAGCAACAACATATTCAGGATTTCGACCTTTCAATCAGCAACATCTTCATCCCTTTGACTATTCGATCAGCAACAACATCTTCAGCATTTTGACCTTTCGATCAGCAACATCTTCAGCACTTTGACTTTTCGATCAGCAACAACATCTTCAGCATTTTGACCTTTCGATCAGCAACATCTTCAGCACTTTGACTTTTCGATCAGCAACAACATCTTCAGCATTTTGACCTTTCGATCAGCAACAACATCATCACTATCATATTCTGATCTGTCGATCATAGTCATCATCACATTCTGATCTTTCTATCAGAAACATCATCATCATACTCTGATCTTTAGATCAGAAACATCATCAACATAGAAACATCATCATCATACTCTGATCTTTCGATCATAAACATCATAATCATAGTGCGTCATCATCATACTCTTATCTTTAGATCAGTACACCATCATCATCATACTCTGATCTTTCGATTAGTATGTCATCATCATCCTACTCTGATCTTTTGATCAGTACGTCATCATCATACTCTGATCTTTTGATCAGTACGTCATCATCATACTCTGATCTTTCGATCAGTATGCCATCATACACTGATCTTTCAATCAGTACAGCATCATCATCATCAACAACAACCTGCAATCCACAACTCAAAGACAAAAAGTCTTTGGATCATTTTTGGACTTAAAGTCCAGGGATGATACAATCCCACCACATTCTCGACAACTGAAGTTACCGGATTGATTACGGGATAATCAGTCCCTATCACTTTACGAATAAGTCCAAGGACGATGCAATCCTACCACATTGTCGAGGACCGAAGCCACCGAAATGATTACAGGAGAATCAGTCCCTATCACTTTAGGACTATGTCTAAGGATGATGCAATCCTACCACATTCTCGAGGACCAAAGCCACTGGATTGATTACGAGAGAATCAGTCCCTATCACTTTAGGACTATGTCCAAGGATGATGCAATCCTACCACATTCTCAAGGACCGAAGACACCGGATTGATTACGGGAGATTCAGTCCCTATCACTTTAGGACTATGTCCAAGGATGATGCAAACCTACCACATTCTCGAGGACCAAAGCCACCGAATTGATTACGGGAGAATCAGTCCCTATCACTTTAGGACTATGTCCAAGGATGATGCAATCCTACCACATCCTCGAGGACTGAAGCCACCAGATCTATTATGGACATATGTCCTAGGATGATACAATCCCTCTTCATTCTCGAAGACCAAGGTCTCTGGATCACTTGAGGGCAAGTTCCCAGGGATGATACAATCCCATCACGTTCTCGAGGACCGAGGTCACCGGATCTATTATGGACAGATGTCCCGGGATGATACAATACCTCTTCATTCTCAAGGACTGAGGTCTCCGGATCACTTTAGGGAAAATGCACAGGGATGATACAATCCCACTGCAACATCACTACTCCCCCTTTCGAGGAAGGTCTTTCCGAACAACACCAAGCTTGTCTCGAAAGTGTTCAAAATCTACTCGAGGTAGAGGCTTCGTCAGTACATCTTCATCCAAACCATCATCATCTACATCTTCAGTATGTGAATACTGAACTATCACCATCTGTATCTCCAGTATGTGAATATTGAAAGCATCATCATCTATATCTTCAATATAGAAATATTGAAAGAATCATCATCTCTATATTCAGTATAGAAATACAAAATCACCATCATCTGTATCTACAGTATGTAAATACTGAAATATCATATATATATTCAGTATGAGAATACTGAAATCATCATCATCTTTAACTTCAGAATGGGAATACTGAAACATCATCATCTCTATATTCAATATAGAAATACTGAATCACCATCATCTGCATCTACAGTATCATCATCTGCATCTTATCTTGTATGTAGAAATACCGTATTTCTATGTGTTACGTCGGAACATAGGGTTCTTTGTCATCACAACTATGGTTATCACATAGAATCATTGTAGTGTCCATCTTCAGGTCAAAGAGACCTGATATTATCTTTTGAAGCCATATGGCTTCACAACTTAGTAGAGCAATCTGCTATGTATTCTGCTTCAACCGTGCTAAAAGAAACACTAGATTGTTTCCTGCTAAACCATGAACTCATAGTAGACCTCAAGCAAAATCATATACCTGATGTGCTTTTCCTATCTGAGATACTGCCAGCCCAATCTGCATCTTTGTAGCCATACAATATATACTCATGGCTACCATCATAGTATAGACCAAAGTCTATAGTCCCTTTCAAATATCTCATCACATGTTTTGCAGCTACTAGGTGAACCCGTCTTGGTTGAACAAGATATTGACTTAAGGTGTTCACAGCAAAACAAATGTCTGGTCTAGTATTTGTTAAGTACATCAATGACCCAATGATCTGTCTGTAGTGAGTCACATCCACTAACTCTAATGAGTCATCAACTAAGAGCTTCAGGTTGGAGTCCATGGGTGTGGCCATGACTTTGCATTCCAACATATTGAATCTCTTCAATATCTCTACCACATAATTTCCCTGGTTGAGAAAGATTCCTTCTGAACTTTGCCATACTTCCAGACCTAGGAAATAATGCATTAACCCAAGGTCTTTCATATCAAATTCTTTTGCTGGTTTCTTCTTGCTTTCCATGATTTGTTTCTCATTCCCTGTCAAGAATAAGTCATCCACATATAGTAATAGAATGACAGGTACATCTTCTACAACCTTGTAGGAAAGGTTAGGATTGACTTTACTCTTGGAAAAGCCCATGATCATCGGGAAACTATATATTCTTCCATACCAAGCTCTAGGAGCTTACTTCGAGCCATAGAGGACCTTCTTCAACTTGCATACTTGATTCCATCTGTCTTCAAATTCAAATCCTCACGACTATTCGATGTAAAACTCTTACTAAATCATACCATTAAGGAAGTCTTGTATTTACTTCATCATGGAAGAAATTACCATGATAGTTTTGAAGGAAGTGTACCTTGCTTCCTAGAGTAAGTGTCTCTTCAGAATTAATTCCCTCTTTCTGATAGAAACCTCTAGCCACAACTCTTACCTTACTTCTATCAGCAACATATCTTATCTTGCAAATCCTTTTGGAAGATAACACATTCTTGCTTTCTGGTTTGAGTACTATATCCCAAACATCATTCTAGTATCATAACATCTTCTATGAGTTTTTCTTCTCAGGTCATCAACATATCCTAGTATTCTAGATTCAA
>LPNX010456370.1:0-89932 GCA_001517045.1 Pseudotsuga menziesii | reverse complement strand
ATATCTCACATAAACTTTCTAGATGCCTTCCATCTCCACCATGACATTATTGAGATTGTGCAGTAATCCAATATGTCAGCAAAGAGGTTTGATAAGTAGCAATGGAGAGTTTTATAGCACCATGAGCTACTTACCCATCATATGCATATTAGTAGAATACAATCATTAATGCAAAAAACCTATCATGCATAACACATCAACTGAATATAATCAAATGTATAACAAAACAATATCATGAAATGACAATTGAATACTTATCTTTTATTTGTTTTGTGGGTAGACTCCATCTTGATCATTCTACTTTATCATCTTCTTCGAATGGTGAGAGCTTGATCTTCAATTGCTCCCATCTTCTTCTTCTCTTCTTATGAGTCGAGCTGAAAGCAATTACTTCCTTCTAGCATACATTATTTGCATGAATCCCATGATCTTGGGAGGCCATTCAAGGTGGCTATCACCACTTCTGCAATCTCCACTTCATCTTCTACTGCTTCAAGTTGTTTTGCATTCTGGATCTTCACATTCTTAAATTATTTTCTCAAAGCCATATTATGATTTAAGTTCTTATATTCAAATAGCTTGATCAAGGAATCAAATATATTCGGTGTCTTTATGGAAGACACTTGTGGTGCAAGCTGATCCGTGATTGAATCAACAATGATCTTCTTGGCCTTGATCAAGTTCTTCTTGTGTAAGGCTTTGAGCCTCATCTCCGTATGGAATTGGAACCTCTCTACTTATGTAGGTGTCCAATTCATTTTCTTTTAGAGAGATCATATACTTCCATGTTTGGAATTTGTCAACTTTACCAAGCTTATCATCAAGCTGATGTGATAAATCACTTTGAAATGAGAACCTCAAATGCAAATAGCAAAATATTAGATCTTACCGATTTGAGGTGTCCGTCCTGCTTCTAGAGCTAGCTGATTTAGGGTTTGTCAGAGAAACCCTAATTTTAAAAACTTGGAATATTTAAGATCTGCTTGGATAGAAATATAGATCTCTTCAAATGGAGCTGTCTAATGTACTCTTTTTTCTTAAAACAGTGGAGGGAAGCTCCCAGAACAGGAAGCCCTAGTTTTCCAATTTCTTCTACAGAAATTCCTGTCACTATTTCTGTGATATCTCCGCAATTACTATTCCTATGTGTCTGAAATTTCTCACTGAGGTAACCTCACATGTACCTGATATAACACCATAGGTTTCATTAGAATTGGTTTCACCAATTTGGATTTATGATCCTTTTCCCACGGTGACCTGTTACAGGACTGTTCAGAACAGCGAAGTTGTACGGACTGCCACGTGTCACTGTTTCATCTTCTGGTTCTAAAATTAGGACCACAAAAATTAATGTCCGTGATATTTCTGGAACATCTTTAGGAATTCAATTTGGACCTCTGTATCCCAAGCTATAGCAATGTTCCCCAGGTCTCCTGTTTAGGGATGAATTCTAAAAGAGGCTAGAACCCTAACTTGGAGGGATCATATCTCCCAAAATATAGCGCATATGAGGATACATTTTGGACACAGTCTACATGAGGATTTCATATTCGGCCTTTGCAATTTTCAGCTCCTAAACCTTTGCCAATATTGGGATATAGCGAATGTACCAAAACTTAGCAGTTTTAGTATTTAGGGTTTTTCTAGCTCAAGGTCAAACTAGGGTTTGACTTTCCCGGAGTTTCACCCAACCAAAAAACTTGATCCAGGTATCTAGAATTCGATTTTGATGAGGAGATAAACCCTATTCTGGGCTCACTCAAAAATTATTCTTCTGCAAGAAGCCCTAATTTCCAGCACCGAAAACTGAAAATGCTTGGAATCGAATTCCTCTTTGACAGAAAGATGCGCCCTTCAATGGAGAGTCAACCTAGCCTTCTTTTGCTGATAAATTGTGAAGAGAGAACCAAAAAGTAAGAAGCCCTAGATTCTATAGCTGCACAATGTCTTCTTTTCAGGGTGGCTCTGATACCATGTTAAAATTTTCATATGCTTAGCTAAGACATCAGTATTTCATTTCATTTTCATGAAAAAAGCATATAAATACGATCACTAAAAGATAGAAAAGCACAACCATAAAAAAAGGAACACAAATATTTATCCTGTGAAAACCCCACCAAAATCTTCCTCAATATAGATGCCCCAAAAAGATAAAAGATAAAACCAGCAAGGAGATCAAAGCCTGATCCTCCTCCTTCTCCAGCTACTTCTCTTCTCCACTAATGCGCTACACAAGTGAGAGTGTGTGTGTCTCAAATGAGGAGCACTATGCCTCTATTTATATTCATCCGTTCACTTAAGTTAACTCATTTGACATGTAGGCTCGAGTTAAATCATGTAGGCTCGAGTTACACGTGTAGGCTCAAGTAACCACACTCGGGTGCTGATGACCCACCTTTACAATTAGAGGGGACTACCTCATGACTCTTATTAGTTCTTCTGATTAGGAGCATCAGGATATAATGTAATACAAGTGGTTCTCCTAGTAGTACCATTGGGGACCACAAAAAGATACATATAGAATATTCTTCAAAGTTACAATATTTCAACAGATCTCACAGATCTTTGTGTATCTGTTATTGCCCTTGCAACTTCTATTGTGGATATGTCCTGGACTGTCAAATCTTTGTCTATGGACTCAATCTCCATCGTTCATTCTTTGCAATAAACTAGTTAAGGCAGAAAATATGCAGGTTGCGTCGATTGATCCAAGAATCAATCAATCCAGCTTGCAATATCTAAGATTCATTGGCCTACTTCTTCTATGCATGCATTTACAACCTATTTGAACTATTCAAGAAACAATTTAACACTTGAATCAATAAAT
The DNA here is from genome assembly GCA_001517045.1 of Pseudotsuga menziesii. Lineage (NCBI taxonomy): Eukaryota > Viridiplantae > Streptophyta > Pinopsida > Pinales > Pinaceae > Pseudotsuga > Pseudotsuga menziesii. The sequence continues at coordinate 87,105 of LPNX010456370.1, read as the reverse complement.
TCACATAAATACACAGATGTTCAGGAAACCACTGAAGTCAGCCCTTCATAGATTCACAATCCAAAACAGTAAATGCATAAAGGCTAATAATATTGCAGACACACAACTATTCTTCCTATTCAGAAACCACACAAACACACAGCTCGACTCTCTTCTTCAATCGATTAAAATATTTACAAGCGAAACCAGATGCAGGTATGTCCGTCCCTCTACAAGCTCGTATTCTAATGCTGAAGAGCAGAACCCCCTCTACTTCTCTAATCCCCCTATTCAAACTAAACTATAACCTCCTACACTGAGCGGTCTTGCAATTGAAAACAAACAACTACAAAGCATGATGAAAATGTCATTGTCTCAAACAAACAAAATGCGGCTTGATCTCCACACAGGGAGTCATGATACACAATCCTTCCTACTTGTGCTAACAAAATATGACTCAGCAAAACATACAAAATATTCCCTAGCTTGTGACCAACTCATCACATTACTGGTATTCCACGACGCTCCTACATCAGAATCACAAGGGTGAAAAATTATGAACCCTTGTTCATTAGATTAGCTACAGTGAAACCCTTGGCTTCCAATTCTATAGTGCTCATCCAAGTAGAATCCTCTATTGGTTGCTTCTTCCACTTGAACAAATACTTGAGATATTCCTTCTTCCTTGTACTCTTTACCACTTTAGTGTCTAGAATGGCCTCAACTTCCAATGGTTGTGCCATATGCATCTGCCCCACCCATTGTAAGTCTTTAGTAGGATCTTTGCCTTCTACAAAGGTTCTAGTGTCACCTGCTACATAAGGATATAGATCTGCAACATTAAATATTAGTGAAATACCCACTCCAGTAGGAATCTCTAACTCATAAGCATTTGCTGAGAATTTTCTGAGTATCCTGCAAGGTCCAATCTTTTTCATCTTTAGCTTGTTATACTCTCCTTTTGGAAATTTGTCTCTCTTTAGATATGCTAATAACAAATATCCTAATTCATAGTTCTTCTCTCTCCTTTTGGAATCTTCCCCAACCTTATAACTAGTGTTACTCCGTTGTAACCTTGCTTTCACTTGCTCCTGTATTTAACTGATCCTCGTTGCAAATTATTCTCCATCATCACTCCTTTTCTCCAATTGGCCTAAGTCACAAAGTTCACATTCTCCTATTGGATTCATTCCATACAGAATTTGAAATGGACTCATCCCTATACTCATGTTTGGAGAATCATTATCAGCAAACTCAGCTTGAGCTAACACTTTGTCCCACTACTTAGGACTCTCTCCAATCAGGCTTCTCAACATGTTCCCCGGACTCCTATTAACTACCTATGTCTATCCATCAGATTGTGGGTGATATGTTGAACTGAAGTTCAGTCTAGTACCCAACTTCTTCCACAAGGTCCTCCAGAAATGACCTGTGAACTTCACATCTCTGTCTAATACAATGCTTCTAGGTAAGCCATGTAGTTTCACAACTTCATTGAAAAACAAGTTAGCAATGTGTGTAGCATCACTAGTCTTGTAGCATGGAATGAAATGTGCCATCTTGGTGAATCTATTAACAAATACCAAGATAGAATCATGTCCCTTCTAAGTTTTTGGAAATCCCAGAATGAAATCCATACTCACAGAATCCCAAGGCCTAGTTGGAATAGGCAATGGTGTATACAACCCTATGTTCTAGCTTCTCCCTTTATCATGTTGGCATACTCTGCATCTACTTACAAAATTCTCAACTTCATACCTCATTCTTGGCAAAAAATAGAAATGACCCAACTGTCCAAAGGTTTTATCACTTCCAAAGTGACCTGCCATACCTCTATTATGTTTTTCCTGTATCAAGTTCTCTCTCATAGAACACTTTGGTACACACAGTTTAATGTTTTTAAAGAGTAAACCATCTTGTAGTGAATACTCCATCCATGGCTCTCTTTCCACCTCCACTGGAATCTTACAAGCCCTGTAAGCTTCCTGGAAATCAATATCAGTCTCATACAAATCCCTTAAATGCTCAAATCCCAAAACTTGGATCCGATTCTCTTGCATAATCAACAATATTATACTTAAGGCATCAACTACTCTGTTTGACTATCCACTTATGTGTTTTAGCACAAAGGTAAAGATCTGTAAGTACTCAACCCACTTGACATGTTTCAGGTTCAACTTAGGTCGTTGCATAATGTACTGCAATGCATGGTTATTAGAATATAACACAAATTCTCTAGGCATCCAATAATGTCTCCAATTATTCATTGCTTGAACAATAGCATAAAACTCCTTGTCATAAGATGAATAATTCTGCTTTGCATCATTCATCTTCTCACTGAAATATGCTATAGGCATGTCCTCCTGACTAAGGACAGCTCAGATTGCTACTCCACTGGCATCACACTTTACTTGGAAAGGGTGTTTGAAGTCTGGAAACTTCAATATTGGTTGTTTAGTGATCTTCTTCTTCAAGAATTGAAAACTCCTTTCAGCCTTTGTTGTCCATTGAAATGGATGTCTGTCCTTCTTAATTGTCTCCAAAATAGATGCACAAATACCACTGAAGTTCTTTATAATTTTCCTATAAAAACTTGCAAATCCATGAAAGATTCATACCTCAAATATGTTCCTAGGTGAAGGCCAATAAATGATTGCTTGCACCTTTTCTAGATCCATCTGCAACCCATCTCTTGAGATAACAAAGCCTAAATATAATAGCTTTGGTTTCATGAATGTACACCTCTTCACATTTACCAATAACTTTTCCTACTTTAGCCTCTCTAAAACATACCTCAGATGATTCAGATGCTCTTCTTCTATTTGGATGAAAACCAAGATGTCATCAAGGTAAACTAGCACAAAATTACCTATGAAATATCTCAAGACTTCATTCATTAATATCATGAAATTGTTTGGTGCTTTGGACAATCCAAATGGCATGACCAACCACTCATACAACCCATCATTTGTCTTGAAGGTTGTCTTCCACTCATGTCCTTCTCTGATTCTGATATGATGATATCCACTCTTCAAATCCAGTTTTGAAAAGCACGTTTCCCCACTTAGGAAATCCATCATGTCATCCAACCTTCGTAATGGAAATCTATATTTGATGGTAATCTTGTTGATTGATATGGAGTTAGTACACATCCTCCACTCACCATCCTTGTTTGGTGTCAGTACTGTTGGTATTGCACATGGAATTAGACTCTTCTGGACCAATCCCTTATCCAACAATCCTTGGACATGTTTCCTCAATTCTTCATTCTCTTGAGGTGTCAACCTATATGCTACCTTGTTTGGTAAACTAGCTCCTGGAATAAAATCAATTTGATGACTTATATCCCTCCCTGGTGGTAATTCATTGGGTAAATAATCCACCACAATGTCACTAAACTCCCCCAACATCTCCTGAATCTCCTCAGGTAGATTTGTCACATTAGTCTTCGTTGTCACCACTCTTGGTTTTCATACCAAAGCATAGCTTAACTCATCCTCCTCAATCTGTTGCAAATATTCCTTTCCTAAAAGCATCAAAACTTTGGGTGTTGATTGTCCTACTATACCACCTTCTTGCAAAGGGTAAAGTACATGTCTTATCCCATTTTGCTCAAAACTATGACAGTTACTCCTACCATCATGAGTCACTCTCTTATCAAATTGCCATGGTCTTCCTAACAGTATGTGAAAAACATCCATGGGTATAACATCACACAGAATCTTTTCCTTATATGGACCTATTTGGAAATTGGAAATCAACTTCACACTACTCACTTACCAGGATTTGATGTCCTTTATGTAACCAAGATACTTTGTATGGAACAGGATGCTTGGTCCTCTTCAAACTCAACTTCTCCACCATCTTTGTGGAAACAAGATTGTCAGTACTCCCACTACCAATAACCATATTACAACACTTCCCTTTGACTTTACATGGTCCTAAATAAATATTTTCTTTGAGCAGGATCTGCTTTCTCCATCTCAGGTTTCAATAAGACTTTATTCATCATCAATGACTCTCCTGTCTCTGGAAAAACTTCCACCACTGTCGACTCTTTTTTCTACTGCTCATTCTGAGCTACATAGGCTCCTCTCTGTCCTATGTCTTCCTTCCTTGGACATTCAAATGATTTATGCCACAATTGGCTACATTTGTAGCACCTAATTACAGTTTCTTTGCCCCTTCCTCTACCTCTACCTCCTTGGTAAGGTCCTCTTCATCTAGGGTCACCTCCTCTACAATGCTGCTCTTGCTCATTAGAGTTACTGTAGTCTCCTCTCTATGCTCCAGATATTCCTCTTCCAGCTGCTTGTCCTCTTTCTCTGGTCGAACCTCCAACTCTGTCGAAGCTCTACTTCCTCACTATATTTTATTCTTCCCTTAAGGAACATTGATACATCTCTTCCATTGTTCTAGGTGATATCATGTTGATATCTTCTTGGATATCCATCATTAGACCATTTACATATCTAGAAACCTTCTCTGCTGACTCTTCCACATATCCTACCCTTAGGTTTACTTTGTAGAACTCTTCAATGTACTCTATTACTGTTAAAAATATTTACCTAAGGTTCTGTACTTGTCTATGCAGAATTAACTAGTAATCTTTGGGCAAGAACTTATCCCTCATCTTTGCTACCATTCTTCCCCAACTCTTTATCAAGGACTTATTATTTCTCCTTCTTTCTGCTTGCACACTATCCCACCATAAGGATGCATGCCCTTTCAACCTTATTACAGCCAATATGACTCTCTTATCTTCTTCAACCTCATCGTACTCAAAGTACTTATCCATCCCACTGATCCAGTCAATGAGATGCTCGGCAATGAGGCTTCCATCGTAGGTCAGCAACTCAGGTTTCAGCCTTGATGTTGCACCTAGAATCGATATGAAATATCTTAACTCAGGTGTTTCCTACATAGGTGCATCATCTTCTCTTTTTTCTTCCTCCTCAGGTCCACTTACATCCCCTACTTCTAGGTCTCTTCGTTTGTTTGTCTCCATGGCTTCTAGACGTGCTTATAGCTCCCTCATTTCTTACATAATTTATGCATGCACTACTGGTCAACCTCTGTCATGACCTCTTACTCTGCCTATTTGTGTATCCATCCCATTTCACTAAGCCTCTGCAATAACATTCCTCTTTCACACTGTTACAACTTACCTCACCAAGTCCCTTCTCTGTACTTGGTCTTTTGGTAACTCTAGTTCTCTATCTAGAACCTCTTAAGCACTCTTCTTTTCTCTTTCAGGATTCTACAGATACGCTCCTCTCTCACACGAAATTATCCTTGCTCTGATACCAAAATTGATGCCGGGCAGATCAACCATGGCTAAACCAACTAACCCCTCTAGGATCTGGTGGCTCCTACACTTAGCAGGACTGCCAAATTTGACCCTTGGCCAAATTCTACGCTAAAATTGCCTCCCCACAATTTTTCTCTAGCAACACTGCTTCCGCAACTCTACTTCTGCAACGGGCTTTCCACATGCAGAATATGGCACGCAGGATGCGTGATCAACGTCTCGAAGTTGCTCCCCCGCAACTTTCCTTTTGCAACGCATTTTCTACAAGTGGGTTGCAGGATGCACGACCAACTGCAATGCTTTCCCCTGCAACGTTTCTGGCCGTCAGATCTTTGCAGCCTTCTCCACGACCATCGATCTACTTTTTGATGTGAATCTCATGGATCTTTGTGTATATGTTATCACCCTCACAACTTTCATTGCGGATCTCTCCTGGACCACCATATCTTCGTCTATGGACTCAATCTCCATTGTCCATTCTCTACAATAAACTGGTTAAGGCAAAAAATCTGCAGGTTGCACCAATTGATCAAAGAGTTGATTAATCTATCCTGCAATCTCCAACATTCATTGTCGTACTTCTTCTATGCATTCATTTACAACCTATTTCAACTATTCAAGCAACAATTTAACACTTGAATCAATAAATTCACAGAAATACATAGATGTTCAAGAAATGCCGCCCAAAACATCGATAAACATAGAAATACATCAAACATCTACGATAAATAACATGTGTGCCACCCAAAAATGGTATATATATAAATAGTGTGCCATGTACAAAATGGCCCTTATCAGGAATATACAAAAAGAATCATGTTCCTTATGGGGGATACATCATAGAAACCACCTCCAATAGGACCTACCATCACACATATACAAAATAAGGGATCTCATCATTGAATACAACCATATCATGAAACTGAAGCACTCAAGTTCCTCCACCACCTGTCATGTCTCGAGGCCCCATGATGGCCAAGGGTCATACAACCTCACCTCTGACTACCTCAGGATCGTGTCCCCATGTTAGTCTTGGATCATGTTGTGATCTCTGCATAGGAAGAGACCTCTCTCCTCCTCAAGCTGATTGTGCCCTATGGCATCCAATCACAAACCTCCACATCACATATCAAATAACCTAACCACATGCTGCTGGAATATGAAGAGTAAGGGAAAGCTCCTCATCTGTGAGATCCCCAATAACTCGCTCATAAATACCCTAGGTTAGAACATCCAACCGCCTCTCTAACTCGTCCAATGTTGTGGCATCTGCATATCCCCCAAAATCACCCCAATTGGGAGCACTAACATCAGCAACACCACCCAATAATTGATAGGAAATGGAGACCAATGAATTGATCTAATTTTTGGCAGCACAAACGATATCAATAAGCAAGTGCCAAGAGATGAGATAATCGTTGGCTGCAAAAACCACACGCTTGTTCTTATAAGCAAATAGTTGGAGGGAGATGGGAACCAACGAATTGAACTAATTGTTGGTAGCATAAATGATACCAATACAAATGATCTTAAAAGCGAACAACTTTTAGGAGATGGAGACCAATGAATTGAGGTAATCCCTGGAAGCACAAACCATGTCAATACACAGGATCATAGGAGCGACCAGCTTCCAAGAGAGGGAAACCAACATGAAAAAAGGGTAACTAGTAGTGATAACCACAAAGTAGTAACCAAGGATCCCAATAGGCTAGTTGTCAACCTCTCGATCCTCGAACTAAATGCACCCCACAAAAAACTCCTTGAGAAACATTAGAGGAAATTTCAACTCAAAATGGGCCTCCTAAGGAAAATTAATAAAATAATAGTTAAAATAATAAAATAATATTTATTAATTTTGGAGGACGAAAAGAAAAAACTACTTTTTTGTTCGTATTTTCGACATATCTCCCTATTTTTTCACTCAAATTTTGATTGGGAGAGGTCGTTGGATGCAAAATTAAATTACACATCCAATGAGTACCCACTCAGCATACTTTTGACGGTCTCTGCTACCACAAAAACAAGAAATCCCTGAAAAAACGTGATGATGACATCATCATCACGTTTTTTCAAGTATTTCATGTTTTTGGGGTAGTGGGGCTCGTCAAAAGTATGTCAAGTGGGTACTCATTGGATGCGTAATTTAATTCCACATCCAACAAGTTCTCCCGATCGAAATTTGAGTAAAAACACAGGGAGATATGTCAAAAATACGAACAAAAAAAAAATTTGTTTTATGATACCTATCCCCAAATTTATATTAAATTTTTTTTTAAGAGGTGCTCCCTTTTTTAATTTTAAATCATTTTGATTGGCTAATACATGATGACCTAGAATTTGTATTATTTTTGGAAGGCCCATTTTAAATTGAAATTTCCTCTAATGGGTCTTAAATTTTCTATTTTCCCTTAAAATATTTCAGTTGAAGACATCATCTATAGTATAGAAGAAAGAATTAAACACCTGGTAGAAAATGAGGCAGAAGAGGTGTGTCAGGATTGTGGCGTAACCCTAAGAAGAGCAAAACTACCGAAACCTAACATCATCAGGGAAAAAAGCAGAGTTCTCAAAGAACTTAGAAAATAATGATCATATTATTATTTTGAAGGCTGCTAAAGGGGGAGCTATGGTTATTCTCAACAAGAAATACTACATTGATAAAATGAAAAAGAACTTGGATCTAAGTGGTTGTTACAAAAAACTCAATAAGAACCCCCTCAATCAGATTACTAAGGAATTCACTGAAGTTATAAAGAGCTCATCCTTGGACGAAGAGATCAAGAAAAAACTCATTATTTTTTATCCCTTCGTTCCAAGAATATAGGGAATTCCCAATATCCACAAACCTGGCATTCCCCTCCGACCCATAGTAGACACCATAGGCTCACCAACCTAGAGGCTCACAAAATTCTTGGAAAACAAATTTAAAATGTTAGTAGGAAATACAAGCTCATTTATAAAAGGCTCATCATACTTTATCAAGAAAATAAAAGACAAACATATGGATGAGAAGGAGATATTCTTGAGCTTGGACATCGTATCCCTCTTCACAATGATCCCCATCAAAGAATCCATCAAAATCATAGAAGACCTAACTGATCCATAAACATCCAAACTCATTAGCTTGTGTCTAAATTCCACATTTTTTAGTTTTAAAGGTGATCTTTATGAACAGGCCTATGGAGTAGCTATGGGTTCTCCCCTTTCACCTATTATATCCAACTTATTCATGGAGAAATTTGAGCAAAAATCCTTGAACTCTGTTAATCCAAAACCTGAATGGTGGTCTAGATTTGTTGATGATACTTTCTTGATATGGTCCCATGAGATGGAAGAGTTAGAAAATTTTGTGGATCATTTAAAGAAGCAATCTGATTCCATCAAATTTACGAAATAATTTGATGAAAACAATGCCCTTCCCTTTCTTGATACATTTGTTATAAAGAAACAGTATGGGATCATATCCCACAAGGTCTATAGGAAGAAAACCCACACAAAGAAATATCTTCACGCCAAGTTTGCATCATCACACAAACCAGAAGAAGGGGTTCTAAAAAATCTAATCACTAGAGCCTTAAGAGTTTCTGATAGTGACCACATAGATTCTAAGAAAAAACACCTTCGCAATTGCTTCCTTAGCAATGGTTATAACCCAACTCAAATCAACAAATCCCTCGAGATAACAAAGGGTCACGAGAACATACCAAAGGATTCTTTCAAAGAAAAGAAGGTGGGTGATCACAAGGAATTTCTTCCTTACATTCAAGGGATCACAAAAAAAATAGATAAACAACTAAAAAAAAATATTGATTATGTGTTCTCACCTCCTAATAACATCAAAAAACTCCTTAGGTCAGTGAAAGATACGGCAAACCCAAGTTTTAAAAAGGGGGTTTACCCCATTCCTTGTGAATGCGGAAATGCCTACTTTGGCAAAACAAGATGGTCTATCCAAACTAGGGTTAAAGAATAATGTGCTTCCATCTACCTGGATAGAACTCATAAGTCAGCATTAGCAGAGCACTTCCATAACACAAAGCACCCAATAAAAATAGAAGACATGCAAGTACTAACGTAGGTGGATAATTGGTCAAGAAAAAGAATCAGAGAGGTAATCGAGATAGTTAAGAACCCAAGTTGCTTGAACATAGACGATGTATTGACCATCAGTAGATCATGGTTACTTAACCTAACTAAACTTAATAAGAATTAAATTAAATTAAATTGGTAAATACAATTTATTATAATTATAATTAAAACCATAATACAAAAATAAAACTATAATTAAAAAAAATTACAATTGAAATTAAATTAAAATTCTAATTGTAAATTATAAATTAAAATCAAAATCAAAATTAAATTAAAAACTCAAAATTAATTAAAACCTAATAATTATTAATGATATTAACCTAATCATGATTATAAATTAAAATTAAAAACTCAAAACTTAATTATTAATAATATTAAAATCATGATTATAAAATTAAAATTGAAATTAATAATAAACTAAATTTACTAACTAACTTCTCAAAAATCTAATATTAAACATTAAAATTAAAACTCAAAATCATTTAAAAAATAGTTATTAATAATATTAAATCATGATTATAAAATTAAAATTTTGAAACTAATAAACTAAATTTACTAACTAAATATCAACATATTATTTCCTAAAAGTTAAGTACATTTAAATTAAATGAATAAATAGCTTAAAACAATATAGAATTAAATTTAATTGATAAGTATATCTATTAATAAAAATAAAATAAAAATAAAAATTCAATACATGGTAAATAAAAATTAAAAACAATTTAAACCCTAAAAAAAACAACCTAATAACTTAGTCGACACCCTCTCAAGAGGGTTTTTCTGTATTAATACCTTAATGAAAGATGAACAAACTTTCTACGCATTGCTATTGTCCTGAAGATGAGCCACACATGGCTCAAAACATTGACATCAACTCTTCACTCACCGCAGACTCTCCATAAGATGCCATGAATCTTTACTGTGGAATCTCAACAAACTTAAGCAGCACCCATGGAGGCCCTATCTCCTCTCTCATCTTGGTGCCAACATCGATGCACTCTAAGAGGTGGGGGAACTGATCCAACATCTGCATCACTAGAAACAACAAGCAAGTCATAAATACAAGTATATATCAAAATATGTATATAAAACCAATAGAAGTACAGAACTAGATATCATGCTAACCATACTAGATGCAGCCTTCCTCATCCCAACCGCTAGGAGGCTAAGGAAACTCAATATCATCAATGTAGTCCATACCTTTCCAAGGATACTGCTCCATCGCTCTCATTTGTTGTAACCACACCTCCATAAAGCGGGGAGTATAGTAAGCCCCCACCTCACCGCCCCTTAAGCAAGGCATCTCTTCACTCCCACGAAATGCAATCTATGGCTCACAACGCACTTGCACTGGCCTCAAAACCACCAATTGCAGTGAAGGGAACCACTCCAAGAAAAAATCACATAGGACACTCCCATGACAGAATGTCCTCTCCCTCCTCTGATGCACCATAGTCAACCCCTCCATGATTCTCTCCCTCAGCATCGGCCCCCATGCCACCTGCTCAACTACTAGTGCATTCTCTACTAGAAGCATTTTCCCACCCAAGATCCTATATGGTGATGTCGACCCAAGGACACTCAATACAGATGTCACCACAACCTGCAGTACAACAAAAGTTGGAATTTGCGTTGGATTTAACACTAAATTTTAGTGTATTTTTTTTCCAGTTTTAATGAACAGTTTGGAACTAAACTTGGCGTTTTTGTAAAATTTCGTAAATCGTCGAATTTTGCAAAATTTTTTACTTCTACTTTTCATCCCAATTTTGCTTCCTTTGTTACATCCTTGTTTGTGCCCAATTTTGTAATTGATTTTGCACCTAGTTTAATGTCTAATTTTACGTCCAATTTTGTGCTCAAATTTACACCCTGTTTTGCATCCAATTATGTGTCCAGTTTTGTGTCTAGTGTTGCACCCAAATTTGCATCTAATTTTGGGCCCAATATTGCATCTAGTTTTACATCTAGTTTTCTGTCCAATTTTACATCTAGTGTAACATCCCATCTTGCATGCAGTTTTATGTCTCATTTTACGTGTTTTTTTGCGTCCTGGTTTGTGCCCAATGTTGGATCCCATTTTACATATTTTTTGCATCCAGGTCTGCACCTAGTGTTGTGCATAGTTTTGCATCTGGTTTTTCATATAATGTAGCGTCCAATTTTATGACTAGTGTTACATATAATTTTATGTCCATTGTTCCATTCCATATTGCATCTAAGTTTACACCTCATTTTACGTATTTTTTTTGTCTAGGTTTGTACCTAGTGTTGCGTCTAGTTTTTCACCTAGTGTTGTGCTTGGTTTTATGCCCAATGTTGTCTTTGGTTTTACACCCAATGTTGCATCCAATTTGTTTCCATCTTTTTTTTCTAGTTTTGCGTCTTCTATTGTCTCTTGTGTTGCATTCGATTTTAAGCCTAGTATTGCATCTAGTTTGGCATCCAATTTTGCATCTAGATTTGTGGCTAGTGTTGAGTCCCTTTCTACATCCTGTTTTGCATCATGTTTTGCATCCAATTTTTCATATAGCGTTGCGACTAATCTTGCATCCACTTTTGTGTCCCATTTGTAGTCCAATTTGCCACCCATTTTGCGTCCATTGTTAAGAATATTTAATCTCAATTCATAATAGTGAAATATATCCATTTTCATTGTTTTGTATCTATTTTATTGATTTCAATTAAATATTAAAAGCTATCAAAATTTTCAAATATCATTAAGAATTCAAATTTATAGCATAACATTTGTGAAGAAGTTTAAGAGAAATTCACCACATCCATCCAAAAGTGGTCATATCATCATATATACTAATTCTCCATCAAAATAATATCGATATGATCTCCATATATAAATATAAAAAACAAAATGATAAATATATCATAGTTATATATCAAGAATACATGTAAATTTAATCCATAGTGTAGCATGCTCATGCATAGCATCAATAGCTAGCTAGCACCACCAACATCATCATCAAGATCATGATCATGATTATCAAACTCATCATGTTTCTCAACCTTCTCGCTATAATCATCATCTTCTTCTATATATAAAGGAGACTCAACATAGTTTGGATCATCATGTATGGGGTCATCAAGTATTGTAATCTGAATAAAAAAATAATATTATTTATTAGTATTAATTTCATACCACAATACATATTTCTATTATATTTGTAATATTAAATCATATCAAAATAAAACAAAATATAATGCAAATGTAAGCCAATGTAAATCCAATATAAAAACGAATTCTAGTAAAAAATATTTTTCTTCATTATAGATCACCAAAAAAATATAGATCCATAGCACATATCTATTTAGGATGTCTAGAAATGACCTATTGCATTGTATAACGCTCTCTATATAAAAGTGCATGTAAAATTATTTATCAAATAATTGTAACATGAATACCTGAAATAATAAACGTAGCTTTAGACATTATAATGTTTTCCATTTAGCAATGGAAAACAAGCTGAGATCAATTTTAGAGTGATAAGTTAGTACTACATATGTATTTGGTAAAAAGTATGCCAAGATTTAAGTCCATTGTTCAATCATGATATTGAAATAGTTATTTCAAAAAATGGGAATCAATAATTTTTTTAAGGATTCATATTTATCTTAGAGTATAGAATTTAATTTTGGATTTTAGTCTACTTCATTTAATAGAATTCAAAGATGGAGTTTTCTCAATGGCTCCATTAAAGATGAGTTTTATGTTTTAGTTTATTCACTTGGAACGGCTTATTTTATGTAGTTTTTCCATGATGATATCTCAAAAGTGAAATTATGAATTTTATGGACTTATGATAACCCACTTTTTTTGGAAAAACAAAAGCTAGGGTAAGTAGTTTATGGGAGAAAAATATATAGCATGTGGAAGAGTATTAAATGCTGCCGCAGCATTTTTGTGGGCCATTAGATCTCAACCCGTTTGAGATCCAATGGCTCATAAAACTGCTGCAGCAACATTTAATACTATGCCACATGCTATATATTTTTCGCCGTAGTTTATGTAGCAAGCATATATACCTAAAAGGGTTTTTACTTTTTTCCAACTTGATAGGTTGTTTACAACCCACTCATAAATTTTTATTGTCATGCAATTAGCACTTGAAGAATGTGTCTTTCATTCTATTCTGGAATAAAAAAGGAGGTATTTTTCTTTGGAAAAAAAACTTCTTAATCATTGGTGAATCCTACAAATTCTTAAAATCCAAAGCATAAAATATTTGGAAATAATTTTGTAAAAATATTCAAACTTCTAAGTATTTTATATATTTTGAGGAGATTCTTAACAATTTTAGAATATAATAGTTTTTATCTTAGAAAATTTGAAGAAATAATTTATAAAAAAAAATGAAGATGGAGAATACTTAAAAAAAAAAACAAATCTATAAGCAAAATTTAACCTATATAATAAATAATATATTAAGCATTTCATTAAGATAAATTACATACGAATAATCATGCACCTAGTTGGTGAGACTACAGTGGCCAAAATAAACCCACTACTATACGTTTCAAGCCTCATCACATTTATTGAGTTGCATGATTGTTATTAAGGATGGGGTAGGTATGAAAGATAAATATTAAAGATAGATGTTAAAGTGCATTTAGTGACTTGGTAGGTCATACATGAAAAAGATGTGCACTTAATGACTTGGTAAGTCATACATGAAAAGATTCCCATGAAATACAAACTGAAAAATTTCCAATCTTTCGATGGCATAGGGTATGTTATGCATGCATTTTGGGATCATAATAGAGCCGAGTTTATGTGGTTGAGGATCTTGGATTAATTTCCAACTATATTTAATTTTCCTTTGACATGGAAACCCACCCTATTAGAAGATAAGTTTACACAATTGGAAATGTTATTGTAAGTTTCTAACATGTGAGCAACTAACTACCTTCAAGATAATGATTGCAAAATAAAGATGAAGCAGGTTAAGTCAACAACTCAAGATGTGATGAAATAAGACTCGCCATTGGGGGATCACATCATGTGAGATAGCAAAATGAAACAACATTCCCTTGTAGACTTATGTGACCAAATGGGTGGACATAGCAAGTAGCCAAGGTTACCTTTACATGGCCATGAACACATTCCTTAACAAAATTAAGAACAAAAATAAAAGATCCTCATTTTGTTCATTGATATAATTTCTAATTTTGAAATGTCATACCCTAAAAGTGGGTTGGTTAATAATAGTCATGAAGTCAAGAATCATGGAAAGCACCAAAGAGCTAAATTATAGCACTATCATAGGTCCCAGTTTTGGTTTCCTATAGGTTAATTTACCTTGCACTATATGTATTCAATGTTTTATTGATCTAAGTAGCATATCTTAAATGAAAAAATAATAAGAAAATGACATCACAACAATACACTTGCTTGATTGATTGGAAATGTAAAATTTTACAATATTTAAGTTTCTAACATGTGTAAGGAAAAAATATTATGCTTTCCTATCATGCAAATGCATGCATCGCCACAGCTAGCACCCAAGAAGCAATATAGAGAAAAGGAAGTCAATTAAGCACTTCTTACGACAAGGGAATAATATAATAACTATGATTCTATGGAAATAAATTTAAAACCTTATTGAGGTTAAGAGATTAAACCACCTTCTTTTTATTTTAAGGTGGTAGTCAACTACAAAATCCTTTACTAAAAGGTAACTGTGTTATTTCTTCAACGTAAAATGGAATCCTAGGATTGAATTCTAGATTCGTTTTGTTTTATTAAAGAGTTATTTCACTTTATGTGCTCTTGTAAAAATGTACTCAGTAAAAGTATATACCAAAGACAAACAACCCCCCACTTGACCGCATATGGAGGTTTCAAGTTGCATATTCAATATGCACCTAAGGATGCAGTATCTGGAATTCTATGATCTAAAACTTTTAGAATACTAACATTGAGTAGTTTCTTTGGTAAGGAGACAAAGAAATAGAAGTCAAAAAATAAGAATCGAAGTGGGGAGGACCATTTCGAGAAGGGGGTTTAAGAATTTTAATGTATCAATATTATGCACAAGCACAAAAAAATGCAACTTATTTATTTGGTTGGTTTCATTGTTGTGGTACTAGAGATCCCCACACTAAATACACAGTAAACATTAAATATTAAATTACAGATGGTAGTTCAAGGGTTTAACTCAATAATTGTCTTTGTTGTTTATGGGCATTTGGTTAGCTTTGTGCCAGTAAATTCCTAGTTCAAATCCCCTTAGATTTCACTATTCTATACCAAGGGTTTTACTAGGGATGCAATCCACAAATATGGGGAAGCAAACATGTTTTCATTGGGAAAAAAATTCCATATAGAATTAAACAAACAAATTAGAATTGACTAAGAATCAACATATTGTTGTGTCACAAAGTATCTCAATAGTAATTTTATCATTATGTTGTGTTAAGAATAAAACTAGCTTTGTTCAAGTATGGAAATAATTCATATTTTGTATATTCATGAAACAACAGAAATTCATTCATTCCAAAGATATGACATCGATATCTAGTGACTGTTTCACATTGCATTAAATTCAAACCAACGTGGATCCATCTTAACTCTGGATCTATTCATCATTGAGAAGGATCAAAAAATCAATTGAGATGAAAATCTGTGATGCTTAAAAGATCTCAAGGTACGATGAATTTATGAAGGTGTGCTATGTATATATATATGATTGATGTCATACAATTCAAATTGTTGATACTGTCTATGGGCAAAAAACAACTAGAAATCGTGGCAAACAAATTTGACTACGATTCCTCTTTTTCCAATAGTTTATATGATTTTGTAAGTAAAATAATGATTCAATTAAATCTACCAATTCCTATTAGGAACTAATTCCATATAATGCAAAGTCCAAGACCTAATATTAACTACTGAAATTTTGAACAAACCTATGCGAATAAAAAGCAGTTTGATTTGAGAATTGATCCTATTTTCATTAAAAAAACCCAAACAATGATATGCTACTGAATTTCAAGATTATAGTAGCAACTTACTACTTAATTTTTGCACAATAAATAATGTAAATTCTATAACCTAACATAATGATTCAATTAAGTATAACAACTACTAATAAAAACTAATTCTATTTAAGAATGAAGGACCAATGTTAACTACTCAAAGTAAGAACAAAACTATGCCTATAAGAACAAAGAACTCAAAGTAAGAACAAAACTATACCTATAGGAACAAAGAATTGATCACTTTTTCCATTAAAAAAAATCTTTACATAAATTTCAAGATCTTTGGAATATTCAATTGTAATTTCCACACATATTTGTGTATTGAGAGAAGCATAATTGCCACATATTTGCGTGTTGAGAGAAGCAAGGTGAATTCTATAGCATTAGTAGCTTATTACAATACATTGCATACAAATTTCCACTTGCTTTTGTACTGAGAGAAGAGGCAAACTCTATAGCTTGGATGGGTGTAGTTTATCTTTGAGGGTGTTTTAGTAAGAATGCATTGAAGGCTAGATGATACAATGAGTCAAACACACTAGTAGAAAACTTATTTAATTTTTATTTTTATTTTTTATTAATAAGTAATTTTTTTATGGATGTAAAAAATATGCTTTCTTTCTTTCTTTAGAATGAAACCCACCCTCACCCTTATCTGCAGATTGATCGGTCTCTGCCATATTTTTCACCTTCATCTTCAGCCCTCCACTTATATACAAACACATAAACATCAATATATCTCACCTTATATGCCCTTCAAGCTGATGGTTACTCACCCAGATGCTAAAAAAAGCCAATATGCTTGAACCCAAATGGAGAAAACAAAACACAGCTGAAGAGAGCAGAGAATATGATTTGGAAAACTGAAGAATGTCAATCAATGGTAAACGCTTTTAAATATAAATTTGTGAGAAAGTGTGATCAGTGCAGGCAAACCGTGAAGGAGTTTTAGATGTGAAAGAGGTCTGTGAAATAAATGTCACCACCCATATCTTTCAAGAATCATGTTGAATGCTTCGGTTGCATCTCAGGCTTGCCTACTGAGACCCACAATGGAATAATTTAATTTGGACTTGTGGAGATGTTTGGTGTAATTTTTGGGTTTTCATGTTTGAATTCCCCCCGTAATAGCTAAAAATAAATAAAGTGATTTCTTTAAAGTTACAAGTGAGACTTGGGAGGCCGAGAAAAGTTTTATTTAAAGTAGAAAACAAATTTCCACTTGCAAACTTGCATGGGATTGGATAACTAACTTGAGTGCTTAGTTTTATTTGAAGTGGTGAGAAATAAATACCAAAACGAAGAGCGGTGGGATTAAACACCAAAATGAAATTCATATTCATCATAACAATTTTTTTTGAAAGATAATTTTATTTTGTTCACTTTTTAATAGCTTATTATATATTTTTTCCAAAAACAAATGTTTTTTTCAAGGAGAAAAGATCATTTCTTTTTATTATAAAGTAACAGGTTACATCTCATGGAATAAAATTCGGCTGAGAGAATAAACCTACTCCCAAGTAGTTGCCATGAAGCTGGGTAATTTATCCTCCCTGCTTGCTTCGTATGCTCCCTCTATTGCCTACCCAAGCAAGTAATTATGATTCTTGAACTGTTCCTCAAAGCACTATCGGTCCAATACCACTTTTGGGGAAGATTACATTTAAGGGGGCTTTCCCCCAAAATAGATCATGTTCTCCAACCACCAAATCTATGTCAAATCTATGTCTAATAGACAAACTACAATAAACTGAGCTCCAGCCAAAACTAGAGCGCTGCAAAGGAGTAAACTCCTCCATGTTATCTAAACAACAAGGAAAGGAAAACATTTATCTGTGGAATATCCACTAGTTCACAAAAAAACTCTATTGATACTAGTCCCTATCTCAACTCCACGAAACAAAGTTACAACTATCAAAAATTTTGAAAGTAGAAACATTCATGAGGTTTCCATCCATATATTCCGCAAAGGATAGGTGTCCCACCAAGAGGCTAAGTGCCTCCTTGGACAATGTATCTGCCAGCATATTATGCTCTCTATAGATATGCTAGCTATCAAAGCAAAGAAATATATATTTAAACGCCAGCATGCACCAATGATGAAGATCTAAAACCTGAAAATTATCAACATTTTTAATTCAGTGGATGATAGTCTTGGAGTCTCCAAAAACTACCATTCAGAGCAGCCCCATCGATGATAGTCTTAGAGTCTCCCAAAACAAATATGATGGAAGGAAGTTTCACATTGATTATATTAATGTTTATGGTAGAAAGAGATATTGTTCTCTTTTTTTAATTAAAAAAATGAATATATTTATATTTGTGTCTTTAACAAATTTAACGTAGGGTGACCTTTTCACAATGTGTTCGGTTAATATTTTTTTATAAAAGTGATGTTATAAATGTATTTTTTTCATTTTATATAAAAGTTGTCTATAATTTTAAAAATATTTTTGAAAATTAAACTACTTTATTATATGCCAATCAGTAATATTGCAAATAGCCAATGCAATCTTATCTTGGTATGGAGTGGACACTATGAGAAACTTAAGAACAGATGGGTAAATGAGCTCTACTGCAATTGAACCATCAAATGCCAACAATTATCACTCGGATTCTTAGCCAATGCAATAAGTATATATTGTTTTTGAAACAAATTAATCTCCATGTATGAATCATTTAATTTTGTAATAATTTTGTCAATTTTTTTATGATAAAAAAAATAGTGTTTTCATCAATATAGAATTTCTATTGAATTTTTAGTGATTTGAGTTGATTTCGAACTTGAATAACAGTAAAATTATGAGAATTCCCAAAAAATTTGTCAAATTATTATCCGATAGTTATATCAAGAAAGAATGCCCATTTACTACAACATTTGCTTACCCCACTATGTAATATTTAAATCGTTAACCTTAATGTGATGATTTTTACAACAATGATGAGGAGGAGGAGGAGGAGGGAAATAATGATTATTACAACCTAATCACTTTACTAGAACTAAATTACATTGGGATGAAAACCATGGGTCAAAACTAGACCAAAATTAACCATTTTGGTGTAGGATTTATGCAAAGAATATAACACACCCAACAGAAACTACGGTAATAATGACAATCAAGGATGATGCTAATGAATATGGAAGCATTAACCATTATGTGATTATATGATGAAAATGATGATAATGTCAACGATGACAATGATAATGATGATAACAACGACAATGACGATGTGATGAATGATGATGGTGATAACAATGATGACGATGATGATCATGATGACAACGATGGTAATGTCAATTATGTTGGAAATGATGTGATTATATGATAGTGATGATGGCGATGAAGATGAATTTTTGCAAATGTTTTATAATTGTGCACTTATTTTCTCATAAATGATCAATTTCATGATTTTGTTGAGTTCAAAGTCTTTAACTCAGCTACCTTTAAATAAAGAATCTAGAAGATGTTTTGAGGATCTTTGTATGGGTAATGAAGGTGAATTCAAAATAATTACCAAACTAATGATATGTTAGATTTAACAAAATAAAAAACTAGTGATAAATAACATCTTTAAAAAAACCAATAAAATTATGCATTCATCAAGGTCATGATCATCATCATTAACAACAACAATAACAACAACAAAATGATCATTGTCATCATCATTTCCATCATTTCATCATCATCATCATCATCATCAGAACAATCATTGTTGTCATCATCTTCATATAATCACATCATCATCATTTCCATTGTCATCATCATGGACATCATCGTCATTATCATCATCAATATATCATTAATGGCATTGTAATTGTCATTGTCATTCATGTCATTGTTGACGATGATGATCACGACCTATATGAAAATGACAAAGATAATGATTATGATGATGGAAATGATGCCATTTTAATAATTGTGAAGATTCATCAAGGTCATTGGCATTGGCATCATCAATTTCCATTGTCATTTTCACCGTAACCATCAGCATTGGTGTCTTCATCATTGTCATTATCATCGTATTCTCCATTCTTTTCATAATCGTCTTCATCATGGTCATCATTATGATTATCGGCATTGTCATAATTTTCTCAAATCCCATCGCCACTTTTAACCATGTCAAGAGAGAATGACATTTTGGGTTAATATTTTGAAATTGACCTAACTGTTGGTGCTAAAGTGGGCGCAAAATGCACCTAGTTTTGCACCTAGACAATCTAGCACAAGGAGACTTAAAATGTAATTGATTTGGGATGCTAAAGTGGACTCAATTTACATCCACTTTATCACCACCTTTATTTAACGGGCCTCATTTTGAACCTTGACATCCTAGACAACCTACCATAAGGAAAATTTAATTGTAATTGATTTAGGATGCTACTCTAGGTGCTAAGAGCACCTAGTTTGGAACCTAATTTGAATTTTTATCATGATTTGGATCATAAGGGAAAGGGGGGAATGTTAGTAATGTCATGGATAATGAAAATGATTATTATGCTGACAACGATAATGACATGAATGAAAATTATGATGGTGGTGGTGGTGATGACGATAATGATGATGATGATGATTATGATGGCGATAATGATGATGATGATGATGATGATGATGGAAATAATGATGATGATGATGATGATGATGATTATGATGATGATGGAAATGATGATTATGGTTTCGAGGAGGAGGATGGAAATGACGATGATGATGATGATGATTAGAACCCTAATCATTTTATCGAAATTAGATTACACTAGGTTGAAAACTATGGTCCAAAACTGAACGAAAAATAGTTGATTTGGTGTTGGATTTATCCAAAGAATATAATACATACCCAACATTAATTATGACAATAATGATTATAAATGATGATGATGATGAATAACACAAACTACATAATGTTATTCTTTTATTGGAAGGAGATGCACTCGATCTGCCATGTGGAAACTAAGGATCCACCAAGACACCATGAGATACTTCTACGGGGATTGAACCAATTGGTAGGAAAACACTTCCAAAAATAGTTGATGGGAAAAGCCAAGGTGTAGCAAGAAGGTGGATGAAAATGAGAATATCCCATAATTATGAATTATTATGCTTCATTGGAATAACAAGGTTGAGTTTTTTCAACTTATTTATTATTTATTATGTTTAACTTTTCTCCTTATTTTTTACATTCATTTTAAATATTTTTAGTTAATACAAGAAACAAACTGTGCAATGTTTTTTATCATTATAAAGTATTATCTTTTATGAATTTAGCATGTCATAGAAGATTTCCTCAAATGAAAAAATAAGGAATGGGTTGATTGCATCCCAAATATGTTTTCTACCATTGGAAAATGGGTTACTTAGCACTTATATGAGACTAATGCAACATGGTACTTATAATTTAAACATTAATCCAGGGATGAAAATTCAAAAAAATAATTTAAAATTAAATATAGTAGACAATCATAGAAGATGTGAGGTTTTTAGAAGTCTTTCCATGGTTCATTTATGCCATCTTTTTCATTTTTTTCCTTCTTACATATTTATAGTTTAGCTTCTAAGTGTAGTTTTATTAGTTAAATATTGTAGAATCAATCATTTTAGGATAGAGGCTTGATTCAGTGAGAACTAGTGTAGTTCTTGTTTGGAAATATTACTTATGACTTTATCTATTAGAATGTTGCATTAAAATATATAGGCATTTGCATTAGTTTAGTTTTTGGTTTGCAATATTTACCATGATACAATATGAAGAATTTGAATCCACTAGGTATGATTCAAATTCACCAACTTGGATTGACTCTAGTGCTAGCTCAATGTGGGAAAATCACTACTAGAAGCTCACTAATGTAACTCAGGACAACTAAATCAGTTCTTAGTCAGTTAGCTGAACAAGGTAGGTAGGAAAAGGTGCATAACATCCTTAAATTAGGAAAATGTGGCACTAAACTAACTGGATATGAACTAATTGATGCCCATCTAAGGATAACTCAATGCATACTAAAGTGAACTGATGGTGGGACACCCAAGACTTTGTGTGGGTTCCTAAATTATAGGTACTGGCCTCTGGAGCTCCTAAAATCATGTAAATTGGTGCATCAAGTGGTAGGTGGCCCTTAGATGAGTTCCTTGTGGCACTATTGAAGTGGAAACACACTCCTAAGCTAGGAAATGACTTTTAGACTATGGTGGTAAAGGGAGAATTATAATTAATCCTAACACTCCCCCTTAATTGAAAATTGGACAACCTGAGCCCTGGAAACTAATACCAAAGGTCACCCATATAAAATCTAATGTAAAAAATATTTTCTTAATAAACTGAGGAAATGGGGAAAACCTCATGGGAAACACCTCCCCCCCTACAATAAGCAACAAAACCAGGAACAATAAATGAATCAAACCTTTACACCAAGAAGAGATATGAGATAGAAAAATATATTTTTAGTGAAAGATTTGGTGAATAGTTTTGCAATCTGCTCCTCTATAGGAAAGTAACACGGAATGATAACCTTATTGTGCACTAGTTCCTGGATGTTGTGCATGTCGACTTCAATGTGCTTGATCCACTACTTATGTACTAGAGCACTGGATATCTTGATTGCACTTTTATTATCACAAAAGTGTTCTACTAAAGGAGAAGTGTGAATTCCAAACTATGTTAGAATCCCATGTAGCCAAACTGCCTTAATAGTTTCATTCACATCCCACCGATACTCTACTTTAGATGAAGAGAGGGAAAGAGTTGCTTGCTTCTTGCTTGACTAGTAGATTGGTCTAGATCCTAACATGAACACAAATCCTAATGTATGTTTCTTGTCAATACTATGAAAAGCCCAATCTGAATCAGTAAAACCAATCAAATATAGATGAGCACTAGCCCAATAGTGGATCCCAAACTCTCTCGTACCTTGCACATAATGCAAGATGTGATTTGTTTCTTTCCAATGCAAATCATGTCTCTCATGCATGGATCTAGGAATATGACTCACAACATAAGATAAAATATGGTCTCGAATGGGTGAGGTACAATAGGCTACCAATCAGTTGTCTATTTAGTGTACTGTCAATCAATGGTGTGGAACCACCTTCTTCTAACCTGATGCCAGATAAGAAGGGGCGGGATTTTTCTTTACAATCAATCAAGTGGAATATTTTGAGAAAATATCGTATGTATTTGGACTATGTAATCATAATCCCCAAATATTTTTTATTCACTTTAAGGCCAATAAATTGACT
This sequence comes from Pseudotsuga menziesii, assembly GCA_001517045.1. NCBI lineage: Eukaryota > Viridiplantae > Streptophyta > Pinopsida > Pinales > Pinaceae > Pseudotsuga > Pseudotsuga menziesii. The sequence goes on along the minus strand of LPNX010456370.1, from coordinate 63,507 downwards.
TAGAATCCCTATATCAGTCATGGAGAATGTCGTGCTCAAATCTAACTTGATATCCCTCAATCCAGCAGTTGAGACACTAGTAATGATCAAGTCATCCACATATAGAACAATCAATAGTAAGCATCCTCCCTTCTACTGCATGTAGACATTGCAGTCATACTTGAACCTCTCAAATTTTTGTAACAATAGGAAGGAATCCATCTTAGCATACAATTCCCTTGGGGATTACTTGAGAACATAGAGAGATTTCCTTAGTTTGCAAACCAAGGATGAATCTTTAGTGTACCCCTCAAGTTTTCTCATGTAGATTTCCTCTTCCAGGTCACCAAGGAGGAAGGAACTCTTCACATCCATGTCATGTATTTCCCACCTCTTTGAAGTTGCAATGACCAAAACTAGCCTTATGGAATGCATTCTTGCAATAGGAGAGAATGTCTCATTGTAGTCCATCCCATGAACTTGTGAGTACACCTTTGTCACTAACTGAGCCTTGTACTTGGTAGTGGATCCATATGCTTCTAGTTTGGTCTTGTAGATCCATTTACATTGAACTATATTTCTCCCAGGAGGCAAGGAGAAAATCTCTTAGGTCTTGTTTTCTTGTAGTGAATCATACTCATCATCCATAGTTGTTTTCCATATTAGATCATGGAAAGCTTCTCTGTAGCACTAAGGATCAGACCCCATCATCATGAAGAACCTCTCTGGGAGAAGTGGATCTATATCGTAGAGTGCTAGTTTTTCATCCTAATATTTATATCATGTTCTTATTCTATCATATGGATCCCCAACACTATTCCTAACAGCTTCAATGAATTTTTGGGCCAATTTAGGCCTTGGGTTGGGAACAGGTGCTGGATATAGATCTAGTTGAGCTTCATTATCAATATCAAGATATTGATCATCTTGATCCTCATATTTGGACTCTGAATTTGAATTATTAGTTAAGACAACATCTTCTGTAAACAAAATTGATTGAGTAATTATACCTTCCTCTTCAGCTGGTTGTAGATCATGAAACATATCTTCATTGAACTGGACACTTCGCTCTATGAAACACCTTCTAGTTGAAATATCCATTAGTTTGTAATCCTTTGCATCATATTCATATCCCAGCAATATGCATTCACTACTTTGTGGTTTAAAGGCTCTCCTCTTGTCAATTGGAATTCTAGTGCATGCTTTGGAGCCAAAAAACCTCAGATGAGAGATATTGGGATTATGTCCCATCAATGCTTTGAATGGAGTGACCCCAACCACTAACTTGTGAGGAACCCTATTCTGTACGTATAAAGTACAGTTCACTACTTAATCCCACATATATGATGGAATATTTCTTGCTTCAAGAAGGCATGTAGCCATCTCTTTAAAGGCTATATTCTTACTCTCAGCTACATCATTTTGTTGTGGTGTGTATGGGGATGAGTGTTGCATTTGAATACCTACTGAAGCACACAACTGTTGTAATTATATTTTGATTTACCCTCCTCCATTATCTAATATGAGTTCTTTTATCTTCTTCCCAAGAGTGTTCTCATCTAAGGCCTTGAAATTTTTAAAGGTTTAAAACACCTCAGACTTCTAATTAAGGAAGTAGATCCAACAATACCTTGAGTATTCATCAATGAAGGTCATAAAGTATCTAGATCCATTCGTATATGTTGTAGGAATTGGTTTAGATACATCACTATAAACCAAATAGAGTGCAAAGGAAACTCTTATTTCCTTTCCAACCTCATACCTTAACTATGGATGCTTACCTACCAAGCAACCATTGTAGACACCTTCAAAGGAGTTATGAGAGGCAAGGGCCTCAACTATATCTACATTTTGCAGTTGTTAGAGATATTTGAAATTCAGATGGAAAAATATTTCATGCCAAATCCTACTTGTATCACTAGCATGAGTCAATAGGGAACTTTGGTATGAGTTACAGAGAAAATGAGAAAATTCGCTTGCCTTGAAGGCATGATTGGCAACTCCTTTCGCTATCATATTTCTAGTAGAGATTTATGAGATCTCCACTAAGTCGGGATCAAATATGACTCACTTGGGTGAGCCAGTATGGGTCATCTGGTATAAAAACACCATATTTTCTTCCATGGATGGCACATAGAGGATTCTTGAACACTCCATGCTCAAATTTGATTGAACCTTTCCCAACAATTGGGGTTTGAGTTTTTCATCTCCCATGTGAATTTTTGGTCCACCAAAGAGATCCATAGAAGAGAATTATCATTTGGATACCACCATGTGGTTCGAGGCTCAAGAATCAATGATAAAATCTTGTGAATTATCCATCTTATAGCTTCAAGGAGCAACACAATTCGTCTAAATTCTTCAATTTACCTGCAAAAACACTTCAATTCAAAGGAAAACCAATTCAATAACTCTCTACTTCAACATGTGCACATTCTTTGGGTGCATCACACCTAGCTAGACTTATCTAGACAAAATCCAAAGGGAGCAAGGAAAAGATACCGGGAATTATGTGGAACCCAATTGCTTATGGTGCATCAATGGAGGTTTTTAAGGATTGAAGTTGTCCTAATTACCTACTCAAATACCATGTTTAATTTAGGAAATATTTAGTATATTCAGTATGGAATGAACCTCACTGTGAAAGAAGGTTGAAAAATAAAGAATCAATTCAATGTACACTGATCAAATAATCATGGTGAAATTAAACAACCAAGAGACAAAAAATGGTCAACATAACATTACATCCATTATCATCAATCTCAGTGTAATACAATGATGATACAATAGAAACAATTTGAATCCGCTAGGTATGATTTGAATTCACCAACTTCGACTGACTCCATTTCTAACTTAGAGTGGTAAAATCACCACTAGAAGCTCACTAATGTAACTTGGGACAACTAAATCAATTCCCAATTAGTTAACTGAACAAGGTAGGTAGGAAAAAGCACCCAACCTTCTTAAATCAGGAAAATGTGACTCTAGACTAACTGGAGATGATCTAATTGATGCCCATCTGAGGATAACCCAACACATACTAGGGTGAACTTATGGTGGGACTCCAAAGACTCGGTGTGGATTCCTAAATTATAGGGATTGGCCTCTAAAGATCCTAAATTCATGAAAATTGGCACATCAAGTGGTAGGTGGGAACAATATGAGTTCTCCATGGCACTAGTGAAGTGGCAATGGACTCCTAAGTTAGGAAATTACTTTTAGACTATGGGGATCAAGGGAGGATTATAATTAATCCTAACACACTTTTAATATGGACTTAGGACCAACGAGTACAGACTAAAGATCGATAAGCATGGATTGAAAAATATATTTGAGGAGGGTAAGGTGACCTACTAATTGAGAGAACAAAAAGTCTAATTTGGAAGAGTCTTAAGTAGCTCTTCCCAATATATGTTGTGACTAGCATCATTTTCAATAAGAGGGGATCCCAAATACTTAGCAGGGTGATAGCTTTGCTAAAAGCCTAAGATATGATAAATATTTTGTTGAATAACAAGCGATGTATTAAAGAATAAAATTAGTGACTTACCAATATTAAGAGAAGTACCTGAGGCATCCATAAAGGCTTGGAGGATGATTTTGATTGTGTGGTATTCCTTAAGAGAGGCAACCCCCATCATAAGGGTTTCATAGACAAACTATAGGTGTGGAGAAATATGGTTATTTCCATGTAATGTTAATCCTATTAGCTAACCAGACTATACCGCTATGGAGATGTTTATTCCTATCCCTTCTGTTATTAGGATGAAAAGGGAAGGAAATAGGGATTCTCTTGATGGATACCTCTTTATAAAAATGAAGATAATCGAAGGAGCACCATTCAAAACAATGGAAAATAATGTTGATTATGTGATATTAAGGATCGAGTTAGTCCACTTTTCAAAGAATCCAAATCAAATGAGAATATGTTGAATATATGTATTGCCAACTGAGTTTGCTGAAAATTTTCAACATATCTAGTTTTAGCATGATGCCAGATTGTTTGGAAGACTTTAGGAAATGGATGTTCTTATAAGCCAAGATGATTGCATCCAAAATATTCCTTTCTTCCACACATCATGTCATCTTTAGTGAAATGACGCTTGGAAATAGTGGATTTAGGTGTAAAACTATCACTTTGGTAATTATTTTGTATATCACATTGCATAAGGATATCAGTCCAAATTTGTTAGGCTCATTGGCCCTATCTTGTTATGTATTAGAGTTTGGAAAGTAGAGTTAAGGGTTGGGAATAGTCCAAAGTGTTTTTTTGGATTCATCTACTACCTTCCACACATTCTTCTTGATACTCTTCAAAAATGAATGAAAGAAATCATTGGTGTAACTTCCTCGACCCTTGGACCGGTGAAGAGGATGCTACCATACCATTAACTATCCAGGCAACTAGCCCCATCAACATACACGCATAAAAATTGACTGAAATGCTTTGAATTGAAACATGCATACATTGTTACCATACAGCGGAAGCAAAACCATACATTCAAGAATTTAGCATGTTCATCATTTCCATTAAACAACAAAATACAATTTGCAAAGATGAGATAGTCAAGAATACTTATCTTATGAAGAATTCGTTCTGCAACCAGCTACGTCACTACAATGTTCCACCCAACCATAGGCTAGCGTGCTCCTTAATCTCTCAGCAACACTGCCACCCCCGAGCTAGGCATGATTCCCCAAGGAATAATGAACTAATCAGGCTCACACATAGCCAAAGGTACACAAACCAGCCAAGCCAACACAGTTTGGTTTATCAGGCCATCAAGGAGCTGAGAAAAGATAAATTCTAAGCTAGTGGGATCACTGAAGAGCTAAGGACACCTACACCAGAACTAGCCTAACTTCTAGGACACCCACACACACCCAACACAAGGAATCAGACCCTTCTCTGCTACATAGTCCCTCAGGACCTGACTTCCCTTCCAGTGCTATTTAGGGGTTGTGGAGAAGAAAGACAGCCCTTTAGCTCTCCCTTTATCTTTGTCTATGTGGCTCCCAAACACACCAGGTTTATCAAGCATACCAAGTCTTAATTCCCACTCCAACACAGTCTAAAGACCAACCACTACATACACGCAGCAAAACAAGATATTCACAGCTCTAGGGAAGAAAATAAAACCCCACAGAACAACCGAGGTGACAATTTGGGTAATACACAGCTCTGACTAGGAAATTCGATTCTTGAGTCATTCTTCACCCTATCATGGCCAAAACAACTCAATAAGAACCCACAGCAAACCAAAACAAAAATGAACCCACAACAAACCAAAATCGTGGGGAAACCAACAGTGATTTCTCAGCTGCGTGAGGAAGAAAAAACAACCCACGTGGAGGTGAATTCACACGGTCAGACCCACAACGAGGAGAAATAACCACATCAAAATTCCCTAACCATGAAATTCACACACACAACAAAAATCGTGCCCCTGAGGCCACTCTCCCAGCTCTTTGCATGAGTAAAAATGCCAAGCCTGTGCATGAGGAGAAAAATGACTATCTCAGCCTGAGGATGGGCAAGAATGCAAGAATGGGGCCATCCCCTCTCTTCCTGCCCATGTGAGGGTGGATGTGTCTGCTGGTGGAGTGTGCATGTGGGTAAGGACTGACAGTCCTGCAACACACCACTGCCCAACAATAATTTCCCAACTAACATCAGAGGTTTTTAACTTGGTAGTTGACTGATTGAGACTGTGAAGATGAGTAAGACAAAAAGGTGGGCAACAGCTAAAAGGGTTTATCAAATGACACTTGGATTTTCCCCATGGCTCAAGGTNAGGAAAATCATGCCCTTTTCATTATGGTTGCATTGACATAGCTGGTTGGGGTTTATTTTAATTAAAATGCATATTTACATGATGCCAAAATTATAATGTGTTGGATATCATGATATACCATCGGGAACGATTTTAATCGCTGAAACATAAAACAACCAAATCGATGGTGGGGATTTTGCCTTTAGCTCCACACCATGATTAATTACAATATATACATCATATACATTTTTAACGCAAACAAGGTCAAAACCGGGCTGTTGCAATTGGTGAACCCATTTGGGCCTAGAGATTTCCAATTTTTCATGTCCATAACTGCTTGTTTAACCTCCTCTAGGGTTATATCCTTTATTAGGCTTGCATTATTCTATTTTGTGATTAATTTGAGAATATTTTGAGATATTTTACGTATTTCTTCCCTTCTATCCATTCGTGGTTCTTTGAGCAAAGTCTGGTAGAAAGATATTAGCTTTGATTCAATGTATTTTTGTTTAACTAATGTTCCCTTTAGTATATTTAAGAGAGTTAATTTGGTTGTGGTTATAGTGGTGTATCATAGAATGGTGAAAGAAATTTAAATTTATCTCCCCTAATTTTAGTTAGTTGATTCAATATTTTTTCTTCCATAGGATCTCTTCTTACTTGTTCCTTGAGTTAAGTTGGGTTTTAAGAGATATTTCCTCCTATGAGAGGTTTTCAATTCTTAACTCTAGGATCATATGTTTTGGAGATATTCTATGGATTCGTAAAGGTCCTTTGTCTCGTGGAAGATGTTCCAAATACATTTACATTTTAGTGTTTTTGTCTAACCTTGAGATTATTTAGCCACTAATGGAACCTATACATTATTGTACCTCGAAAAAAGGTAGCTTGTTCCCACTATATGTTGATGTTATTATGGAATTCAAGATGATTCAGTCAAAATTTTACAAACATTAATGGTTTGTTTGTTGGACTATACCCTAGATTTATAAAGAGATAGACTAGCCAGTGGTTAGAACCTGTACAAGGAAGAATAGTATTCTATGTGATTAGGATTGGTCCTCAACCAAAAATTGAACACCATTCTTATTCCCTAGCTACATCATCCCATTCTTATTTTTCCCACATTATACCTTCACTTACTCAAAACTTCTAAAGCTAAAACCCACAATTGGCTCACAAATAATTACTTTCCAATATTTTTCTCTCCAAAATAGGGAAATGTGGCATAATTCCCTCAAAAAGAAAAGAAATCACCAAAATTCAAAAAAATAAAATAAAAATGGGGGAATATTCAAAAATTAAAAAAGGAATGGAAAACCCTAAACTACCACACAAAGTCAAAAAATGTTCTTTCCCTATCCTTTTGTTTGTGAAAGAATGGAAAACTGGTATTTCGATTTGTTTTTCGTACATTTGCCTCACAAAGCTTAGATTTTATTTACTATTATTTATTGTTATTTACTGAACACTTGCATTATCATTTTGGACTGCTACTAAGATTCTTCTGAGTCTTAGTAGGTGCCATCTTGCACAAGCTAGTGTAAAAAACCTAGCTACAAGGCCTACTGTCATTAATCATTTTAAGACTAGAAATTTTTCCAATTTTGAGGTTGTCTTATGGGTTCCCCTATGTGATTGTTTCATGTGTGGATACCATTATTGGTTTCCATATCTAGTATTTCCAGTGAGTGCATCATTTCTTTAAATGCATAGTTGTCCTGCTTCAGTTTCTTAATCCCCTCACTTTTCTCGACTAGAGAAGTACTCAATTTAGAATCTTGATCTAGAATCCAATGTTGCTTGGTTGTGGTCTGATTTAGTCCTTGTAGTGTATTTACAAGGTTCTCTCTCATTTCCCTATTGTGTATACCATATACATTGGTTATGAAGCTTGTTGTTGTAGTTCCCAAGAGATGGAATAGGGCTAAGATAGTATGAGGAGTAGTAAATAATTTTTCCATAATTATTGCTTGATGGTTGCATAATATTTCCAGCCAACCTATAGTCACATGTGCATCCAATGATACAGTTTGACATCCCCATAGAATTTCTTAGAAATTATGGTTATAATTTCACTAGAACATTTTGTTTCTTATAACATCAAAATGGTTGGTTTATCCTTGAAAAAATATTTTTCAAAGTTCATTGTTTGCTTGAGTTTTTTAGGCTTTGTACGTTCCAAGTGATAATATTTATAAGAAGTTAGGAGAGATTGTTGGGAGGAAGCTTATTTGAGATGAGCATGTATTGTCTTGAATCAATAAGCTTGGCACCTAACTCCTTCAATAACTATTGTTCTTTTCTACTTTTTTTTGTACCTCTTTGTTTATTTCCATTTGTTCCTTAGGATTTAGATGTTTGACACCCAGTGAGGGCACCCCTGGCCCCTTTTTGGAAGATGTTGATATTGTCAAGCTTTAATTTTGACCATTGCTTCTTTAATGAGTTGAGGTTTCCTTTCAGAGATAGAGTGGGTTTCCTTTCAGTTGTATGCATCTTCCAAGCCTTGTAAGTTGAGTTTCCCTATATCCATTTTCTCTCCTCCTTATGAGTATAGGTATTTAGTTCCTCAAGGGGTTCTTCTCCTTCCTCCTCCATGTTTCCATTTTCATTCAGTTCCCCTACTATGTGCTTCCTCAAATACTTTCCTTCATCCATTAAATGATTGGATTGGTAGGTACACACATGACATTGTCCTTATTTCCATCGTTTAGATTTGAGGTTAGGTATTCAAAGTTGTTTATTATGGAGATTGCAGATGGTTTGTTGGATATGTTTTTTTCCTTGATTTCCTTTTGTGTTTCACTTTGGAGAATCCCCCTTGATTTACTTTGTCTTTTGTTTTTTATAAGTAGTTACTTTGTTGACGGGGTGGTCACGAAAAACATGGTCATGCTTGTGGAATTTTGCACAATGGAAGGGTATGCATTCATAATCAATTGTTTGTATCCTTTCGAAATATTAATGACTGAGGAAAATGGATTCTGGGAGAGAAATTGATACACTCATGTACACACATATATGCACATAAGATGTATGCTTGCCTTTTATTAGTCACTTATGAATCCTTGAAGAAGGTCCCTAATGTGTTTCATATTCCTTATAAGTTTTCATCCTGCAAATACTCTCGTAATAAAGAATAGAGCATGATGCGAACTGGTGCAAATGTAACGTCCTCTTTCTCGAGGATAAATTGTTCACTCCAAAATATGAGATATGGGAAAACTAAGTTAAATAAATATGTCCCATTATCAAATACGCAACCTCTGTCGTCTTTATTGGTGAAAATAGATATAAAGAAACCGTTTGATCCCAACTTGAGATCGATGTTCCCTTTGGGTTTCCACCTTGTTTGGATCCAATGCTAAGTTAAATATTTATTAGCTTTGTCAAATTCCCTTGAATTTTCCTATGCCTGCATGATCCTACATATACTAGATATAATAATTAATCTTTCTTGAAGTAATTTCATACCTAAGAATTTCCCACTTTTATAATGTAGTATCTAGGATTGCAAGCTGGGGTTTGTTGGTTGGGTTTGTATCTTCATAAAACACCATGGTCTGCTCATTCTTGTTTATTCTTTCCCCTCCCTTTCTATCCTGAATCTCATTTTTTGATAGAGGTAGTGTGACTAGAGTTCTTTTCTTATGCCTATTTTCTCTACTTTCCTTATGCAGACAATAAGATTTGATTCAATTCATGAGATCCAAAAACCATGAAAAAACATGAGAGTGGAAAAATAACTATCTTTTTATTCATTCTTCATCCTAACTATTACAATGAAGGTCCAACCCTTTATAACCAATAGATGAGATTTTCGAAAATTGCTAATTTTAGAAAATTATCGCATGACTATGAAACTGAACACTAACTATAAGATAAATAAAGAGACACTAGTTGTCAACTCATTTTTCTAATTAGGTTTATAAATAGGGAGATAAATTTTAATTACAAATTTAAAAAAATATCACAAAACACTAAAACCTCAATTTCAAGCCTTATATGAAGGAATTTGGCCTCAGAAAAGTGTGAAAGGAAACTCTTACTGGAAGGATCTGATTGGCCACTGCATTTTAACACTTTGAAATTCAATTTACTCTTAAATTTTATCCCAAATGGATAACCGAATCAAAATTTATGACCCCAAAAAATCCCTGCATTTATTCTCTTTTTTTCTATTTTTTCAGCCTTCAGAAATCACTACATCATTCTAGTCTAATTAAAAAGAATGCATCTCCTACAAGTTGTTGTCTTCAAAATGTTTCCACTTAAAAGGATCTAGATTCGCCAAGTCCCCCTCTGTTATCCATGTACTCTTTGTTGGTGTTAAGCCTTCCCACTGGACTATATATCAGTTGTATTGACCTTTCCTGGTATAAAGGGTCTCATTATATAACATATGAGAAATATTTTCATTTTTCATTCTAGGAATAGCCTAATTCCAATCCACCCTTGCCTCACTGTCATCACACACACTGTCCCCATGGAAGATACATAAGTCAGAAACATTAAACACGGGGGAAATGTCAAGGTCAACTGGTAAATCGACTTTGTAAGCATTGTCATTAATTTTCTTGAGAATCTTGCGAGGATTGCTTTTCTTGTTCTTCAATTTGTGGTAGGTTCCTCTGGGAAATCGCTCCTTCCATAAATGAACCATCACCAAATCACCTTCATTGAATATCTGGTTTCGTTGGTGAGAATCTTTTACAACATTTTTCTAGTGATTACTGGCATGCAACTTCTGTCTCACATGTTACTATAACTGTTCAATGTCTTCTAGGAAATGCTTCCCCATCATCTGTGAATCTATCCCCAAGCAGTAGCTACACCAAATCTAGGAAACCCATAGGATTTTTACCATAAACAACCTGAAATTGAGATTTACCTATAGATCTATTTACTCAACTATTGTAGGAAAATTTTGTTTGAGGTGAATCCAAATCCCACTGCTTGAGCTTCTCATTGACAATGCTCCGTAACATGTTTCCCAAACTATGATTTACTACCTCAGTTTTCCCATCTGTTTAGGGGTGATAGGAACTACTGAACTATAATTTAGTCCCTATTTTATTCCATAAAGTCCTCCAAAAATGACTCAAAAATAGAGTATATCTATCAGAGGTAATAGTTTTTGGAACACCATGCAACCTAACAATTTCTGAAAAAAAACAATTATGCCACCTTTGATGCATCACTAGTTTTCTTACAAACAATTAAATGAGCCATATTAGAGAACCTATCAGCAACCACAAAAATAGAGTATTTACCTCATTGTGTGTGTGGGAGCCCCAACACAAAGTCCATGCTAATATCAATCCATGGATCTATGGGAACTGGTAATGGCATGTAACACCTTGTATTTTGTTAGTGTCATTTATCCATTTGACAAATCCTACATCGTGTCACATACTTGGTTATATATTTTCTCATCTTCGGATAGTAATACTTATCTTCAATTAAGGCTAGTGTCTTATCCTTTCTAAAATGTCCTGCAAATCCACTAGTGTGAAGTTCTCTGATAATATTTTATCTCATAGAACCAATTAGAATGCATAGTTGTTTTCCTTTCAAGAGTTATTCATCTTGCATAAAATATTCACTATGAATAAGATCCATGTCCCAGTAATTGGATTCTTCAATTTTTCCACAATCTCCCGAAAATTGTTATATGTCACATAGGGATCCTTCAATACAACAAACCCATTTACTTGATTTTCCATGGTAATCAAAAGAATAGTGCAAGAATATACAGCCTGATTTTTCTTTCCTGATTTGTGCTTTAGAACAAAGGTGTGTCCCGTTGGGATTATAATCCTCCCTTGTCCAAATTGGTCAATTATGCATAAAATAGGAGCCTTTTCAGTCATTATTGAGTCACTAGTTCCATTGGGTCCACATGGCCTAATTGGACCACCTGTACCAGTCACTAGAGTGTGGGGAACACTAATTGAGGATAAATGCCACTGACTGCACTTGCATGCATTAGTTTAGGTGCCTCCTAGACCAATCCTTACAAGTTAGGAGCCACTGGGAGTGCTGACACCAACCTCCTTCAGTTGAGTTCAGTTGGTGACTAGTCAAACCTAGTTAGGAGTCAGTTACATTCACTTACATCCAATTATATTCAGTTATCCCCATTCATTGATTAAATGCATGTGGAAAGGCACCTTTCCTCACCTACCACATTCAATTAGACTAGTTAACTAATTCTAACTGATTGAGGCACTGATTTAGACAACTGGAGCTAACTAGTTAGGCTCCGATAGTGATTTAGACATGTCCAGTTATCCATTCAGTCAGAGTGAGTTAACCAATTCGAATTTACTCTCATGAATTCAATTTGTCTAGTTATTAATACTAGTGTATTACATTGTAACAATTATCTAGATTGTAACCATTTTTACTTTTGATTAATGAAAGCATATACAACTACAAATCATTATTGCACTGTTTGATATCATATTTTGAGTAAAATTTCTTGTGTAATATTCTTGTGAGTTTTTCCTTGGTTCATAGATTCATGTGAGATTAATTTTAATATGGTATCAGAGCCTCAACATGACAAGGAATTTCTCCTTCTACATATTTCATGCTAGATCAAAGCAATTTGAGAAAAAAAACTCAAAAAAATTCCAGCTCTCCACCAGAAGCGGAGAGTTTACCACGTAATTCTTGGGAAAAGGAATTTTTATCAAGCTTTGTTTATCGACTAATCCGAGTGTGAAGAAAACTCCAGAATTGCAGGTTGTTCTACCTTACTTTGTTGTTTTGTGTAATTGTAGGTACAACTTCAGATGGATTCGAAATTATCAGTTCCTCTTCTTACTCAATCCACAAGATATTCAAAATGGAAGTTGAAGATGGTTTCATCTCTCAAGAGACAAGATATATATTAGGTGCCTATTGGAATTGGTAAGGAGTTTTATGAGAATGATAATCACTAGCTAAATGACAGTGATGCAGCTTTTGGAGCAACAGGTCTGCCCCTTTCTCCTTGCTTGTGCTACCTTATTGGTTCTGCTAAGTACCCAAAGGATCTCTAGACAAATTTGGATAGAACCTTTGGAAAGAACAATGAGGATCATAATATCACTTTGTATAGCACACCTAGCACCACAAGAGCTCTTGATTCAAAAGTATCAACCTCTACTCCCTTTGATGAAGTTGTTCAAGATGAAGAAGAAGAAGCAGAATCTCCTACATAGTAAATTGGAATCGAAGAAAGTCTCCTTGTAGTGACTCCTTCTCCTTCTGCCCCAGAATTTTATGAGATCTATGATATCTCATATTCTCATATGGTTGATCCAGAAGAAGACATTCAAATCTTTGATGTTGAAGAAAAATCTAGTACACTTATATGCAAACATTCTCTAGTGATTCTCCTTTAAATTCTGTGCAAACTTTTCTAGCGATTGCTTCCGAAAGTGAAGAGGAATTTGATTTCTCTCCCTCTAATGTTTCTTCTGGTGTGATAAAAAGTAATACTATGGATATTTTTGAAAAAAATATCATATTATAGGATTTATCCATTCGCTCTCCTTGACCTTCTTCCAGCAAATTCCTACAGGATTGCATGCACCAATATTCATAATTTTGAAGAAGGAGAAAACTGTGCATCTGGCATCTTAGTGGACCACATCTTTGGATATGATATGAACCTATTTGTATCTGATATGATCTTATTTGGAACTGACATGATATTATTTTTTTTTATTTTAAGTTCCAAGAGCTTTCAGTCATGCTTGTAGCTACTCTCACCAATTTTGGTGTGAAAAATAAAGTACCGCAAGTCTTCTTCAAATTTGTTGTTGGGGATTCGATGTTAGCTTCCTTTTATGAGGTCACTTATATTTTATTTTGTGATTCATTGATTATTTTTGAATATATATCAGGTTATGGAGCTCAATAATTCACTCTCCACAATCCCAGGGCTTCTCTGCCTTTGATCACATGCTTATCTCCTCACAGAACTAGTAAAGGGGGAGACATTCTGCATCCGCCTGGACACTTTCTCCTAACACTTAGAGCTGATATGCCTCACATGTTTTGTTGTTTAATTCTGCAATACATCAGCTTATTGGTGTGGAAATTGAACCCAAGTGATAGAACAATTACACTCACAAAATTGCTAATCAAACATGCAAAATTAACATCAAAGGAGACTGAAATTGGAGCATAACAATAATCTGTATTGAACAAGTGTATTATAGCCAACCTTGTGAAGTAATAGGATTCTGAAATATATAATTACATGAGATATTTGAATGCATAAGGATTCCATTCAAAATAGTAAAAAGGTAGGCTTACTAAATCTAGTCAAATCCCCCATAGGTGCATAAAGTAGTTTCCAAATCCACTAAGATGCTCACGAATTGTCTAAGTCAAGTAGGAAAGATAATAAGGGATGGAATGAAAACTCATAAATTATTTTATCAGGAGAAAAGGATGGAGGATGATGTGGGAAAAAAACAAGTCAACTACACCTAGTCTAGCTTTTCCTTTTGCCTTAATTCTCAATAAAACAGACAACTTTTTAGAAAAAATAGATATGCACTTTGGAGGATCTGGAATAAAGAAGACATGATAAATACAGTTTCTAGGAGGTTTTCCAAGTGCTCCATGACTCATTTTTAGCAAGTGTTGACTTCTATGACATGTAGAAGGCAACTAGCATAGAGTGGAATCTAGGAGACTAGGTAATAAGACAAAAATGATTTAATTAATGTCTAAGGTAGGTAACTATGGGTTGATTATTCTAACACCCCCCCTTAATCCTGAATTTATGAGTAAATATCAAAAAACTATAGGGCCTAGCAACAAGGCTTAGTCACCCTTTACATACTGCTTGTCCATTCAACCAAGGAAAGGGGCAAAAACCCAGTGGGAAAATCCTCCCTTAAACATGGACAGTAAAACAAAATTTGAAAATATTGTCATCAATCATGTTTCATAGAATGATCAGCAATCCCCATCAGTGATTTGAGATTGCTGAATGTCTTCTCACAAAAAAATTTCGTGAATATGTCTGCTACTTGTTCTGAATATGCACAGAAGAGTAGATGAATGGTGCCATCATGCACAAGCTATATGATGTAGTACATATGGATCTCAATGTGTTTGGTTCACTATCTCTGAACTAGATCATTGCAGATTCGAATGGTGCTCTGATTATCACAATAGATAATAGTGAAAACTTTGATTCAAATCCACATTCTCCAAGTATTCCCATAGTATTCCCTGCAACCACAAACATTGAGTTGCTGCATTTACAACTCCTCTATACTCTGCTTATGTAGATGAGAGTGCTATGGAACTCTACTTCTTGCTTGACCAGCTGATTGGTCCTTCTGTAAGCATGAACACATATCCTAATGTTTACTTTCAATCTGTGTTGTCACCTTCCCAATCACTATTAGTAAACCCAATCAAATCAAGATCAGATTTAGCTTTGTAGAATATCCCACGAGTTCTTGTTCCTTGAACAAAGTTAAGGATCCTTTTGGCTGCTCTCCAATGGATCTCATGAGGCTGATCCATGTATCTTGAAGCCACACTAACTGCATAAGATAGATCAAGTCGAGTGTGTGTAAGATAAAGAAAACACCCAATCAACTGCCTATATAGTGTAGTATTTACCATAGGAGAAGAACCTGCTTCTCCAAGCTTAACTCCTGAAAGGAAAGGAGTCTTGCTTGGATTGCAATATTTCATGTTGAAGTTGTTCAAAAAATATAAGGCATACTTGGAATGATGGACTTTGATTCCATGTTGCTATTTATCAATTTCGAGACCCAAAAATTGGCTCAACAATCCCAAATATGTCATAGAAAATGCATGGTTCATTGCATCCTTCAAGGAGGCAATCTTTTTCTTTGAACTTCCTATAATCAAAAGGTCATCCACATACAAGAAAATAATCATCAAATAACCATGAATCAGCTTCAAATAAACATTAGGATTAGGCATGCATCGAACAAAACTCAATGACAGTAGAAAGCCACCAATCTTGGCATACCAAGCCCTGGGGGCTTGCTTGAGCCCATACAATGATTTCTTTAACCTGCACACAAAAGATGTATTAGAAACAAACCATTTAGGTTGCTTCATGTAAATCTCTTCAGTGAGATCTCCATTTAGGAAATCACACTTCACATCCATGCGATGTACCTCCCACTGCTTCAAAGCTGCAATGGCTAAAGCTAGCCTTATGGAGTGCATCTTTGCCACTGGTGCAAAGGTTTCATTGTAGTCAATACCATGTACTTGTGAGTAGACCTTGGCTACCAATCTTGCCTTATATTTCAAAGGTGAACCATTAGCAGCAAAATTAGTCTTGAAAACCCACTTACATTGAACTAGCTTCCTCCCTGGGGGAAGATCAACCAGTTCCCAAGTGTTGTCCTTCTGAAGCGAGATGAATTATTATTTCATGGTTTTTTTCCATATTGGATCATGTGTTGCATCTTCATATGTCTGTGGATCTGATTCAACCATCAGATATCACTTCTCATCAATTAAAGGATCTTTCATACACGGGGCACTCTCAAACTGATATCTAGTCCTCCTAGTGTCACTAGGATTTCCAGCTAGTTCCCCAGCTACATGAATGGTATTTGCTGTGCATTTTTGTCAAAACCCCAAATTTTCACAAAAATTTAAAATTTTGAGATAACAACAAATGCTAAAACTTGTGGTTTACTAACAGCTAAAGGTTATCAATAAAAGAAACAGTCGAGTGATTAATTTTGCAAAATCTCAATTATGTTAACTCGATAGTTCTCTTTGGTAACAAGAATAAGGTTTAATTTCGTAATGTTTTATTCCAGTTTACTGATGAGTTTCTTCATGTCAAGTAGGTGGAATCTAACTATTGAATCCGGGGCTTACTTAGCATTTATGCTAACGCAGAAGATTACTGGTTCTTACAAGTTTACAGGTATGATTGAACGAGTAACGTTTAAAAATTCATAAAGTATCCATCAGTGTTTTATTTGCAATTATAAAGCTTAGTAATTAAGCTGCTAAATTCCAAACAACTTCCATGAGGTAAAACCATTTGGCTTCCTTCAGTTTTTCTTGTAACAAAGTTCAGATGTACGTAGCGACAGTAAGATATGTTTTGCGGCTCTAAAATTTTAATCTCAGTTACAAAGTAACTTCTACTTTAGTATGCATAACTTACAATGTTATAATGATTGCTTTGTCAGTATGTATACATTAACATATTATCTTATCTGTGTATCAACTATTTGGCATTTATTTTCTGCGAGGAAACTTACAGCCTGCAAAATTTTGACAGTATAAGTTTGATTTGTGCAAACAAAAACCATAATGCCTTCTCACATGAAATCATTGTTTGCCTATATTTTAACTTCATGTCGAACCATGTGGTTCTAATGATTCTAGACTCAAGTAGGATCATTCCTATTCAATTTCTTAATTTTCTATGATACTTCTCTTGTATTAAATTACTATCTACAAACAATTTTTCTGAGATTGATGCTTTCGAAAAAGGTCGACTTTCTAGTTATTTTGTATAATTCTAAACCAATTTACTAACCAATAGACATGGTGAATCATTAGTAAATACCAAGTTGAGTCACAACCAAAATCTATCAAAGTTTCGTCGCTCTGAACTATGTAAAAGAATTTCATAAAAGTGTTCTTACAAAACACTTTCTCAACTTCATAGTTTTTCTACCATTTGATTTATTAGTTTCTATATGACTTATAAACAGGCATAAACTATTTTTTTTATTAGACATTCAAGTCTATAATTAGTTCAAGGTCATAAACAAGTCTAAAATAGAGTTTATGATTCTACATAATACTACGTTATGCCATTTTATAAATGCTACAACTTGAAAAGTCGTTTTACAAGAGATTATCCATGTATAGACTATAATGCTTCTACATAAGAAAACTATAGTTGTTTGGTGGTTATAAATCTCTAAACTTGATCTCTCCCATAAAACATATGTCTTCTATCCATAACAAGGTCAACATTTAAAGAAGAGAGTTACTAACATCCAATTTGTATTAGAGATGTTACAATATAATAGCCTTATAGTTAATGATGGAGTAAGTTTCTATGCATGATTGATTTCGGGCAATAACCAACGTTTAAAAGGTGACACTTCTTTGCTAGGTCAACCTAGAATTTAATGTTATTATACTAACCTTGATCTAGCATATCATATGATGAGCGATGTAATCGATTTACGAAGCAATAACTTGGCTTTAATTATAGTTTACACATCGTGTTCAATGATTAAATAATTGGTTATTATTGTATGCAGGCAACTATAGAAACGATCCACTGCATGGTTTAATTTATCATGACCACGTGGTCTTCTCCTGGCCAAGCATGGAAGATATAGGAATCATTGTAACCCTAACCCTTATCATATCTTCTCCGCAATTCATGCTGGCCCTTTGAGCCTACTCTACTTGGTTTTCATGGCGGCCATAAGCTCTCCTCCGTTCCAGTTGTCCCGAGTCCTAGATTAGTGTTGCCTTTGCCTCCGGTATTTGATTTTAAAGCCATTCTTAGTGGCTGTGAGTTCTCACTCTGCAAGTTTTGTTGAGTCTATCGTTGCCCTTAGCTTTCTCTTTGCTCAAACTTTCTTTCATCATCCTCGTGGCTCACCATTGCGTGAGGTTCAGTCTTTACAGGTTGTTGGGTCTATAATTTGCAAAAGTCTGTTGGTGACAGTACTTCCACAAGACTGTTCGACATTTCAATCACAGGTAAAAAAAATTGTTTTTAGTGTTCATTTAACTTGCAGCAGGTGTTTTTGCTGTTACGATAGTATAAACAAATCTTAGGTTATTTATACTCTAACCTCTGTCTTTGAAACACCTTGCACAGGGCTCGTGACTATGTACATTCACGGTGGAGGAAGTATGCAAACAGTCTTTCAATGTCATGGCTCATGGCTTAATACGGGTAAGCCCTGTGGTCAATATGTTGGGTTTTACCCTACTTGTATCAGGGTGGTCATTTGGAATAACCCAGGGTTTGGGGAAGCTTTCCTCGGCTCGCCATAAGTTATGCAGTCTCTTTTACAAGTCGTTTGTTGATTTACCAAGTTTCAAACCCTGGCTAATTGATGGGTAAACTCTGTCTTAAACTGAGCAATGTAATTAGTTATGTTTTGATGTTTAGCTTTACGGATTTTAAAAATCTAAACTATAGTTCTCTTGTAAAGATAGTTCTGTCTTCAATCTTGTCTCGATTTATCGAAATGCTTAACATTATGCTCTGTGTACTCCAGGTTTTTACCCTTCTCGACTATAAGCAAAGTTTTGTGCTCTACTTAAAGTACTCTATAAAAGTTTATTATTATTGTTTTTAAGACTGATACATACAGTCATCGTTTAGTTATAAATCTTACTTGTTTTTTGCTCAAAGTTACGAGCTAGGGTTTTTCCTGTGGAAACCCTCATTTTAAAACAAATTATTCTATTTATTTTTAACAAATTCTATTCTTATTTAATTTGGCTTTTAACTAGTGTTACAATGTGTTGTGGAAATTTCCAGTTTATACTAATTACCAATGTCTTTACATTTGTCCTTAAAGGAATGTAAGTATTTTATAATAACCTAGATGTTTAATAGTTACGTAATCCAATTAATTTGGATTATATCTTCGATGTATTGACATTTGTAATTGTAATATATATAAGGGTTTCAACCCTGTCATTTGCTTTTACAGATACACCCTGTTTGTAGAAATAAAAAGGAACAGTTCTTTTTATAAGAATACATTTTGTGTATGTTGTTCATTATTGTATTCTTGTTGTTTTTCCTATTGGAATAGTAAAATGGAAACGATAGAATATCTTAAAATTTTATGAATAAGTTTGTTCTTGGTACCATGATTATTCGTTACATTTCTTTACTTAGTAATAATAACTGTTAGTCTTAAAATAATATGATTAGTAATTAAACTATATATTTATAGTTTATACCTTATTGAATAAATATAAACAAATAGTTTAGCTGTAACTTTTCTACTGCATGAGAAAGAGGTTAATGAATAAAATACAAAGAAAATATATAAATATATAACATGACACAATTTATCATCCTATTAAAATAACAAAATAATGCACTGTATTAAATACATCCTATTTACTTGAGTAACTTATTACTAGGATAAACCTGCTACTTGTAATGAGTTAAGGCTATTTCTTTTCTAGCCTACTTACATCAACAAGCTGGTTAAACAGTAACAAGAATTAGACAGGTTATTGTTCTTTACTGAAAATAACCTACAAACAGAAATAAATTATTATGATATTATGAAATATATAATACATCTATTCAATTCAGTCTTCTATCATATTCTTCATCTATTTTTAAACTCACTACCTGTGCTAGAGTACGGTCTGGTTCGTTCCAGATGGGGAAAAACATAGGTAGGATTATTTCATCCAATTGCAGATTTAATATTCAAATAACTAAAAAATTACAAGCTCTAACAGTTCACTACAAAACATGTAAATCATTCCTTATTCATTCATTCTCAGATATAACTTTTAACACAACAAATAAAAGACTGTAGAACCTATTTAAAGCTGGACGACAACAACGTTGGGAGGCTGTTCCTCCCTACCAACTCCTAGAGAGCGCTCAAACAACGTCTTCTTAGGACCCCCGAGCTTGTTCTTGGTCTCCTTGGCTGAGAACTTGGTGGAGCAAGCAACAAAATACTAGTCCAATGACTTAGTACTAAATCTACACTCAGCAGCAAGATACTTTAGCTAAAAATGTGTGCTAGATCACTTTCTGCAGTTTACCCCTCAAACACCTTCCACAAATTCCCTTCCCAATGAAATCCTTTGAAGTACATTCACCCGAATGATTCTCTTCTTGGAATGAGTAGCCTTAACTCTCTTCAATGGGTATTTTTATTAAGATTTCCTAGGTCTTTTTGGGTTAGTTGTCATTAATTGATCCACCTACTTTGATCCCAATTTCTTGGGGGATCATAACCCCAAATGTAGGGAGGTTGCCACCTGCAACATTGGAAGTGTTTGAGGATGTTGCCACTTGTCTATTTTCTCTCCACCTAGTCTCCTCCACCAACTTGACTAGTAACACTCTTTTTAATAGCTCTCCCAAGTTGTTGTCTCCACTTTTATTTATTTAAAATTAAAATATTCAGAATTACATTCAATATCCTTGACTCTGTTGAGTCATCATTTACAACTTAGCATAAAATTTAACATAATGTCTTGGAATAAAATCAAATAAGATAATATTATTTTGCAAAATTGGGGCATGTGACAATTTTGGTCTTATAGGACTGTCAGGATCTGCAATCAAATCATCATTATCAGACATATCAGAATCAACAAACTCATTAGTCTCTCCACTTACAATCAATGGATCTGGTGGTGAAGAAAACTCTCCAACTTCAACTGCTACTAAAGGCTCTTATTGGAACTGAGCACTTCTTTCAATGAAATATTTGTTAGTGCTTAAGTTGATCAAATTGTACCCTTTTGAATCTTCAGAATACCCAACAAATAGGCACTCTAGGCTTTGGGGTAGCAAAGCCTTTCTCTTTTCAGTTGGAATTCTAGCCCAAGCCTTTGAGCCAAAAATCCTGAAATGGGTCACATCTGGCTTGTGCCCACTCTAAGCTTCGAAAGGAGTCATACCATTAAGCTTCTTATGAGGCACCCTATTCTAGATGTAGGATGCACATTTTATAGCCTTGGCCCAAAACTTTGGTGGCAAATTCTTAGCCTCCATCATGCAGGTTGCCATCTCCTTTAGTGACCTATTCTTTCTCTCAACAACACCATTTTGTTGTGGTGTGTAAGGGATCGAATGCTGCATCTAAATACCTACATATTTACAATACTGAATGAACTCAGACTTGAAATACTCACCACCATTGTTAGATCTAAGGATCTTGAGTCTCCTCCCAGACTGTTTTTCAACCAAGGCCTTAAAGACTTTGAAGAGGTCAAAAACTTCAGACTTATGCTTTAGGAAGTAGACCCAACAATGCATGGAAAAGTCATCTATGAAGGTTGGTGTATATTTGGCTTGACTCATGGACATATGAGGAAATGGACCAGCAATGTCACTGTGGATCAACTCAAGAGGTGTAGAGGCTCTCTCATGACTAGCTCTCTCAAATTTGTGCTCTGGGTGTTTTCCTAGGATACAACCTTGACAGACTCCCTTGGAAAACTTGATCTTTGGTAACCCTATGACCATATCTTTTTCACTCAAATCAGAAAGATACTTGTAGTTAAGATGGCCAAATATTTCATGCCAAAGCTTGCTTACCTAATTAGCATGAATTAGAAGAGCAGAGGGGTTTGAGTAGGGTAGAAAATGGGAAAACATGCATACCTTCGAAGTGTGATCAACAACACCTTTTGCTATGACTTTACCATTTGAAATCTCAGTGATTTCAACATCATTAGGGGAGAATATGACGTTCTTTGGAGACCCAGTGTGAGTCATCTGATACATTGACAAGAGATTAGAGGCAAGACCTGGAACATACAACACATTATTGAACTTACCATGGTCAATATCAATCCTTCCTTTCCCCAAACTGTCAGTGAGAGAGTCATCTCCCAAAACTATTGGTGGACCTTTCGACATGTCAAGAGAGGAGAATGACTCTTTTGTCGAAACCATATGTCTAGAAGCTCCAGAGTCTATGATGAATCTAGGTGAGCTTGATGTGCCAGCAACCAAAGCATGTGCTCTCTCTCTGTCTTCTGAATCTGATCCTCCTTCCCTCTTCTTTGAGCAATCAGGAAGGGAGATGTTATTCTTCTCCAGGATTTGGGTCAACATGTCAATTTGCTTCTTCATACAAGAGCTCTCAGGATGATAGCCCTTACTGTAGTATGTGCACTTTCTCATTTCTGCTTTGTTCTTCTTCTAGTGGAAGTTCTTCTTGGATCCTTGGGGCTCCTATTGAGACTTGTTCTTGTCTCTCTTTTGGTCAAGTGGCTTTTTAGATTTTTTCTTGATTTTTGAATCCACCCTTGAATATCTAGCAACCAAATATGGGTCTTTGGAAGGTTTGATGGTGCCCATCATCACCAACTTATCTTGTTCCTGTGTGATGGATTCCATGAACTCTGCTAGCTTAGGAATCTTCCATGCTCGAGCTGTCAACTTGGTGGCATGGAAGGTCGAAAAAAACATTGAATAGTCAGGGATAAGCTTCAAGAGTATGGCCAAAACTAGTTTCCCTTCCTTCTTTTCAATCCCACACTGTTTTAGCTGCAAAACAAGGGCCTTAAACTTGGAAAAATAGAGTTGCAAGGATTCGAAGCTGCTGGGACTCAAGGAGATCAGATCATTCCCAATTTGATATCCTCTTATCTCATCTGTCTTACCAAAAATATCTACAAGCTTCTCCCACACTTCATTAGGTGACGTCAATCCATCAAGATGGAAGAGGAGGTCTCTTGAAATGCTCAGACACAAAAGACCATAGGCATCATCCCTCCTGTTGTGCCATTTGATTTTCTCTGTAGCTACATTGGGCTCTACCTCATTTTCCATAGTAACCCTATAGATACCTTTCTCTCTCAACAATATCTCCATCTCAGCTTTCCTTTCAAAGAAATTAAATGGAGTCAAGATGATCTTCTGAGATTGGTCCATAGCTCAGAAACTGTGCCCTTCAGTCAGCAGAATATGCTCCCAGTCAAGATGTTGAACCTACAATAGAAATATGGAAGGAGAGAAATTGATCTACAAAGGCTCTGATACCATGTGGAAATTAACCCAAGTGATAGAAAAATTACACTCACAAAATTGCTAATCAAACATGCAAAATTAACATCAAAGGAGACTGAAATTGGAGCATAACACTAATCTGTATTGAATAAGTGTACAATAGAAAACCTTGTGAAGTAATAGTCTACTGAAATATATAATTACATAAGATATTCGAATGCATAAGGATGCCATTCGAAATAGTCAAAAAGTAAATCTAGTCAAATCCCCCATAGGTGCATAAAGCAGTTTCCAAATCCACTAAGATGCTCACGAATTGGCTAAGTCAAGTAGGAAAGCTAATAAGGGATGGAAAGACAACTCATACATTCTTTTATTAGAAGAAAAGGATGGAGGATTATGTGGGAAAAAAACAAGTCAACTACACCTAGTCTAGCTTTTCCTTTTGCCTTAATTCTCAATAAAACAGGCATCTTTTCAGAAAAAGCATATATGTACTTTGGAGGATCTAGAATAAATAAGACATGATAAATATGGTTTCCAAGAGGTTTCCCAAGTTCTCCATGACTCATTTTTAGCAAGTGTTGACTTCTATGACATGTAGAAGGCAACTAGCATAGAGTGGAATCTAGGAGACTAGGTAATAAGACAAAAAT
Organism: Pseudotsuga menziesii; assembly: GCA_001517045.1. Classification (NCBI taxonomy): domain Eukaryota; kingdom Viridiplantae; phylum Streptophyta; class Pinopsida; order Pinales; family Pinaceae; genus Pseudotsuga; species Pseudotsuga menziesii. Next base: position 39,358 of record LPNX010456370.1, on the reverse strand, counting down.
GATTTAATTAATGTCTAAGGTAGGTAACTATGGGTTGATTATTATAACACTTAGGTGTTTGTCATATGGTTCTAATTCTCAAGCACCTTTGATCACTTATCAGTTGATTTTAGTTGCTCTACATGGGTCTAGTTTTCATCCAGCAACTGTCTATATTTCAGATTCAGCTGAGAACATTATTATTCTTCGAAGGAGGAAGATTCCACCAAACATAATCATTTATTTTGGATGGATAATTTCACATGCTCGACCCCAGGATACCTGTGCACAGAAGAACAGGTTGAATCTTGATTCTACCTTCTTATTTTGAGGGGGGGTATTTTTCCCATGAGGTTTTTCCCTATTTCCTTGTTTGTATTAAGCAGTTAGTTTTACATTTTAGCTATAATGGGTGACCTATGGCCTTAGTTACCAAGGACCACAATTTTTCCAAGTTAGCATTCAAGGGGGGTGTTGGTATTATAATCCTGCCTTGTCCAAATTGGTCAAGTATGCCTAAAATAGGAGTCTTTTTAGTCATTACGCAGTCACTAGTTTCATTGGGTCCACATAAACTGATTGGACCACCTATACCAGTTAGTAGAGTGTGGGGAACACTGATTAAGGATCATAAATACCACTGACTACACTTGCATGCATCAGTTTAGCCACCTCCGATACCAATCCCTCAATTTAGGAGCCACTAGGAGTGTCGGTACCAACCTCCTTCAGTTGAGTTTAGTTGGTGACTAGTCAATCCTAGTTAGGAGTCGGTTACATCTAGTTATATTCAGTTAGCACCATTCATTGATTAACTACATGTGGGAAGGCACATTTCCTCACCTACCACATTCAGTTAGACTAGTTAACTGATTCTAACTGATTGAGGCACTGATTTAGACAACTGGAGCTAATTAGTTAGGCTCCGATGGTGATTTAGACATGTCCAGTTATCAAATCAGTCATAGTGAGTTAACCAATTCGAATTTACTCTCATGCATTCGAATTGTCAGGTTATTAATACCAGTGTATTACATTGTAACAATTATCCAGATTGTATCCATTTTTACTTTTGATTAATGAAAGCATATACAACTGCAAATCATTATTGCATTGTTTCATATCATATTTTGAGTACAATTGCTTGTGTAATATTCTTAAGAGTTTTGCCTTGGTTCATAGATTCTTGTGAGCTCAATTTTAATATATCTTTGTAAAAAGGAAACCCATGTTGCATGTATACTGTTCAATTTCTTTTGGGTGTTTATATATTTTAAAGTAATGTGATCAGTAAATAACACAAACTCTTTTGACACTAAATAATGCCTCCAATGTCGCAATGCGTGGACAATTGCATAAAATTCTACTTCATATGTGGAATAGTTATTTCTTACATCATTCAATTTTTTTCTAAGAAATGCAATTGGTTTACTTTATTGGCTAATTACAGCTCCAATTCCTACATGTGAGGCATCACAGTCTACTTCAAACACTTTATCAAAATATGGTAAGGATAATATAGGTTCCTTAATTACCTTCTTGTTTAGAAACTTAAAGTTTTCTTGAGCTTCATTGGTCCACTTGAATGTTGTTCCTTTGGTGCAATATGTTATGGGTGCTACAATACTGCTAAAATTTTGAATAATTTTTTCTATAAAATATGGCTAGCCTATGAAAATATCTTACCTATGTTTTTCTCCTAGGACTAGCCCACTCCAAAATTGCTTTGAACTTCTATGAATCCATCTTGACTCATTTTGCTGATATGACAAAACCCAAAAATACCAAACTTTCTTACATGAACCTACATTTCTTCAGGTTTGCATAAAGCTGGTGTTTTCTCAACGTATCCAATATAATTTTTAAATGTTGCAAGTGATCTTATTTGTTTTTACATAAACTAGAATGTCATCAAAATAAATGACAACAAACTTACCAATGTAAGGTTGAAGCACAGTATTCATCAACTGCGTGAAGGTACTAGGTGCATTGGAAAACCCAAATGGCATAGCCATCCATTCATATAGTCCACCCCTAGTCTTGAAGGAAGTTTTCTATTCATCTCCTTTACGAATTCAGATATGGTGGTATCCACTTCACAAATCAATTTTACTGAAATATTTAGCTCCGGATAGTGCATCCATCATGTCATCTAAGCGTGGTATAGGAAATCAATATTTGATGGTAATTTTATTGATTTATATGTTATCTTTGCACATCCTTGATGTATTGTTTTTGGAGTCAACAATATTAGTACAGCACAAGGACTCATGATTTCTCTTACCATGCCTTTCTTTATATGATTTGTTACTTGTTGATTGAGATCTGCATGTTGTGTAGGACTCATTCTATAGGATACTTGATTATGTAATGATGGTATCGGAATCATATCAATGTGATGTTGAATATCCCTATTTTGTGGAAGCCCATCAGGAAATTCATTAGGGATAACATCAACATATTCTTCTAGTAACTTGGCCACTTAAGTAAGTATTGGTGTGTCTTCATCGACTCCTTTTTGCAGTATTAATGCATCACAAATATTGTTTCCTTGATTTCTTTAACAAACTCTTTTTTGACAACATATTCTTAGTTTTATCTTCATATTTAAGGGGCAATAAGATGAATTTTGTTCCATTCTACCAAAAGGTGTAGGTATTCTTTCCTCCATCATGTATGACTTTCCTGTCAAGTTTCCAAGGCCTCCCCAATAACAAATGCCATGCATCTATCAGAATGACATCACACCATACTTCATCTTTATAAGTATTACCGATGGAAAACTTACGCATCTTTTATTAATGGTGACTTCATCCCCTTTTTTGAACCATGCAATCCAGTAAGGATGGGAATGTTTTTCACAATGTAATTTCAACTTATCTATCATTTCTTTGGAAACCATATTCTCACAACTGCTACTATCAATAATAACTTGACATACTTTTCCCCCATAAGTGCACCGGGTTCGAAAAATATTTTTCCAAAGCCACAAATATTCATTGCTTCTACTCTATCTTTTCTCTTTCTTGGAAATTAGCACTGACCTCTGTATCATGATATTTTCCCCATATTAGGTGGGAATTTAGATTCAACTCCTTCTTCTTCATTCTCAGTTTGGACCAAGTTAAAACTAGGTTGTTGTCCCTGCTTCATCTCTTTGTTGTAATTTAAGCATTCAAATGCTTGATGTCCCTCTACACCACATGTAAAACACCAATAAGATATTCCTCTTCAACCATTGTAGCCTCTACCCCTTTGAAATCCTCTTCCTCAATGTTGGCTTAGGTTAGCTAACTAGTATGCCTCTTCCACATCGTGAACCGTATGCATCATCAATTCATCTTGAATAGAAAATTTCAAACAATCATTAGAGAGAATTTGAGGTCAAAAATGGGCCTCCTAAGAGATGTACTACAAAAATATAAGATATATTAAAATATTATGAGTTAGGGGTTTTATGGGGTAGGTATATATGACAACTCATCTCCTACACTACTTTTTATGCACAATATAAATAACCATGGTTGAGTTACTTTTCTAAATTGACTATAAATAAAATTAATAAAATAACTCTACAATGATGTGACTAAGATTCATTGTAAATTCCCAAAAAATTATTGTCTTTTAGCATTTATTTGTATTGAACTTGTAAATAAAATTAAACCAAAAAAAAATTAATTTATATGCATAACTAACATATTTTTTTCATATAAATATCATTCATGAATTTAATTTATTTTAAAAGTACAAGATTTAATATATATTAGTTTGACATTATGATATTAAATACAATTGAGTGAATATTTAATTTAAAATTAAAAAACATGAATATGACAATATATTATTTTATAAAAAAATGTGAAAAGACATTTTTATGAATTATGAGTACTTTACTTGAAAATGACAATAATATTATTTTATGAGAAAGTGAATTATGAGTACTTTACTTGAAAATAACAATAATATTATTTTATGAGAAAGTGTGAAATGACTTTTATTGTGAGTACTTCACTTTATGACTTAAAAGTACTTGTACCACTACCTTGGTTAACTATGGGTTTTCATCCACCATAGAAAATGTGACAAATAAGCATTATTAACTCATGCAATGCCACCTCAACCATGGGGGATGATGTCATCTACTAGAATGTAATTGGTTGATTTTTATAGTACATTTTGGTCATTTTGAAGCCCATTTTTGACCTCAAATTCTCTCTAATGTCACATACCTTGCAGCCAATTGCTCATCAGTTTCCCGGTGATCCACATGAATGGACAACTAATAAAAATCATGTGTGAATTCCTCCACAGTAAACAAGTTTTGCTTCAAGTTCTAAAATATATGAAAAAGGGTTTGTACATAGCCCATCGGGAAAAAAAAATTATCACAAATTTTTTTCTATCTTATCCCAGGTTTTTATTTTGGATTTTTCTTTTTTTTTTCTGTCTTTCTGCACATGATCCCACCAAACCATGACATGGCCCTTTAACTTTGTGCATGTAAATTTCATCTTATTTTCTTCTTTCATAAGATTCCATTAAAAAAAAATCCATGGAGTTCAACCAATCCACTAACTCCTCTGGTTTAAGACTCCCTACATAGTCTAAAACTTCCATTTTGATCCCATCATTTCTCACTTCTAGAGCCCTGAGCATCCTTTCTTCAAAAGGTGTGTGCTCTACTTATTTTTCTTTATGTTCTATATGATGATCTACACCTCCTTTGTTTGTCTCCTCCCCATACACTTCTCTTCGTATTATCCTTTGATTAGCTAACATCTCTATAAGATCTACTACTTGCCTTAGGATATTTAGCACATCTCTACACATATGTGCAAGACCTACTCTCCCTCCTCCTCTCCCAGCCATCTTCCTGCTCTTATGCCATATGATGCAACCAATAATATTTAACTCAATTCACAAGATCTAAAAACCATGCAGACACATGAGACTAAAAAAAATAACTATCTTTCTATGCATTCTCCATCCTAACTATTACAATGAAGGTTCAACCCTTTATAACTACTATCTGAGATTTTTGAAAATTCCTAATTTTAGAAAATTATTGCATGACTATGAAACTGAACATTAAATATAATCTAGATAGAGTGACACTAATTTTTAACTTGCTTTTCTAATTAGGTTTATAAATTGAGAGATAACTGTTAATTACAAATTAAAAAAAAAACCCACAAAACACTAAAACCTCAATTTGAGGCCTTATATGAAGGAATTTGGCCTCATAAAAGTGTCGAAAAAAACTTGATTTAGAAGGATTTGATTGTCCACTGCATTGAACACTCTAAAAAGAAGCTTCTTGAAAAATTTAAGCCCAAACAAATAACCAAGTCAAAAATTATGATCTCCAGATATCTCTGCATTTATTCTCTCTTTTTTTCTTTCTTTTTTTTTCACCATTTAAAAATCACTACATCATCTCCTGAGAGGAATTATTTGTAAAATGAAGGGTTGGTATTGCTCCTTCATTCGCCATCATGGGACGAAATGGGTTTGAAGACAATTGCTTCTACTATCAAGACCTAATACTTTTCGCTTTCATATGTAATATACTTTTTATTTTTATTTTTCAGAGGAAAAAAATATGTCCTTGTTATTCATTTAAGAATCAAAGGGCATCTGAAATGCCATCCGAAAAAGTGGGTTACAATCAAGATGGGGAATCCAAAGAAACATTTAACAGCTACATCATGGGGGAGACACAACACAACACAACACGCTGCACACACAACACAACAAGCTGCTAGGGGGGCAAGTACATCTCCAACATACAGATCCCATCACTAAGGTTGTCACTCAAACCATATCTATCATGAACACAAGAGTGTAGAACTGCAGTCTAAAAGAGCCTGCTCCAACATAAATGAAATCTGGGTGCATCAAGAAGAGGAGTACAAGCTCCAACATCTGGCTCAAAAGAGCTCAATCTTGTCATGAGAGGCCAAATGGCCAATTTACTTTTTAGTTATAATATTCAAATAGTGTTATGGAAGAATAGTAATGTATTAACTATGTTTTTTTAGTTTGTCGTTATGCATGACAAAAGGTATTAAATTACTATTGAATATAAATATTTTGTAAATAGTATTATAATTTTTTAACAATTATAACACGTTTTTAACGTTTTTGATATTTAATAATTTTAATGAAAAAGCATTTAATACTATATTTATGTATTTTTAACATTTTTAAAATGAGTAATTTTAAAAGGAAAGTGTTTTTATTTTTAAATAAATAGATAACTTGTCAAATTTTTCTAGTTCATTCGGTTAAGGTGTGGGTATCGTCAACGAGGCGACCTGGGTTCAAACCCCTTAGGGGTGAGCTAGTTGGGAGGACACACCCAAAAATTCATCCATGTTAAGGGTTGGTGTGTCCCAGGATGGGTGCAATCCCTGGGTGATTTTGATGGCTTACATGCCCCTGAGTTGCGTCCTCTCATCCAATGGTGGAAATGCACTAGCCTCGAATGACGAGCATTTGTTAACAAGAAAAAATAGACAACGTGAAACTAAAAATATATAAATTAAGGTTTCCATTAGTTTGAAATACTATTATACATGTAAAGATTCCAAGTATTGTGAAATAGAAACAAGGTATATTAAAAGACAGGGAGATGGGAGCAACGCTAGGGTTTTGCAAGGTTTTGGTGTTTTTGTTTCCTATTGGTAATTATCAATAGTGTTTTTTTAGTGGATGTTGCATGTTTGTCATGGGTGGACCTATCATGGTCAAACATTGATAAGGATTTGGCTAAATTAGGTTCTTTTTATTTTACAATGAGTTCTATGTAATGTGACAAGAACATATGACTTCTCCTTTTGGTCCTTTGGTATAGGATGTGTCATGTCAGTTCAAGTGTGTGTAGTGTCCCACATTGATTAATATAGGGTTCTATGACACCCGAGGAGGGTTATTTTTGATGGTTTATGCATGTTATACTTATATGTTATGGACTTGGTTTGGGCACGTGATTGGTGAACACTAATACATAAATATGCATGGTTGCATTCTTTCTTAGGTGTGATTGTATATATAAATATTTGGTTATGTGTACTAGACTTATTTTGATTAAGTATATGTTATATGAATGTTTCCTTTTTTGTATTTAATTAATGACATGGATTGGGATAAATGATTGTGATATGGATGACCATTACTGTGTGGAATAGATTGTGATTATGATCTTGTCAATGATACATGTTTTATATGATTATGTATGCTTAAATTTGTAATGATAAGGATGGCAGGGACTTTAGTTACTTGCCGACAAGGATTCTCAAATCATAAATGATCACAGAGGTCATGAATACATTTGGGTAAAATGTGCTTAAGTTAAATTCATTATGAATTTTACTTGATGGTTTTATTATATGATCTTATGTTGTGTGCAGGTTTCGAGAAAATACCTTGCCAATGGGCCATCAAATGGGTATGAGCTCACAACCAATACCTTGATAAGAAGCATGGAGCTTCAATGAAGAATAGACAAGAAGCCATGGAAGTTAGGGCGCAGAATCCTAAGTCCATGGCAGATCAAGAAGTGGAGTCTTAGATATCTGGAATATATCAGGGCATGGAGTCCTGGATATATTATGGCATAGAATCTTAAGTACAGGAAAAATGGTGTTGAGTCCTGATAAGTCTCACAATAGGGGCGTGGAAACCCTATTCTCCAGTATAAAAACACCACTTAGAGACACCAATCAACTGAGTAAGGTAACCTAGGATCATCCTTGAATTAATTATCCCCAAAGTTACCCACTTTTGAGGGACCTTTTAACTTTAATAATTTTTAAATATAAAAATATGAAACATTTAATAATGGATAGTTAAAAATATGAAATTACCTAAGGATGCATGGGGGTGGTGAATATTAACTAATTAAGAAAATAAAAAATCAGGGGAAAATGGAAAAGATCACACCTCATTGAAGGTGATGAATAATCCATAATATTTGATTTAGTTCATTAATTAATAATTGCATGAAGGGATGAGATGTCATTCCTTTCAAAGATTATAAATAGAGAAGTTCCTCATGGGTTTTTCGGAGAGAACCAGAGAGTACCTAGATGTTTTCGGAATGGATCTGGGATTTTATAATTAGAAATATAGGTTATATTGTTTGGTTGACGAAGGTTTGAGTAGTGTTGGAAGGAAGAGGTAATTGTTCCTTATTTTTCCTGTAACCCATTTATTGCTGCATTCAGGAATGGTTTGTGAGCTTATACAGCTCGAGTGTTCCAGGGGGGGAATTTCTCTCTGAATAAGGCTGGGTGGAAAATCGGTTGGTCAATCGAATTTGGAAAGGATTAGAACATCGGAAGGAAGCATTTGAGCTCTGGACGAAATTATGTTCAGGTATGATTTCCATGTTTGGTAAGTATATTTTGATAATTTGGTATATATATTGAATTGGATTTTATAGTTGGCTTAATAACTTAGAATGTTTTAGAAAATTTTAAATAGAATGTTGATGGAATTAAGTATTTAATTAGATGTACAAAATCCCATTTGGAATTGTATGTACATGAGAAATTAATCCATAAATATAGCTTATGTTACTAGAAGTTAAAAAAAAAAATGTATCATGTTTATGTTACTAAATCTAATACATTAATTAATAATTGCATGAAGGGATGATATGTCATTCCTCTCAAAGGTTATAAATAGAGAAGCTCCTCATGGGTTTGGCGGGGAGACCTAGAGGGTACCTAGATGTTGTNATACATTAATTAATAATTGCATGAAGGGATGATATGTCATTCCTCTCAAAGGTTATAAATAGAGAAGCTCCTCATGGGTTTGGCGGGGAGACCTAGAGGGGACCTAGATGTTGTCGGAATGGACCTGGGATTTTATAATTAGACATATAGGTTATTTTGTTTGGTTAATGGAGGTTTGAGTAGTTTTGGAAGGAAGAGGTAATCGTTCCTTATTTTTCCGGTAACCCATCTATTGCTTCATTCATGAATGGTTTGTGAGCTTATACAACTCAGGTGTTCCAGGGGGAGAAGTTCTCCCTGGATAAGGCTGGGTGGAAAATCGGTTGGTCCAACGAAGTTTGCAAGGATTAGAGCATCAAAAGGAAGCATTTGAGCTCTGGAATAAATTATGTTCAGGTATAATTTCCATGTTTGGTAAGTATATTTTGATAATTTGGTATATATATTGAATTGGATTTTATAGTTGGCTTAATAGCTTAAGATGCTTTAGAAAATTTTAAATAGAATGTTGATGGAATTAAGTATTTAATTAGATGTACAAATCTCACTTGGAATTGTGTTTAGATGAGGAATTAATCCATAAATATAGTTTATGTTACAAAAAGTTTTAAAAAAGAGTATCATATTTATAGGTTTCCAAGGAAAATGGTTAAGAAGAAATGTTCTGGAATTTATCTATATTTTTTACTATTTATTCCATTCTCATTGATTAATTCTATAGGTTTTTAGAAGGAAAAAATAGCACACTGTTTATCTACAATAACACATACTTAAGCTTAAGTATTATTTTAAAATTTTGAGAATTATTTGAAAATTAAGGATAAGAACTTCAAGAGAAGTTTCCATGAAACATGTTTGAATGAAGTTCTCTAGGTATGAGAGTTTTGATATGTTTGTTATGTTTAATTACTCATGGACATAATTAATTCTAAACAAATTAGTAACTCTTGCAGCTATTTGGTAGAAATTGTAGAATTTACTTTACTATTTAGCATAACTTCAAGGTATTTGTAACCCCTATTTTGATTTCAATAAAAGTGGTATGGAAAATCAGTGGGTTGTTTTCTAGGTAGAATATGCATGCTAGTTATTTGTTAAATTTACTCAATTAAGTATTTATGTAGATAGGTTTACATGTTGTCTATAAGATATCATGAGTTCATGTCATATGTGTTAGTGAATTTCATATGCCCAAATGTTAATAGGTTCTCAACATGGAAGTAAAGTGTTTGACGGATTATCTCTACCAAATTTGGGAAAAGACAATCTCTTATAGTCTTAATGTTCTTTTTTTATATATTATTAAATTCATAGAAGTAGTATATGGAATGTTAATATATTGAAATTACTTGTCATTTATCAAAATTCTAGTGTTATGTCAAACAAGTTTTATTTAGAAGCGTTAAGAGCACACTTGTCAAGTATTCTAGTTGCATAAGTGAAGTGATATCCATGCATAGTTGAATTAGGTAAATGGTGTGTTGAATTCGTGGAGTCTTCCAATGGAGATATTAGGCATATTTACTGAAGTGTTTGACTAAATCCTTCAATCAAGGGAATAGTTTAATCAATGATATCTTTCTCTACAATTGTGAGAAAATATTTGCTTAGGATTTGTCTTATAAAAATTGTATTCCTTATTTATTATACTAATTTCGTGTTATGAAAATAACAATTCATTGTATTATGATAACCTTAAATCCTATTTGAATTTGATTTTGATATCGTACATGAGCTACTCAAAGTAATAATAATAGTAATAAAAAAATCATATTTTAAGTTTAACTTCTGGATTTTTTGGTAGTTGGTAAGGTGGAACCTTATAGTGTGGAACTAGTGGAGTAAAATCACAAATTGCTATAGATGGAAATCCTTGCGGTTCCATGGTTCATTATGATAAATTTTTGTTTGGGGATATGGGGTTAGATGATCGTACCAATATTATTATCTCAAAACTCATGGTTAAGCATTCAAAGAAAAGTGTTCTCAACATTTCCCCAACATTATTTCCTGAAGGAACATCCCCAAAAAGGAAGTTATATGTTAAACCTTAGGTTGAAAATCGGGGTAAGGTTTCAAGTTTCTAGGCTAGGGAAAAAAGATCGTTGAATTCCTTTAAGGTGAAATCGAGCAGAGAATCTATGTTGTTGGGTAAGGATGTTAAATTTGACAAGGTTTAAAGCTTGTCTTCTTAGGATTTAATGGGACCTTTGGAGTATATCTCAATTAATATGCTAGATCTATATAAGTGGTTCATCGAATCTTTGAATACCTTTTTAGGTTACTATCCAAATATTAGTATTTTGGTTGATAAATGGTTGTGCTTCCATTTTATCTATGAGGAGTATGTAGGGATTGTATTGGAAGAATACTAGGTGATGTGGAGATGTTATTTTTTTTAATGAAATGGAACCTAGCCTTCAATCCTATGAAGGAAAATGTGGTGAGGAGACACCTATGGATTCTCCTCCAAGTTTTCCTCTTCGATTATGGTCAAACAATATTTTTAGTGAGGTGACAAATATGGTTTGACAATTGATTTTCCTTGAGGAAAAGATTATTCATATAGAAGACTGGATGGCATGGATATTGGTGGAAATTGATGTATCTATGGTTCTACCCAATAATATCGAAATAGTATTGGGGGTAATAGATCTTATGTGTAACGTCTTGATTTTTGGAAAGTCCCCTACCCATGTCACATATGTTGTCAAACAGTACATTGAGAAGTAATTGTGCCGGTTCTTTTGAATTTAATGTGGAATATTTATATAGGCCTTCAGTCAATACAAGTCCTCCTTTGACTATTAAAGTATAATTGGGTTGCAAGGACGTTGAATATGAATTGATTCAATTCCAGCAACCTTCCTATTTTTCTTTGATTGGTTCTTTCTCTTTTCTGGGTAAGTTAAAATCTTCTTGTCCCTCATTCTTTAGTAGATTCTCAGAAGAGGAGTTTTTTTGCCTAAATTATTAGAATCTAAACTCTCTTCTCTGTATATGGTTAAATTGTTTCCCCTCTTAAACCCTAGTTCTCTTAATGGGGTCTCTTCCACCTCCCTCGCTTTGTCAACTTTTCCCGATTCTTAGAATTTGTTGACTTTGAATTCTCTAGTGGGTCCTAGTATTATGGCCCATGTCGATTCTAGAAATTTGGTGGGTTCGAAGGGTTCTAAAGCTTCTTTTCCATTTTTTCAGAAAGTGGGGGTTTAATGTTTTTACCAGTATTTCCTTGTTTGGATTCTCTTGCTTTAAATGTCTCTTTGGTCAATATTTATGTCTCCAGGGAGGATTGTAAATGAAATACTGATTTAGAAAGTTTATGTGCACTGAACTTTGATTCAAATGTTTCGAATACAATTGTTGATTCGAAAATTAATGATTCTTCAAAGTGAACTTCTGATGCTAATAATGAGATGGGACCTAGTCCTCTTGTTTCTCTTTAGTTTCAAGAATGTTTTAGGTATTCTTGCAAGTATGCATTTTGGGATATTGGTGGTTTTGCAAATGATGTTTCCCATCCAGTGGTTTATGCTCTTATTCCTTCTTACAAAATTATTCCTTCTTACAAAAATCATCCTCACTAAAACTCCCTTATCAATATAATCAGGAAATTATTTTTCCAAAAATGATGTTTCCCCTATTTCATAGATTGATGTCAAAATGTGACCAATTGAAAGAGAAGGGGTAGGAATTATAAAGAGAATCACGATGTTGTGGATGATGGTGAAACCTAGACTTATTCATTTGAATTTTTATCTTCGATACTTGATAACTCTGTTCAAAGATCCCTTAGAGCATCAATACTTGAGGAGATAGGTCTTAAATGATTATTTATCTCTACAACATCAGGGGGGGTGGGAGCACTACTAAGATAAATTCCCTTATGCACATTTTTGAAGTATTCAAGGTGGATGCATTTATTATACAATAGAATATGTGTTTAGGTACCAGAGATTGTGAATCCTTCCTAAAAAATTTGTCGAATTGGGAATATTATGCAATTGATGCAATGGGTTTTCCTGCGGGCCTTATGGAGGCATGGAATCCACTTATAGTTGATTTTATACCCTTTATAATATCTGTTGAATGTCAAGAGATACTCAGAGGGAGTGGTGAATTAGTATCATATAATTACAATATATTTTACTTCATTAAACAAGTAATATTATTAATCTTAAACGTTCATCAATATCTAAATATTTATCAACATAGAAAAAAATATGCACAAGATATTTATAAATAAGCTTTGTATACATATAGTCTTTGATTACATATATTTTTGGGAGACACCTATCTCCAATAATGGTGTTAGAACCCACTCACAGACTTTGCAAATGCCTCTGACAAGGACATCAATCCCTTGTGCAAGCACCAACTTGTTGTTTGTAGGCACCAACCTGTAAGGACTCTAATCCTCTTATGAGCACCAAATCATAATCAACAAGCACTAACTTTAACATACATGCACCAACTTATATGTTAGATGAGAACACCAATTCTCCTAAGCATTTTCACCATCACTGTTATATTATCCTTCTTTTCACATTTATATATGCAAACTTTCCTCGGCTATTATTGCACACATAATATGCACTTCTCCACAATTTATTCTACACACTCAGTTTTGCGTGACTTTAGAATTTAACTAAAATATATTCAAAGATAAAAAAATGATATTCAAGTACCCTTGAAAATTCATCTTCTCCTTGGAATTGCACACAACTTTTCAGAGTTCAATACTTACTTCGATCGATAATGGAATAGGGATATCTCACTTCCTTTATTTATATGAGTGTTGAATCACTTTTTGGGATGAAAAAATATTTTATGGTAAGGTTGACTTAATATTCTGGTTGTAGTCTCCCTATCTTTTAGCACTTTGACATCAATGCCAAATCTATTTCCAACATTCTCCCTCTTTGGCATTGATGTCAACGCCAAATAAAACTGATGTCCCTTTGAGTGTGAGATCCTTATCAAAATTGTCCCCCCCATAAATATGTGGCTTCTTTTTCATCATTCAATTATCTGTGGTTATCTCCCCCTTTGAAATCAATGGCAAGGGGAGTCTTCTTTATCCTATGTCTTACTTATCTTCTACAACCTCTAGATAATTCTATGACAAACTTGTAATTTTGTTTTAGCACAGTACTTGCAATTTTATTCCCCTAGACTCATGATTCATTTCATTCCTCAAGCTTTTATATTGTGTAGTATCTATTTTGTCACATGGTATTAGAAAATATCAAAAATTTATATATTTTCTGCTTTCTTTTATGGTTTCACTATTGTTGCAAAATTTTGCAAGGTTGGCTATGCATTTGCAACCTTTTCTTTCATTTCTTTTTCTTTGGCCTAAATTGCTTCTTCCAGTTACTCATTGATAATTAGCTTTAATATTTGTTTGCATTCATCAACAGCTTCCTTAAATTACCCTTGAACCTATGAAAATTATTTTACGATGTGAATGGATTCTTCTTTTAATGGCTCAAGCTTGTTGGCTATCCTATGTCGCTCATATCGGATCTTGCTAATTTCCATCTACTACTTTCTATATTTTCCCATTTTGGCCATATTTTCTATGACTGGTAGAGTAGTCAGACTATAGAGCATATTTATCTATGTATCTTACACAATTTGAATCTTTTGATCCACTATCTCAATTGTTCGTCTACGACTAAGTTTTCCCATAGCTAAGTACTTTCTTCATGCAACTTCTCACACTTTAACTTCAGGCTTTAATAAAGTTTAATAAATTGATATGATCCAAAATCATTATTAGGGTATATGTATTTCAAAGGAGGGGTATAAAGCCTTGTGTGAGGTTAGTATAATGACTAAGCCTCAATGGTGATGAAAGACATTTATATATATTTAAATGCCCTAACAATTTTCATTTTTCTTTATGCTATCAATAAATGTAAACACATAAAGTTCATCTCCAAGCACTCTAAAGCTATCAATACTATCTCTATACTATCTCCTTTTATCTCTTAGCATTTGGCTAGTCATATTGTGTTATTATGACAAATTTCAAGGGATATGTGGGAAACGATGTTGATGATGGTGAAAATGAAAATGACATTGATGAGGAGGAGGATGATGATGATGATGAAGATGATGATGAGGATGATGATGAAGATGATGATGACAACAAAGATGGTGATGACGACGATGATGGCGATGATGATGATGATGACGATGATGATGGTGATGATGATGATGAAGATGATGATGAGGATGAGGATGAGGAGGATGATGATGAGGAGGAGGATGAGGATGAGGAGGATGGTGATTATGAGGATGAGTATGAGGATGATGATGAATATGGTGATGAGGAGTATGAGTATGATGATGAATCTGGTGATGTTGATGAGGAAGAGAGTGATGACGTTGATGATGAGGATCATGACGAAGATGTTGATGATTATGAAGATGATGAAGATGACAATGATGATGAGGATCTTGAGGATGAGGATGAGGATGAGGATGAGGATGAAGATGATGATGATGAATATGATGATGATGATGTTGATGAATAATAGGGTGATGACACTGATGATGAGGATCATGATGAAGATGTTGATGATTATGAAGATGATGAATATGGTGTTGATGAGGAGGAGGAGGAGGAGGAGGAGGAGGAGGATGAATATGATGACCATGATCATGATGATCATGATGATGGTGATGATTATGAAGATTAGTGTGAAAGGTCTACATCTCAAATAAGAGTTCATAAATCCAATGCGAGGTGATAATGTAAAATCCTAATTCTTTGGGAAAATCCATTATTGTAGCTATAAGAATATAGACTATTAACTCAACACCCTAACACCCTAATACACTATGATTATAAACTACCACATTGGATGATATCATTATTATGAATTTTGCACCTATCAAATTTGTAATTTGAGATGTTTAAACTCTTTTTAGTCTCCATGTTGAGTTGTATAATCCTTATTGCATCTTAAAAACATATAATTTACTCAATGTTCCCTCAAGATACAAAAATATAGTCATTAGATCACATATAGTCAATAGAATAGTGTTGAGATATGAGACCTATGCTCAGATGTTTGACCCAAAAAATACCATTGAAGGCCTCAAATGAACTGTATAAGCTTTTTTTAACAATATATTATAAAACATATTGGGGCATATAAAGATGATTTTTTTGAACTATCACATCTCATTTCCACATTTAGTTTGTTTTAAAAAATAAATAAATTTGAAGGACTAATTTATTCCATTGATGTTACATGAAGCACCAATATTTTATGTTTTTTTTTTTTTTCTGTTAAAGAGTGTACATTGGATAGTCTTCTACATATTGTTCACATGTGATGTTGATCTAGGTGCTTTTATGTTAAAGCAACACCACACACATAGCTCATTCATATAGCATGGGTTTCCATGTTGTATGGTAACTTGAAGTATTGGTTATTTACAAAGGGGTTCCAAATTTTCTTTTCCTTCCTCTCTTTCCAATATGTTATTCATTGTTTATTGGTCCCTATTTTGAAACAAATACATCAAAAAATAATTTTATGTTACATTCATGAGTTTCATTGCAAAGCTTAATGTATGAGATATTTAATTAAATATGAAATCTAACTGATACGATATCCAATAGTACTACTACTAATGTGACCATGAATGGCAATATTTGAATAGAAATAGTGTTGCCCTATTTGGTCCAAAGGCCAAATTAAAACCTAGAGAGGTGAGGTTTCACCACCAATGGGTGCTTGACATTCATTACCTAATGGGAACATATTGGAGGAAGACACAAAATTGGAATTCTTGCCATGGAAAACAACGTTTGAAGTCTAGATTAAAATATAGGAAGTGAGATTCACCTGGAAATTATATCCTCTTCGACAAATCCACATTGAAAAAATCCATAATTTCAAAGATGATATGATATTTTTCCTTTATTCAAACAATGTGAGTTAGTTGGATAATGATGCAATTGTATCATCACTAAAATAAATTTTCTCCAAGAAGAGGTCAAGGAACTTGAAACGAATTGGAAATATGATGAGATAAGAGCTTAGATCCTTTCCATCATAAAATATGTGGAAGACATTGGAAGGGATCATAATTCTATTTTACCTCATAATATTGATATCTTCGATGGTGGGTATATAGGACCAGTACACTATGACTATTAAATATCACATTGGATGAGATCATTACTAAGAATTTTGATCCCATTACATATGTAATTAGTGATGTTTAAACTCTTTATAGTCCCTATATTGAGTTAGTGTAGAAGCTCTCTTGTTTATTAAAAACATTGAATTTACTTGATATGACATCAAGGGATAAAGCACAAAAAAGTGGGAATTGTATATGCCAACAAATTTCAAGGGATAAACCATGACAAATTTCAAGGGAAGTCTGAACCAGAGGAGAAGGAGTTCAAGATCACGCACAAAAATAGACCACACACCAAAAGAGGAGACCCACATACGACTGAAGGAGAGAGAGACCTTGTGCTTGTTGGCCTAGAGGAGACCCACATACTTCTATGCCCAGTTCTGCACCGAGAGGAGATCGATACCAATGGAAAGGAGACCGGTATGTCTTCAATAAGTTCAAACATCAACCAAAACACTTAATATTTGAAAATTTCTTAACTACAAATAAATGCATTGTGCAGACTAGGGCCATTTGGAAATGAATTAATTCCTTATCTGCATAGCACAATGATATCTTTTTTCTAAGTGTTTTGGGTTTTGGAAATGCATTGCACGAACTAGGGTTTTGAATTTCAAAGCAGGATTCATTTGAACCACACTAGTTGAGGGAGGGCCACATTTCCTTCTCTGGTCACTCCTAGATACCCATTCATTTATTCAAACTTCATAGCCTACATGAAGGCCTCTCACTGGGTGGTCCACTTTTATTTCATCAATGGTACTTTGGTCAAGGAAAGAAGACCCCGAATTAACCACTCCTTATGTTCAGTGGATTGTGTAATATATTATGTTGATAAGGTTAAGGAAGCATTAATTTTACTCTTATGTACTATTGCCAATTATTGTTTGATCTCCTTAAGCTTAGTGCAACTAGTTTTCCTTGTCTTTGGCCTCTCAAATCCCTTGAGGAGTTTTTTATTGTTATAAGTTATTTATTATAGGTAATACTAGCCATAAAACTTATTTTATAGTATTACAAGTTCCAATGGTGCCTATGAAACGGTTTCTCCCTTAGGTTTGTTTAAGTGTGATGTAGCTAGAATATAAAGAAGCTATAGGTGTAGGTGACATAGTGGCCTCACTAAAAACCTCTAAATTTAATTGCTTGCGTAAATCTTTGAGAAAATCATCCTTGGACAATAATTTTTGATATAACCTCAATTAATGTTATTAGCCATTTGTGAGGTTATTTCCTCATCAATGGTATGAAGTTTAACAAAATCATTTTTTGTAGGGAAAAATACCTAGTTGGAAAGGTTGATCCCTCAATGTGTTTAAGTTCACCAATAGATTTTACTAAATCCCTTTCTTACCCTTCCCAAATATCTCACATGCATTTTACTAATAAGCAAGAAAAACTTCATATAGGTACCTGGATACCAATGTTTGTCCCTCGCTCTTTAAGTTGATTCCTCTCTCTTTGATTCCTACTCCAAACACTCAGTTCATACACCTGCACACAAAGAAACAAGAAACACCTTTCTCATTGATCAAGTATATGAGTATTCATTACAAAACTAGCGTGCATTATAAACAACATCGTTTACAATTTAGACCATAAATCACCATCCAAAATTCGTAATAAAGTAAACAATGATAATAGATGAACACATGAATTTGGTTGGGGGGGGAATATATATTTATTAAATTGCATGAACAAATTATAGTCTTCTAAGATGCCTGGTTATCGTAGACAGTACTCCCTTCTCCGTTCAATTTATAATTTAAATTTAAAACTTTGGTCTTAGACATAGAAAAAATTACAACCTCAATCCGGTTAAGCACGATTAGTCCAATACCTACACTCATAGCATTCTACCAGTCTAATCAGGTCGACCTAAAAAATCATACAACCTCTGCCTGCAAACTATTTTTTGGAATTTAGAGCAGGCTTTGGGAGGATTTATTGGCTATCAAAAGCACTTATATACAATTGTATCTCAGCTTTCACAATGTTGTTTGTCACTTTCTAAGGAGAGGTCAACCTTTCCTTCTAATTTTTCCACACAACCTCCATAGTATTCCTTCAATTGGGTGCTTTCAACTTGTTTAGGAAAGTGTTTTTAACCAAACCTTAACTCTGTTCTTCTGTAGAAGTCTTTTCTCATAAAAGCAAGGTGTTTTTTGCTTTATCTACATGACCTATTTTTAGACAAGTTCTCCCTCCAAACAGCCACTTATAACTTCCACAAAAGCTGCTCTCTTCACTATATATGGGTGACTATTATGTTTCATATTTGGCTGCATGCGAGGTGATAGATATCAGAACATATGTATACTCACAGCCCCACATAGACTTGTATTTGCATGCTATCCTTCATTATTTACAAATTCATACTCCTAGCAACTTGAAAATTTTATCATGCGCATGTCGCATGGAGGATGTGTGGGAGGTTTTTGTAAACTCAACAACAAATTTCAGTGTTAAAGGGAGTCAAAACTACCTCTATCCTCAACAAAATAGTCCAAACCTTTGCACAATTCTAGAAGGATGTGTCCATATCATCTATCATCCGTTGTTTCCTCATCATTTCCATGTTGTCTGAGAGAGTGTACTTGTTAACTAGGGTAGAGGGTGAACTTATCATCTATCAAAAATCAGCTTCATCATTTGACTTTAATCCTATGCTAGCTGCATTCGAGGAAATTTCAACTCAAAATGGGCCTTTTAACTTTTATTCAAATTCCATGTCATCGTGTGTTAGCCAATGAAATTTCTTTAAATTTGAAATATCGTATAGGTATTAAACATTTTTTTAATATAAATTTGGGGATAGGTATCATAAAAAAAACTACTTTTTTTGTTTGTATTTTTGACATATCTCCCTGTGTTTTTACTCAAATTTCGATCGGGAGAGCTCGTTGGATGCGAAATTAAATTCTGCATCCAACGAGTACCCACTTGGAATAATTTTGACGGACCCCGCTACCCCAAAAAAAATAAATACCTGAAAAAATAGAATGATGACATCATCATTCCATTTTTTCAGGTATTTCTTGTTTTTGGGGTAGCAGGGTCCTCATCATTCCGTTTTTTCAGGTATTTCTTGTTTTTTGGGTAGAGGGGTCCATCAAAAGTATGCCGAGTGGGTATTCGTTGGATGCGGAATTTAATTTCGCATCCAACGAGCTCTCCCAATCGAAATTTGACTAAAAACACAGGGAGATATGTCAAAAATACAAACAAAAAAGTAGTTTTTTTATTTTCTTCCTCCAAAATTAATAAATATTATTTTATTATTTTAACTATTATTTTATTAGTTCATTTTAGGAGGCCCATTTTGAGTTGAAATTTCCTCTAATGCATACTAGTCGATATTGAAACTCATTGGCAAGGTAGCATGGCATGGTTGTTAAGTTTCTTGGCCCAAGATAAAAGGAAATATATTTAAGGTGAGAAAAATTAGAAGAGAAAATAACAACATATATCCCATTTTAAGTTATTTTTATTTTCTCACAACCTATTTCAAAGCACAATACTTGAAGGTCAACATAAACGATAGAAACAATAACAAATAAAATCTTCTTCAATGCTATAATTGTATAATTTAGAGCCTATTCTAGAGAATGACTCTCATATGCAAAATAGTAAAATAAATTTCATAATCAATTCATAGAGTTGTTGTATCATCCCATGGTACTCTTCAAATAAATGTGATTATCTCCTTTGCTATACTGTGCATGGAGATGGATGTCTTTCCTTGATCTGTAGCAAGTTCATGTCTTGGGATTTATCTCATACCATGGATCCTATCTTCCTAAGGATGTTTTGGATCACATATACTTTATAGGACGAAGCTATAGGTATGGCCTGTAAGAAACAATGATTGGATGCAACAAATAATACCCAAAATAATCTATTTTTCACCGATGCAATAAATAATACCCAATTTTAATGATTGTAGGTACCACCAAATAGGTACCTGTCATATCTATCTTCCTCAAGTGAGGAATATATACTAGAAGAGGTTGAAAGAGAGATGTCTAATACAAGATTCTATAGGTCGAGATCAACTAGGAGTGAAAAGGCAAGGCAAAAATTTCGTAGACGCATGGAACTTTTTATTTCTGAATGAGGATCATTTGGTTATGATAATGAGTCCATTGGTGACATTGAGTTGCCCCTGAGGTATGGACATCTTGTCAAATGATGGCTACCCAAGGAACTACCCCAAGTGGACACAGATTTATTCCTTAATGGGAGGACTTATCGCATTGCTCCATCCTCTTTACATGGGTTTCATATGGCATTGAAACTGAATTGATGGGGTATGTCGGTCCATGCTATAAATACAATGACTGGTTGTTGTTGGTCTGATATACGCGAAGTATGCAAACATACAGAGTGACAACAAATTATTGTCAACTACTAGACAACAGTCTAAACAAAGGAGCAACTGTGTATATTGATGGAAGGCCAAAAGCTTCATGAAGTATCGCAGGGTTTATAAATAGCACATGACCAGGGTCAACACATAAGCTACCCAATTTCCTATTTGAGGGGCGTGAAGGAAATCATGTATTCGTATGTGCAACAAAATCAATAGCTGTAGGTGAAGAGATGTTGATCGATTACGGTTTGAATTGAACAGATGCATGGGTTGCTATTATGGGGGTAATTTTATTATACAACATTTAACTCAACCTTTGATCGATGACTTGTTATTTTTCTTTTGCATCAATTTTATTTATGTCATGCTTTTTATAATATAAACATGGTTAATTATATATCATGCTTTTCATTAATCATGTTCAAGAGACATTTTTATATCTGTAATTTTCATTTTTAATATGTCTTAATTCTTATATTTTAGCAGGGTGATCATGGCCATATGCCACAAGCTGGTCATGGAAAGTCACCAATGGTGATGCATGAGACAAATGTTAGTTTAATAGTACCTAATATAATCAATGTAATAGTAACCACAATTCATGATTATATTACATTTGTTAACATTTGACCTTTTTTTGCTATTGAGCTCAATCTTTCAATATGATATCATTCTTATTGTATTGTGGAAGGGGGGCGGTACTATGAGCACACCTACAGCTTCTGGATAGGTAAAGTTGACTCTCATAGTAACAATAAAGTATTTTTATATTAATCAAGTTTATTATACGTGGTTCAATTTTTAGTTATCGATATGAATATGTTTTTCTTATTGTATTGTGGTAGGGTGACCGTGGGAAGGAACCAATGCTGTTGCATCAGGTAAATGATAGCGTAATAGTACCTAAACATGATTATAGTACTTTTTTTGTTATTATATGCATCATATATTTTTTACGTGATTTTTTTTATTGACGTTCATAGAGCACACCACATCAAGGTGATGATGTGGTCAATGAGAAAGAGATAGATTATTCAATTGACACATTGGATACTGTGAAATTGGATTTTAAAAAATGCAATCGATACCTTCTTGATATGATTTTAATCGATCCAATGACTGAAGAAATACAAGCACAAATTGATGAATTGAGGAGAAAGATAAAAAAATACGGGGTAAGGCGCATCTTTGAAAGTTTTTACGAACTACTATATTCATTTATGTTATTTTAGTTCTCTTTTTTTGATATGTTCTAATCAATTGAAGTTTTATTCTTTAGAATTTTTTGGAGCCAAAACTCATGTATCAAGAACAGGTTGCAGGGGTCGGTATTGGTAGTAGCAATGGTTCAACACATCATCAATCTACCGTACCAATGAGGCTATATTCCTCTCCTACACGACAATGCATGTTAGATGCCATGCCCTCAACGGATGTTGGAGGTGAATATGGCCCTTCAACCACCACTACTCCACATGATGATAGAGAGGACAGTGGCATCGAATGTGATAGTTTCTATCCTGGTGCAATACATGTGGTTAGCAAGGGATCATTTCTCATTAGCTTCTTGGTGAACGATGACTGTATTCCAATCAAGATATCGAATAGTGCAGGTATTATTTAATTTATTATGTGTTTTTTTCATGTAATTCAAATCCACATAACTCAAATTAGTTTTAATTAATGATCATATGTTTTTTGCAAGAAATAATGTTTTTATAAGAAACTGCATGATAATGCGTTGGATATTTTTGGTCCCACCATTCGTACACGGTGGAATGCCCAAAATGAAAAATTGAAAGATGATTTGATGAACCACGTGGTTAACTTGTTTGGTGAAACCTTCAACAAAAAGGTGTCACCACAGTAGCCGAGTTAAATTTGAAATATATCAGGGTAGATTATAGGAACCATCTGCAAATTAACCACAAGTATGAGCATCCTCTGATGCTTCCAGAGAAGGAGTGGAAGGTGCTCATCGAGGATGCAAAGGAGAAGGCATTGAGAAACCAAGGAAAGACGAGGCCAATCGGTTCAAGAAGGTATGGCACATATCATATTTTCACTGAACAATGTTCATTTTAAAAAATAAATAAATATATTTAAGTTGTGATATCTAACATATTTGCAACCTTTCATAGGCTCTCTGACACATCTAAAGAAACAAAGGAAATATTGGAAAAATATGGGCAGCACAAACTAGGCTAGGGTGGATATCAGAAGATAAGGGAATGAATTGTAAGAATCAAATGATCATTATTTGTAGCCAAAAATTAATTGAACAATTAATTTATTTTTCTAACTGTAGCGAGCAATTAATTGATTTATCACAAGAACTTTACATCATGTTATGCATTGCAGGGAAATTATTTTCAAGAGGAATCCATTGATGAATACTTGAAGCTTGGCTTCAAGTAAGGTTTTCATCATGTGTTGGAACATCAAGAAAGCTTCGGGAAAACCCCAATTTCCCCATTGATTCATGCAGAGATAAATAAAATCAATAAGGACATCATTATAATGTACTTGCGTAATCTATTCATGAATGGTTACATTGAAAAATTAATGTCTTTTTTTGTTTTCGGCGTGAGACCAACAAAAGCAGCGAGGGTAGCGGTACCGAACCGGTACCACGTGAAGGAGGGGAGTTTCCTATCCATTTAGTTATGTATGCTATAAAATAGATGTATTCAATATGATTTTAAATACATAATTGATGGCGTTTACTAATTACTATTTTTCTATGAATGGCATAACATGTACCTTCTCATGCTCAGTCGGGAGAGGAACAAATGGCAGAGCCAATGAACACTCTAGTTGACTCAGCTAGTCAGCCAGCAGGTAAATATCATTGTAATGATATTGGAAGTAATGAAATATGTATCTCAATAATAACTTCACCTTTATATCGATATAACTATCTTGGTTTTTGCAGATGATGCCCCTATCCATCCACCTCCACCCCCTGCTAATTGATGTACCAGCAGTATGGTAAGGGGTTGCATATCCACACAATCAATGGAAAAAGAGGGCACAACAACCAAAACATTAAAAAATGTAGTTGTAAACATTTAAGATCTGTATTTGACTGAGTGAACTATTTTTAGTTTTGTTACAAGTTTCTTGATTTAATCGTTGCATGGTGATATTTTAGAATCTAGGTTTCACATCTGTATGTTATTACTCAGATCATATGTCTGAATATGTGTGACATCTTTAGATGACTATGGTTATCCTCAAGGGACTGGCCACCCCTTTGAGAGTTAACCTAAGGAATATGAGATGACCATATTGTTTATAATTGGTTTACTGTTATTACTGCTTTTGTTTTTAGTACTTTAATGATTTATGTAGATCTATGTTTGATAGTAATGTGCCGATTAGAACAATTAATATAACTATATTTGTGCTTTTTGAAATTTATATATGAAATGTTTGTTCACTTTGTTGCATAGCTTATTTTTTAATATGTGTGACATCTTCTGAGGACTATGGTTATCGTCAAGGGGATGGCCACCCCTTGTTGAGTTAACATGAGGAAGATGAGATGACCACGTGACCTTCCTTATCCTGGGATGATGATATGAGATTCCTCTCATTGCATGAGACACATAAGATGTATGACCACATACAGTTGAGAAGGTCAGGTAACCTACTTTGACAATGAATTGATGTGCATGAACCTAGTATGACATCGTGTTTCCTTATTATGATACGTTGACTTGCATGTTTACTTGTATGTGATGTTTAGCCTCGTGGTGACTCGTGATTGACCCTTGCATGGTAGCGTTGAGATATACAACCCTTAATTGTTGACGTCCAGCTTATTGATGACCAACATGACCCCTTAGAATTGTTGTCCACACTTTTGTTGACCTTAATAGACCTCCTTAGGTGCCATCCACAGCCATAATGTTACCTTATATGACTTTTTTGGAGTACTTTGTTGTCGTTTTTTATTGTGTGTTGGTCGTACTGCTATGTTGTTAATGTTTTTTGACTTGTGAGGGTTGGATGATCTATTTTAGGGTCTTTTCTAGTCCAGCGTTATCTCCTTTAACATGTATGTTGGTCTAGTTGAGTCTCATGTAACTAACCTAATGCTACGAGGTTGAAGTCTGAGGATAAGAGAGGTCTGGCCCAACATCTAACTAAATATTCTTTCTCCTTAGTCATTTCAGCATTGCAAATGATAATGTGACATGTCCACAATAATGAATTTGTTTGTCTTCTTGGTGTCAATGGGCATGTTGTAGTTTCCATGTTCAAATGCAACTCAAAATAGCAGTGCAATTATTGAACTTCTATAATTCCTTATATTGCTAATATGTTTATTTGTATATGATTAACTAACATATTCGTACATTGCAAGCTATGCATGACTTTAATCAGATGTGCATTTGTATAGGTTGGATACATTGTGACTTCATGCTTATTAAATGAGAATCATGACTTCTTATGATTGGTTATCAATACTGTCTGCAATGGTATTATTGGGCAGAATGAGATGTTTCAATGTTTGGAACTTACTATGGTAAGATCTTGTCTTGGAACCTCTATCTGAAATAAATTGTGTTTCTTTATAATTGTAGTAGTTTTCTTGTTTAACCTATGGTGTGCATCCAGACCACTACATTATTGGGAGCTAAACTGGTTGTTACTTAAGTTAAATGTAGATTTCCCCGTGCAATTGCAAAGATGTCAAGTGTCATTTTTCCAACAAGTGTTTGCAATATTGGGATTTGGATTTACATAGAGATATAATCTATAGACTATAATGCTATCTAGAAGAAATTTAGCAAAAACACAAATTTATGCATTGTAATTCCTTTGATCAAAGCCAATTCTAAATAAAAAAATTTAAGCATTTTCCATGTAATGGTTGCCTGTGATGACCTTCACGTATCTCTAATTAACAAACCAAAGATGCTACTTGATATGGAACACATTTACCAAAGATATCTGCAATACTTAGCAGCTGAATAGTAACTTCCAAAGCTAAGCATAGATTTTCATTGCTTTCAACACAGGATTCTCATCTTCTTAAGTTCACCAAGAAACCCTAATAACAACAATGGCATGGATTAAATATGGAAAGGAAACATTGCAACACACATGTCACAAAGTGTTGTTGTAGTGTTATTGATTCATCTGGAAAACAAGAACTCACTAATTGAGAAAACTATAGAATCAGATTATCCACAGTGATGCACTAGACTGCATAGTTTCTATTACATGTCTTAGTACCCATCATTTTGACGCCTTGAGAGGATGGAAAATGGATTCATCTTTATAAATGGTGTAGGTTCCTAGCTTGAGAGAAGGGTTGCTACATGTTTTCACTTAAAAAGTGGATTTCTTTTTTTCTAAACACATTTTGGAATTTTTGCAGAGCATATTGCATTGTCATTTAAATGAAACTTCATATAATCAATTGATGTTATAAGCTTTTGCATCATAAAGTAATGGATATCTGATCCCAAGAGAGGATATATATGCCTAGTTTCCTTTCAGATATTTTCTTATCTAGCTCCCTTTATTTATGACCATCGAGTTGATTTCTTTAACATGATTTGAGGTTTCTCACAAGTTGAGATTGTTAAGAGTTTATAATTTCCATGTAAACTAATGATATCCAACTACAATAGCCATATTCAAGGAAAAATAGTTTCCCATTGGCCAATTCCAACTAATTAGTACTCAAACTTTGACACACTATACCAAAACATTTGGATCAATAGGGAGGCCAGTCAATTATTTAGTTTAAATGGTATTAAATTAAATAACTTGAGTATCTTTTGCAGTGGCTTACAAATACATTCAAGCTGAGAATAATTATTGGTGAATCCATGAATATGGGTGTCTATTTTGGGAGGTCTTATGAGAAAATAAATCTGAT
The DNA here is from genome assembly GCA_001517045.1 of Pseudotsuga menziesii. Classification (NCBI taxonomy): domain Eukaryota; kingdom Viridiplantae; phylum Streptophyta; class Pinopsida; order Pinales; family Pinaceae; genus Pseudotsuga; species Pseudotsuga menziesii. Next base: position 12,192 of record LPNX010456370.1, on the reverse strand, counting down.
TTTTTCATGTTTTTCAGCTTTGGGCGAACGAAAGTGATATTTTCATTTAGAATTTCACTTTGAAGTAAAAACAAAACTTTTATAGAATTATGTTAGCTTTCTGCTCATAATTTTTTAAATTTTTTTATTGAGATTTGATATGTCGTTTTGGAAAATGTTTGACAGTGTGTCCTTATAAAATGAAAGGACTAAAAAATAGTCATGTTTGGTTGTGCCCCTAAAATCATTGTTAAACTTGTGTTTTGCAAAAACAAAATATGTTACAACAATCTAAACACAATATACTATTGCGATGACTATAAGTTTGTAACAAACGGATCTATATACTAATTACAATATTTTTTTGAATTCGATCAATGGGGAAACCTTGTCGATTTTCAACATGTGTTTGGTTGCACCACTTTTCTCTTAATTGACTATAAAACTTAAAAATCTACAAATACCATTTTTAAGTAAACACTCCAATTAACCGCACCATATTTGTTTCAATTTTTTAGGTGGTATATTTTTAAAGTCATATATTTTTTATTTCACCGCATTTTCAAAGAGATGAAATGAAACTCGACACATGTTGAGAAACAAAAAAATTAAAAATATTGGATCTCACCTATACACAACAAAATCTATACCTACAGAAAGTAGATTCAATGACGAAACTAATGGTATAAATTCTGACAGTCGATTTGTAGTGTAAGGCATCCATTTTACCTTTTGAAAATGTAGAAACCTGAAAAACTGTGCAGGTTTCAGGTCTCAGAGGTTATTTGGCCGAATAATGTTTTTCTGTTACGGAACCGTTATTTACAACAAAGGTTTTTCGGCCAAAAAACCAAATGCAAAAAACATTCCGTCGGCCGAAAAAAAAAATTTACGTTATCTATATTCGTATAAGTAAAACAAAATAGACTCATTATTTTTGAACACTTTCATTTCACATATATCTGATCAAAATATTTTTAAAGGGGTTTTCAGAGGAGATTTCTTTTGCGAAAGGAATTTTTTTACAAGGTATTTTTTCTTCTTATTTATTTCCAAGGGGTAAATTCAAAGAGATTTTTCCCAAGGCACTTTTTCCAAAGATTTTGTGTTCTAAAGTATTTTTGCAAAGGAGCTATTTCTTTGCAAGAGGTTTTTTCATAGAGTTTTTTTTCCAAGGTATTTTTGTAAAGTAGGTTATTTCTTTGCAATGGGTTTCCCAAAGAGTGTTTTTTGCAAAAATGTATTTTTCTTCTTATTTCTTTCCAAGAGGTACATTCAAAGAGTTTTTTTCCAATGCACTTTTGCACAAGATTTTGTATTCTAAGGTATTTTTGCAAAGGAGTTATTTCTTTGCAAGGGGTTTTTTCAAAGAGCTTTTTTCCAAGTTATTTTTGCAAAGTAGGTTATTTCTTTGCAATGGGTTTTTGCAAAGAGTTTTTTTGCAAGGTATTTTTGCAAATGAGTTTTTTTTTTCCAAAATATTTATATAAGTTGTTTTTTCAAAGAAGGCTTTTTTTCAAAGAGGTTTTTTTTTCCAATGGTTTTACAAAGAAGATTTCTTTACAAGGTGTTCTTATTTTTTTCCAAGGGTTTTTCCAAAGGAGATTAAACAATCATGGGCAATAAGAGAAACCGTAAAAAAAAAGTGATCGTAAACGTGATGACGATGCTATTAGGGAAAAACAAAAACTCAGAAATAGAGCCAAAAGAGAAAGGGTTGCAGAAATGGAAGAGAGAATTGAAGATATAAGAACAGATTTACATGACACTATTGATAAAATGGAAATTGAAAATAGGGTACAAGAAGAACAAATGAAAGTTGAAGAGACCATTGTTGAAGATGTAAATAGTGATTTACATGTTAATGTTGATGAAGTCAATATTGAAGATCAAAATCAAGATCCAGAAATTGGACCTGGTATGTATATATCATGTATTTTCCAAATTCATTTTTTATAATGAATTGTATTTTTGGACATATGTTAAATTAAATTTGACTTGATATATAGGTACTTTCACCATTGATGATGAAATGTTAGAAGACATTGATTGCGAAAAATATGGAGAAAATTACCCATACATGTTGCACGATATTGTGCTACAAAAATTTATGATGATATTCTCAAGGATTGTTCAATAACAGGACAAGCGCAAATTTTGAGATGTGTATTGGTGTCCAAGAGGTTAGAAGGTGCTACGTCATTATTGGGTATTCACAAGGTGACAAAAGAGTCTAAACTGAAACATAATGTGATAGAAAATATAGTTGATGCAATAAAAAAATTTGGAAAATCTAGAAAGAAAGATACCAATGTTACACGTAGAGCAATTCAGACAGCAATTTTTTCAGCTAGTACTAGACAAAAACGTTTGACAACACAACTACCACAAGCAATTGGAACCTCAAGAAAGACATTATACAAACATAGCAAATTCAGAATGCAAATAGATGAAAATGATGAACTTGCTTGCTGGGAAATTATTTGTACACAACATTACAAACATAGAATGGGAGAAGGTGTTAAAGATATTGTACATAAATATTGGTTGGAACATGCTCGAGTTTCACCAAATTCAAGGGATGTGTTACGACAAAGAGTATCAAGAAATGTATATGAAAGTCATCCAAAACATATAATGGAAATGACACAAGTATAATTGTTCAACAAAATTCAAGGAGGATCATCATGGAATTAATATGTCGATCACTACATTTGTGCAACAAAAACCATAGTATGTTAGACCTATTACTATACGTGACACATGTTGTTTCCATTATCATGTGCAATTTCAATTATATTATGACACGTTTCTTGAATTTGGTAAAATGTTTTGGACAAATTCACCACCTCCGCCCACAGTACGTGAACTCATATCTCAAACTCTATGTGAGAGAAATCACGATGAAGTATTTTATAATAAGAAATGTGTCAATGGAAAACATTGTCATGGTTGTGGAAATCTTGTTTTATTCCACAATAAATACCCTATCGATAATCATTAGAGGAAATTTCAACTCAAAATGGGCCTCCTAAAATGAACTACTAAAATAATAGTTAAAATAATAAAATATTATTTATTAATTTTGGAGGAAGAAAGGAAAAAAACTACTTTTTTGTTTGTATTTTTGACATATCTCCCCGTGTTTTTACTCAAATTTCGATCGGGACATCATCATTCCATTTTTCCAGGTATTTCTTTTTTTTGGGGTAGCGGGGTCTATCAAAAGTATGCCGAGTGGGTACTCGTTGGATGTGGAATTTAATTCTGCATCCAACGAGCTCTCCCGATCGAAATTTGAGTAAAAACACGGGGAGATATGTCAAAAATACAAACAAAAAAAGTAGTTTTTTTTATGATACCTATCCCAAATTTATATTAAAAAAGTGTTTAAGACCTATACGGTATTTCAAATTTAAAGCAATTTTATTGGCTAACACATGATGACATGGAATTTGAATAAAAGATAAAAGGCCCATTTTGAGTTGAAATTTCCTCTAATGGATCAGTCGCTTTCAAATGTAACCGTTGATTGGAGAAGATATGAATGCAACAATTATTCTACAAGTTCTAGTGATGCACATTCCAAAAGAATTGATTTGCGAGAAGATAAAATATGTGTGACAGATTTTCTCAAGAAATTTGAAAGTGAAATTTATAAATACACCAAGAATTCACATAGATCATGATGGCAAGACCTTCAATTCAAAAATTCCCGTGAAATTTTTCCAGCTAGAACAATTTTGTCTGTGGTTGATTTTGTAGAAAAGTACACATTTGTTGCACAAAAAGAGATTCAAAGTGAATACTATCATTCAGACCAAGTTTCAATATTTGTCCATTTTCTGCACATGTGACAATCAAGATGTGATTAAAGAATATCACTTTTATATCAGCGATGATCGCACACACAATACACATTTTGTTCAACATTGTATTGAAAAAATTTTCTATTATTCACTAAAAAGTCATACAGTTAAATTCAATGAACATTGGATATGGTCGAATGGATGTGCAGGACAATTTAAATCTTCACAATCATTTTTTTGGTTATGTCGACTTCATAAAGCACTGAACATTAAACATCACTGGAATTTCTTTGAAATTGGACATGGAAAAGGTAAGCATGATGGTGCAAGAGCATGCGTAAAAAGAGCACTTCGAAGATGGAAAATGAACCATTCTTCTAGACGATTCCATTCAGCTGCAGAGGTTGTCCAATGGTGTAAATCACATCTAAGCCATGATTGTAGTCAACAATCAAAAGATGTGCACAGGTATGTACACGGTTTTTTTAATTTATATTAATTGTCAATTTTAAAAAATGTATGTACTAACATTGAAGTATTTGTACACTAACATTAAAAGTTGTCATTTGTGATTTATCATTTATTGTGTAGGTTTTTTTGGCTTGTTGGGGTACAAGATATAGATAGATCAATACCATACGAGGCTAGCACCATACACGGGACTAGAGAAATTCACTCTATTCAAACAAAATCCTTTTAAAACGTGTTTGCATTTGACAATAGAAAGCAATCATGTTTTTGTCATATTTGCACTGAAAATGTTGAATCTATAGAAGTTTGTGAAAACATAATGAAAAACTTCGTAAAACATTGGAAACACACAGAGATTAATCCAAAAGGAAAAATGCCACTAGCAAGCATAGAAGAATTAGAATCAGAAGAAATAAAAATATCATCTGATAGCGATAGAATTTCAGATCTTGTTAGAGAAGGTAATGATTTTGTTGATTGTTCATTGTTGTCCATCACCTTATGTGTATATATTCAATTTAATTCACTTAAAAACTCTAACGCCAATTGTAATTTGCACAGGAGATGTTTTCACTATGATTGCACCTTTAGACAACAATGAAAATCTAAAATATTATTTGATGTGATGCGATGAAGGAAAAATGAAGTTATTGGAGGAATACAAATAACGGATTTACATATGAGAGAGGATCGATCATTTTAAAAGGCTATTTTTTGCAGCAGACCCGTATCACTGAAAATTATGTCTACTTTCAAGATTATGAACCTGATGTTATATGTTGTCAATATAGTCATTTAGTATGTGCATCTTGAATAAAATTGGTACAATTTCCATAAAATAAAATAAAATAAAAAATAGAAAATGGAAACTATCGAAATATGACCATGAACGGATAATTGAGGACGACATTCCATTGCGATGTTTTTAACTATATCATTCCTTGTTTTATGTTAAGATTGGCTATCATGCTCAAAGATGGATTGATGTTTTAGAATTCGAAATAATTGTGTACTTAGTCATTTAGTATGTTACCTTATTAGCAGTCATTTTAATGTTACCTTAGAAGTCATTGAACTTTAATTTATTAGAATTCATAATCAAGTTGCTAATTTTACCTTAGAAGTTATGGACTGAACTTTAATTTATTAGAATTCAGAATCAAGTTGCTAATGTTACCTTAGAAACTTCATGGATTGAGCTTTAATTTATTAGAATTCAGAATCAAGTTGCTAATTTTACCTTAGTAATAAAAAATATTCCTATCAAAACTTCCTAACATTCTCAACTTCTCAACACTGAAAATATTTTACATCTACAAACATACATAAACTTCAAATAATACATACATTCATATATACATAAATTTAATAATACATACATTCATATATTTGCACCTATCAAAACTTTCTAACATTCATAACCTTTCCTAACATTCATTCCTAAAATTCATTCATACATTCATATATTTGCACCTATCAAAACTTCCTAACATTCCTAACATTCATTCATACATTCAAATATTTGCACCTATCAAAACTTCTTAACATTCCTAACATTTCCTAACATTCATTCATACATTCATATATTTTCACCTATCAAAAATTCCTACCATTCCTAACGTTTCCTAACATTCATTTCTAACATTCCCCACATCGATTCCTAACATTCCCCATATTCATTCTTAACATTAGATTGCACCTATCAAAACTTCCTAACATTCCTAACCTTTACATAATCCAAAAAACAATATCTAAGGTCAATGTACATGTATATAATCCAAAAAAACAATCATGAACATGTGAGTTCAATGTACATGTATATAATCCAAAAAAACAATCATGAACATGTGAGTTCAATGTACATATGTATAATCTAAAAATTAAACTCATCGATGTCCAAATCAACTACAATATATATATCAACAAAAAAATAACAATATAAATAATTCTCTAAATTGATGTCCACCACTATCCTCCGCTAGGGTCTTCCCTTAGACTCATAACAATCTGCAACATGTATAAAAACAAATTATGAATATCATAAATTATTTAAACAATTTTAAACTAAAATCAAAACATTAAAACATTAAACTAATATATCAAAGAACAATTCAATTATTAACAATATTACCTCAAATTCTCTATCATCCAATGGAGTCTTCCCTTTGCCTCTAAAAAGTGGAGGAGACCCAAGCTGCAACATGTATAAAAACAATTTATAAATCTTACAAATTATTTAAACTATTTTAAACTAAATTCAAAAAAATAAAATATTAAACTTACAATTCCACCACTATCCTCCAATGGAGTCTTTCCTTTGCCTTGAAAAGATCGATGAGACCCAAGCTTCAACATATATAAAAGCAATTTACAAATGTCAAAAAATATTTAAACTATTTAAACTTATATATCAGAGAACAATTCAAGAACAATTCAATTATGAACAAAATTACCTCGGTGTCGCTATCCACATCCATCAGAGAACCTATATCTTCACTTCCAATTTCAATATGTTCTCTTCTCTTAAAATTTAAATTTTGTTAATAAATAAATCATTGTAAAAGCAAAAAAAATTAAGCTTAAGCAATTAACTTAAAACCATAACAAAAAATATAAAATCATTAGCTCACAATAGATGGAAAATCATCTAAAAAGTTTGAATCTAATGAAACTTGCATGGATAAGTCAAATTAACAATAAGATACATAGTTAAATTTAAAAACAAAAAATAAAATATCTTTCAAACATAAATATAAATATATAGGTATTAAATATACCTCTCCAAAATGCTCTTCTACATTTCCATCATTTTGACTAGTGGAGACTCCAAAATTATGTTCATTTAACAGTCGAGAAAACTGAAACCAATAAACATTTATGTAACGTATTTATTACTATACATCAAAAAATAATTTATCATGCATAGATATAATGTAACACAAATTTCAATTCAAAATAAATAAATAAAGTTAATAGATTGAAAGTACAAAAACCTCTCCTATACTTAACGTGTCATTAGATATTCTATCTGAAGCTATATCACGATAAACCTTGGCATAGGCCTTTAGATCTTCAATCTAACTCATCATTTGTTTTGTAAACAAAATCTTGTTGAATAGTGGCTCGAGCCCTCTCTCGACTCAATCCAACATCAACTCCTACAAATGCCGAAGTCAAACCTTCAGCAACATTATGCCTTGCAGTTGTCCCAACTTGTGATGTGGGCCCCATCTCTAATTTGTAAGTCACAAGCCTAGGTGGACGAGATATCTGAGGTGGAGGTCGAAGAGTACTGGGATCTCTAAGAGCACATTTTCGATTGTATATCCTCCCCTTTCCAACTCCATAAAACTCGAAATGAATATCAGTATAGTCTGGCTTTATTCCTAAAAAAAAGTTGGCATAAAAAACCTAGCAAAATAATTCGGAACCTCATTGTTCCATGGCAACTAACCATAGGCTGCAAGGAACCGATCAAATAAAAAATGTGCAAGTTTAGGGTGCTTGAAATATTGCACTTTCAATGCTTTATGCTTTAAGCCCTCTTTGAAGTTAAACATTGAGTTGGCATGTTCTCTAATCACTCTCTCCTTCACAACAGCCCACTTGTCTGGACCCATCACCTATGCCTTTATTCTCTGCATCAAGGAAACAAAACCATCTGTTGTTGGTCTAAGATTCTCATATACCTCAATGAATTTTTGTAATTATTACAAAACCATCTCTATACTTTGTTTGTTCTCTGGAGCGAGATCCAAACTAGAAAGATCGTTTTGCAGCTTGTCATAGTGAGCCCTACAACTTTCAAGGGTCGTTTGTTGAAGACCACTTTCCCATGGAAGCTCCTCCGGTAAATCTGATGGATAGGTTGTAATGGGTGTACAACCCTCATCTAGTTGGACATATTGTGTCCTAGCTTGACCTTTGCCACCCTATGTAGGATGACGAGCCTCTTGCGAACCTTGCTCTGCATCCACGCTTGTCTCCCGTACAGAAGGACGAGATCCACATTCACCCATAGAGGATAAGGGGGAATCATCTCTACCACTATCGCCACGTCAATGATCAAATGAATGTGAACTATACAATAAGCTTGAATCCATAGGTGAAGTCGACAATCTTCGATTTTCGTTTGGGACACCAACTCCTGAAGAATGTGATGACCTCCTATGCTTCTATCTCAAATGCTGCTCTCTTTCCATTTGATATGATATCTACAAGTTTACACAAATATTAACTCATAACATATTCAAAGTCAACATGTTAATTAATCAACTTCAAAGACCTAGATACTAAAAAAACTAAGATTTTAATAAGGACCTAGATGTCCCTAATATTATCTAATAGTTCTTAAAATGAATATAGCTAATTTATTATCTATTTCCATTTGATATGATATCTACAAGTTTACACAAATATCAACTCATAACATATTCAAATTCTACATGTTAATTCCTCAACTTCAAAGACCTAGCTACCAAAAAAAATTAAGTTTTTAATAAGGACCTAGATGTCCTTAATATTATCTAATATATCAACTGATAACATATTCAAATTCTACATGTTAATTACTCAACTTCAAAGTCCTAGCTACTAAAAAAATTAATTTTTTAATAAGGACCTAGATGTCCCTAATATTATCTAATAGTTCTTAAAATGAATATAGCTAATTTATTATCTAATAGTTCTTAAAATGAATATAGCTAATTTATTGTTGGATGTATGAGAAATTAATGTGCCAATCTTTGTGTTTTTTATGTGTTTTTTATTTTTTAAATGAATGGAACCAATATCCTCAAATATTAAGTAAAAGTTACATTTCTTTATGTCAAAGAATCAATTCATGAACATAAATCTTAATTTAAATCCTAAATTAATACATAAAATATATCTACAAATATTTTCATTATTCCATAAAATCATAAAAAAATTGTTATCGATTTGAATTATTACGATAGGTGGTTATAATGTAAGCACTAAAAAATAAGAAAACAATTAAAATTATACTAATGATCTTTATCTTGTAAGCCACCCAAATACAAACAAAGCAGGAAGTAAGCAATGGCAATCATAGAGCTAATCTTGGAGTAGTGGGATAAAAATTTAGATTTATTTTGCATTAACTACATGGGACATTATAGGTACACTTATTAGCAATATAAATACTTACCATAATAAAAGACATGTTAGAAAAAAATAAAGTATAGGAAGCAATGGTAGAATTTAATTCCAAACAAAAAGATGTTGCACTCTGTCCATTTGGACAGAATTCATGTGCTCTATCCACATGGACAGAGCACATGAATTCTGTCCATGTGGATAGAGTACATGCACTCTATCCATGTGGACAAAGTTCATGCACTCTATCCACATTGACAAAGTTCATGCACTCTATCCAAACATTAACTATCGAATGATAAATGTGTGTAATAGTACATACCTTGAAGAAGAAACAAGTAAAAGCATTACTACTTCCTCTTCCTCTAAATTTTATGTGTAGATATCAGTCGTGGAGTAATTGGAGTTATAGATTTGATCAATCATATCTATAACTCCAAATACTCTACGACCCATATCTACAAATAAAGATAAATGACCCTTCTTTATATAAATGACACTGCGACCCATATCTACAAATAAACTCGAACAACGAAGGAAAAAAATGAACCAACCACCGAAATAACGAACGATACCTGCCAACAATGTACAAAAAGTTATAGTATGAAAAGTGTAATCATCAACATTTGCATATTACTTCATATTAATAAAGGATGTAATCAGTTCAGCTTAGAGATTAGGTGTAGGTAGTTTACTTTGTATATGTTATTTCTATAACCCTTTGTATATGTTAAAGCTTAACCACAAACAGATCTTACTTTTATGAATGCAGAGTTGATATTTGGCTATTTATAGGCTTAATAATCAGATCAATTAGTACAATATCCTAATATAATGGTTAGTATAAACTGTAACTAATAATCATTATACAGGTTATTTGTGATTCTTTTATGACATAAATTAATGGGAATGATACTAACCTCAGTGTAATAATAATTGTTATTTGTAATATTTGGTATTTTATATTAGAAATACATAGATCAAACGGATCGGTTATCGATAATATTTGGTATTTTATGTGTAATAATATTTTTTTGTTTATGATTTATATAAAAACAACTAAAAACCCTTATGCTAAGTAAAGTGATCAGGGATAGAGTTGATAAACTCTGCATGGACAGAGTTCATCAACTCTGTCCATGGATAGAGTTCATAAACTCTGTCCACATGGACAGATTTTATGAACTCTATCCATGGACAGAGTTCATGAATGAATATCTTCCTCGTAATATTTATGAACTAAAATTAAAGTTAAAAGAAATCTACAATATCCTAATATAATGGTAAGTATAAACTGTAACTAATAAGCATTATACAGGTTATTTGTGATTATTTTATGACATGGATTAATGGGAATGATACTAACCTTAGTGTAATAATAATTGTTATTTGTACTATTTTTGGTATTTTATATTAAAAATACATAGACCAAATAGATTGGTAATCGGTAATATTTGGTATTTTATGTGTAATAATATTCTTTGTGTTTATGATTTATATAAAAACAACTAAAATCCCTTATGCTAAGGAATGTGATCAGGGACAGAGTTGATGAACTTTGCACGGATAGAGTTTTTGAGCTCTGTCCATGGACACAGTTCAACAAATTTGTCCATGTGGACAAAGTTCATCAACTCTGTCCATGTGGACCTAGTTCATGAATGAATATCTTCCTCATAATACCTATGAACTAAAATTAAAATTAAAATAAATCTACACTACTACTTAACATATGGAAAATTTAAGATAAAAAAAACTATAAAATTAAAAAAACTACAACTAAAAAGAAATTTAAGCTATTGGCTACAACAAACCATGAATCACTTGTTCAACGTTTGGATTATAAAAAAAATTGCAAAGACAAATACCTGACAAGAAGAGAGAAGAGCATGAACATACCCTTCAAGAATAAACCACGAACACACCTCCACAAACACACCTCCACATCAAATAGACCTCCATGAACAGACCTCCATGAATAGACCTCCATGCTAAGAGGACGCCAAATAGGTGGCGGGTGGCGGGGTGGCGGACGTACACGTCAATGCACAACAAGCGGGACTACAGGTGGGGATGGGGATGATGGGCGACAAATTGGGTGGCGGGACGGGTACAACAGGAGACCAAGCAGGTGGCGGGACAAGCACGCGGGAAGACATCAATCAACTACAGGAAGAAACCATGAAAATGAGGCCGTAGCAGACCTTTTATGCAGAATAATTATTCGGCCTCCGAACAATTGTTTGGTCGAATACACATTGAACCACAGATAAAAATTACCGGTCGGCTATGCGTTCTGTCAAATTAAATGGTTCATCGTTAAAAGGTATTCGGCCGAATAAAGGATCTCTTATTCGACCGAATAACTAGTTATTCGGTTGAATAATTTCTGCTATGTTGCTCGGGCACCCGATTCTCATGGAAGTGTTACCCAACTTCACGTTTTCACCCTAATCTTGTAACTGCAACTATAGTGAAATCGAATAGAAGATTTTTAATGTTTTTACCTGATTTGTTTTAGTTTGCAATAAAAAATCTCTCTTTTATACCAATTAAAAAGTGACAAAATAGTTATATTCGGTGGCCAATTGTATTCTTTGAAATATGCCCTTCGACCTGTAAACATGGAATGGGTTACCAGATCTTTAGACATTCTGAAAAATATCAAACAGATGACATTCTAGCCAGAGCTAACACTTTACCCTAGGATTAGTCGTTGTTGGAGCAGGACCCCGCAGCTACAGAAGAAGCTGCTAATTTTGGCGGAAAGAGAGAAGTTTAGCGGAAAAAGGACAGGGCAGAGCTACGACGGTGT
>LPNX010456369.1:3488-43085 GCA_001517045.1 Pseudotsuga menziesii | reverse complement strand
ACAATACTCCTACACACATTTGTTCTTGCCCTAGATGATGAATGGTGCTTGGGAAAGATAGGAATAAGATGCATGGCCTCTTAATATATCCTTGCAACCCGTAAAATGCCACTAAACTCCAAGGATATTATATGGTGCTTGGCGAGAGAAGAAAGCTCATGAGAATGCAAAGTAATCCCTACGTTTTAATAGTACAAAAAGGTTATTAAAATACACTATATCTATCTAATATAATGGAAGTAGGTGAATTTAAGTGAACCCAAAAATGGGTAAAAACAATTTATACTTTTTGCGTTGTCATTGTATTGTAGCACGAAATAAACATAGCCATCTTAAGGCAATTTTAGAGTTGTGCTTTTCGAATTTGGGCACCCATAGGGATGGGATTTTGTGTACCTTCCCTAGCTTCTTAGTATATAAAATACAAGCAAGGTGGGTTCATTCATTCATTTTTTGTGCTATGGAGAAGTGGTTTTTCAGTTTCTTGTGAGAGGTTGTGGGGTGTAGATGCCCTAGTTTTTATCCGGAGATTGTAGTGTTTTAGGCCTTGTGAGGCTGTTTTAGGAAGCTTATTTGTTTTGTGAGTTGAGTGTTTTCCAGGGCAACATGATTACATCTGTCGATCTTAGATTTGCAGACAAGTTAGAAGGCTTGTCCAACTTCACGCCTTGGAGGTGTTGGGTGCAGACAGATGCTTTTGGAGGAGCATGAGCTTTGGAGCTAGCTGAGCATGAGCTTTGGAGCTCAGCTATGTGGTCATAGTGGTTGCAGTTCCTTTAGATATTGTCAAGGCGGGACTCCAATTATCCTTCAAAATGTCCAAGCAAATCTAGCCGCTAGAATCAATGTTACAATGGTAAATTCGAGTTTTGAAAACCACCTACATTCATTTCAACCACAACAGAAGTGTGTTATGCATAAACCTTGGGCAACCATAATGGTATTTTATCAGTAAATGCTCATTGTTACTATGATAAAATGCCATTGTTACTTGTTTTCTTAAATCCTAATGCTTGAAATCTGCATTAAGTGGAAGTGGCCGTTGATAGGATTTATAGGATATTTTGGTAATTACACACCTTGATAGTTGAATTAAATCCCATGCTGGGGCAGCTGCATCAGTGACTTTGCTTTTGAATGTGAGTCAAAAGTATTTATTCTCATCATAAAGATGCTTTTACTTTTGACCAACAAAATTTGTCAAATATCACTTCATATCCACATTGACCCATTCAAAGAAGATACCACCATGACCCTACTTGATACTGCCAGACTGTTATATGTCCTGACATTTTCATTGCAACAGTGACATTTATAGTCAAATCTGAAACTATTATGATATGCAAGTTTGGAGAGTTATTTTCTAATTGAGACAAAAACAATCATGTCTCGGCACAAAGCTTATGAAATTCACATTACCTTAAGTTTACAGTCACTAATTCAAAATTTAAGGCAGGTCCAACATTTAAGGCTAGAAAATTAAAAGCAAAAGACCAATGATCGCTCACTTTGACCAATAACATCCAAATAAGTTAACAGTGCACATTTCAAAATCAAAGCCACACAATCACCAGCCAGTACACCTTTCTCTTATTTATATGCCCTTTTAAGTCGATTTGAGATTCTGGTGGTTACAGAGATAGAATTTCCACAGCAATCCATCCCAAATTTGGTGGTTAAACTTTACCCAGAAGCAATATAGGACTACCCATGATAAAAAGGAATTAGGTGCCAGCTTGATACCTGGATCATAAAAATCTTAATGCCTCTTATTCAAAGTCTTCAAACCCTATACATATATTCTGCTACTCCAACCTTCAAAAACTCTTAGTTTTGGTTATGGAATCCATACATACTCTTTCATGTATACAAATAATTAGTTGCATAGTATTTAGGCCTGATGTTTGCATGCATATAAATTAGTTGCATAGTATTTAGGCCTGATGTAGGCTACAAGTAGGCTTGAAAATAATGGAAAAGTAACACTGACGCTACTCTTTCATGTATACAAATAATTAGTTGCATAGTATTTAGGCCTGATGTAAGCTACAAGTAGGCTTGAAAATAATGGAAAAGTAACACTGACGCTACAACCTTGCATAGAAGTTAAGTTTATAAGCAAGAGTGACTGCCAATTCGTAAGTCTGGTCACAAACAGGATTTGATTTCAAATTTATCTAGATACAGAATTACAATACATACAATGCAAAAGTGGAATTTTAACTATCCAATTCTCTCATTTGAGTAATATCACTGATACTGAATAGGTTAAAACATGAAAATTAATCAAATACATTGAAATAGATCATTGTGGATGAACAATAACTGCAAACACAGGATTCAGCAAAATTCCACCACAAAGTTTCTTATGCCTCAATGAAGTCAGTAATATGATTTGATATAAATACATCCATTGTCAGGCATCAGTCGATGCAATAATTCAGAGTAAACTGCATCAGATTTCCTAAAGTAAAATGTTAGTGCCTGCAAATTCATACACACCGTTATAGAATCTGTAGGAACAAGAGAAATAGGAAGAAGAAGATTTGGATGAGTTTTGGCCGAGGCAGGCTCCTTATAAAACAGATGTTGTGAGTCCAACTTAAAAGGAAGAATCCTTTCCCCCCTTCTGCAATTCTTGTTTTCTCCAGTGAAAGAGAGAATGATCTTGCTAAGAATCCATGAAGAGCCCATATAAAATAAATATGGGATCAGCTTGTTAGTGCCATCCAAGGGCAGAACAAGTTTTTTTTTTTTAAATGAAAAAACTGAGACTTATATTTACTAAAAGGGACGCAACTGTCATCATTTCCTCTGGCCAAAAAACAAGACCAATTGATTCACCAATATGGAGCTTCATAGCTTTGACAATGATATAAAGCTATAAGATGCTGCATAGCATCACGGAGTTCAATTAAGGAAACCAGAAATCCACTCCCTCAAATCAAATGCATCCGAGTAAGAAAATCAATCTGGGTAAAACTTATAAACATGTAGCCGGATTTAAACAAAGATTACCTGATCTCTCTACGAACTGTGTGTTCAAGCTGCTAGGGCCTCAACCTGAAAAGTATTCATTAATATTGATTCTTGATACGGAGTTGCATGGAGTTTGATCTACCACCGCGGGTTCTAGCTACTAGGGCCTCAAACTGGAAACCCCTGAACTGGAAAGATGAATAAACTTGAAACAATCTTAGCCTACAATTCCCAAATAACCCGAAGTTCCAAATTGAACCAGTAAGCTCGGAATAATCTTAACCTGCAACTCCCAAATAACCCAAAGTTCCAAATTGAATAATATTCACCTCTGAAACTAGATTACGTGATTATATAGGGCGAAATTCTTCCCAATACACTCCATTTCCACGATTTAGGGACGATTTTAATTTTTCTGCAAATATATTCTCGAAAGGGGAAATCGATGGGAGAAAATACCCTTGTTTTGGATTTACAACCAAAATCAAAGGCGAAACTGCCAATAAAAATCTTCATAGCCATAAATCCCAGGTGAATAAGGTATTTTTAACAGATTCGAGTGATTTCTATGGGCGATGGGAACAAATTTTACAGGAATCGGGGAGGCAAAATAAGTTTTTTGGCCTCTCCCTCCGGAAATGAAGGGGGCTATTACCCTAATTACTATTATTTTTTATTTAAATTTTGAGCGAATTATTTAAAATTTCGAAAAAACTTCTTTATAAAAATTCGCCCTCCAAATTTTTCAAGTGCCCCTAATTTCGCCCTTTTGCGAATATTCGCCCCTAAAATTAACCATGTTTCCCAGTGCCAGGTTGAGCCCACTAGTTGTTAGATTGGAAATGTTATATGCATGGATATGCTCCTATTTTCATATCTAAGTTTTAATAATCTAATGCGAATTTAATATCGATTCATGGCTAGAGGTAGGTAACCATGCAATCTAAAATATATTAGTGAAAAATGGTTGTAGGGGATAACCATTGGGAGGTCATTTTGTGGGTTGTGATTATAGTCGGTGCCTTTTGTGCTACTTTGGTTGTGGTGTGGTTGTAGGTTAAATCCTACATATGTTTCTTGATGGGTGTTTTCCTTAATGTCTAACTTCACTTAAATCACACACCGAACAACACCACGAACTAATTAAATCTGCAAACAATTAACGACAAAATACTTGACAATTATAAACTATGCTTTCAATAATATTTACAAGGTACGAGAATTTAATGTAGGACCTTAATCACACTATGATAATAGATTCCTTATTCATGTACTGAATTTGTATATGAACATAAATTTAATGTTGATAGAGTTTATTAAGTGTTGAGATTATTTAACTAAGTGTGATGAATTATTTAATTAACACAACCTTAGTAATGATAATCAAAGTTAGAAATTTAATTGATCATTTAATGGTATTTGTCCTAACATTATTCTATTGTTCCTAAAACAGATTTTAGATCCTTTTTCCTTGTCATAAGGGTCGAGGACATTACAAGTGGTATCAAAGTTGAAGGTTTCAACACTATGGTTGTTGGGCCTCCTGTGAAGTTTAAAGTCACTTTGTAAACATGCATTTGCATTAGATAACTTGGATGCATTCACCTTAATATAATTTCACATGTGAGTTAGTTAATTATAATATTATCTTGGGATGGCTATGGAATTGATGTTCATCCTCTAAGGAAAAATATTGGAAGGATTTATATCCCCCTTGTCCAATTAGGTAGATTGTAACGTAGAAAAATTGGCTAGTTACTTTATAAACCAAAAGAAAAGTATTTTAATGATAATGAACTTATACAAATGTGTAGTTTACTAACAGAATGTTGATAATGAACACGCTATAGTTCCCGGTGATTGATTGAGCAAGCGGAGTGACCACTAAACTGATATTTTAATCAAACCTGTGAAGACTAAAGTTTCAACAAGTACAAGTTCAACAGTAGGAAGTTAGATATTGGAGATGGATTTTTAGGAAGGACAGAGACCATATAGTCCTAAAGAGGAGTTTGTTGAGGGAAGAAGGTCTATTAGAAATGATATGGAGCACTGAAACGTTAATCTTGGAGGACTCAGTGAGGAAGTGTAGAGAGGATAATGAAAGCATAATTCATATCAAGGAGCATATTATGAATGATCTAAAACCATTTAATACCATACAAAGATCCATTGAAAATAGTCATAAAATAGGTTATGTGAGGTCTAGATCATCTTCAAGGAGACCTTATCACTCAGAGAGAAAGAACGGGTATGCATCAAGCAGTATAGAGAGTAGTCCTTAAATATATCCAGTGAGATACAAGAAGAGGAGTTCTGCTTCAGATGAACTAGTAGGAGAGCTTAGAAGAATCAAGCCCCCAAATTTTGATGGAGAATTAAAATAAGGAGAATATCACTATAACAAAATACCCTTTTGGGGGTGATTTTTCTAACCCCACTCCCAAAAAAAAAATTAGGCATTTGGGGGCGATTCTTAAAAACCCCCCTCAAAAGTCTTGAGAATTGGAATTTTTTTGGGGGGGGTTAGAAAAACCCCCCCTAAAGGTGTTTTTGAAGGTGGTTTTTAGAAAACATACCCCTAAAAGTCATGAGAATTGAACTTTTGGGGCGGTTTTAAAACAATCACCCCCAAAAGTCTAATTCTTGTGACGTTTTTTTATGGGGGGGTTATAAAAAACACATTTAGGGGGTTCTTTCTAAAACCCCCATCAAAAGTCCTGAGAATTGGACTTTTGGGGGCGGCTCTTTTAAAACCGCCCTCAAAAGTTCAATTCTCATTACTTTTGCAGGGGGTTTTATAAAGACCACCCCACCCACCCACCCCCCCCCCTAACTAAAGACATTTTCAAGGTGGTTTTTAAGATATTATCCCTGTAAAAGTCTTGAGAATTGAACTTTTGGAGATGATTTGTAAAAACCCGCCTCCAATTGTTAAATTCTCATGAGGTTTAGGGGGAGGGGTTTGAAAGGCTAGTCCTAAATATATGATTCAAGGAGGTTTTTTGAAAACCCCCATAAAAATCAGAGAATTTTACTTTTGGAGGTGGTTTTTTAAAGAATGATGTCAACAATTCAATTTTCATGACTTTGGGGCAGGGGGGGGAGGGGGTTAGAAGGACCTCCCCTAAATATATTTTTCAGGTATGTTCTCAATATCCATCTTCTCAAAAACTACTAAAATTTACCAATAATTATTATATAATTGACCCCTAATTAACCTCATAATTGACCGCTAATTACCCCCAATTATCACTCATTGCACCAAAATGGCCCCTACTTGACCTCTAATTACCCCTAAATAATCCATGCTTGCTATTAATGAACCCTTGATAACCTCTAAATGACCCCTACTTTTTTCCAAGGAAAACCTCGTGGAGAAACCTATTGGATTTTTCCAAACATTCATAGATGGAATATTCCCCAATAAATCCATCGATGTAGACTATTCGAAATAGGAACATGCCACTATGAACCTAACTAAATGCCCAACATCATGGACAACCACTGGTTTAGCTAAGCCCTTGGGCTTAAATTGCCCCTAATTACCCATAATTGACCCATAGGTAACATTAATTTCCCCTATTTAACCCATAATAGACCCCTAATTACCACTAATTAACTCCTAATTACCCCATAGTACACCCCTTATCAACTAGAATTACACCTAAATAATCCATGCTTACCAGTTATTAACCCTTGATAACCTCTAAATGAACCCTACTTTTTTCCAAGGAAAACCTCATGGAGAAACCCAATAGAACATTCAAACATACATAGATGACATATTCCCTAGTAAACCCATTGTTGTAGGCTAGTGTGCTTCACACACAAGGATTCAAAATGGGCACATGCCGCCATGAACCTAACTAAATGCCTAACACCATGGAAAACCACTAGTTTAGCTAATCCCTTGGGCTTAAATGGCCCCTACTTACCTATAAGTGATCCATAGGTACCATTAATTTCCCCTAGTTAACCCATAATTGACCCCTAATTACCACTCATTCACTAATTATCCCATAATTGACCCCTTATTAACCCCTAATTATCACAGCTCATTACCCAATAAATTACCCCTAAATGACTCTTAATTACCTATAATTGACCACAAATTACCCCTAAATTATAACTAATTAACCCCTAATTACCCTTCATTTTAACTTTGCGTAGGGACCGAGTCCATCACATAGGCCTTATAGAGGGAAATTTTGGCTTATGAGTGAGATATGGTGGCAATTTTGGGATGTATAACACCATGAATAACGTTTTACAACCATGCCATGGTTTGAGGTTAACTTCTAGGGCCTAAGTTCATGTAGTTTTCTCTAGGTCTCATGGGTCATGTGTATCACCCCCAATGACCACACATGCCATACAAAAGAAATATTTGGCATATGAGTGAAATATGTCCATCATTTTAAGAATTAACATACCAATGTTGTTTCTTGATGCCCATGCCATGGTCTAGGGATAAAATGCAAGGCACTAGGCCATACCATATATTTCTATGGGGATCACATGCCATGTTTTGTAACGCAAGGATTCACACATGCCCATAATACATAATCTTTGGCTTCCAAGTTTGATATTGTGGTGATTTCAAAGTTTTAAAAACTTGATATCTTTCTTAGGGATATGGTCATAGTTTGGTGCAAAAACCTAGTTTCTAAGTCCATGGAATCTATCTCTAAGCCTTACATTCCATGTGTGGGTCCTTAAGCCACAACATAGGCCATGCATATGCAACTTTTTGAATTTGATTAAAATTCCAAGATACAAAATCTTGATTTTAAATTGATTGTATGAACCTCTCTCAACAACAAAAAACATATTGAGGGACCCTCTCATATATTTGCAGTAAAGGAAGCTTATTTGACTAGGGATCAAAATATCCAGCCAACTCATCTCTCCTTTAGTAGCATCCAGCCTTGGTCAATTGTGTATTATTTAGGACTTACACTACTCTCCAAGGGTGTGGCATATCCTTATAGTTTGGTCTTGTGATGCTTTTGAAATTATCTAAGACATAAGTAGAGAAACCACTGATTTGAGTTTTTATTTCCCCATCTTTATTCGCAACAATATTTTATAACATCAACAATCAATTCTTCGGTCTAAGTAAGTAGTCTTAAAGGTTATAAGTTGTTATAGCTTATTTTACCACTCCAGGTGAATCACACTTTGTATGGCCTTCCCCTGTCCCGTTGCAGACTCCTTAGACCCCATGGACCATTTTTTGTCCTTTGATGTTTCCTTGATCATCCCTAAAAACATGTGAAAAATGATACATGCAACTTTTAAATCTATAAGCGCATATATACGCGGGTTTGACCACTAAAACTGCGTACATCGGGATGTGTACAAAATCCAAATCCTTTTGGAGTTTTCCTTGAAATGGATCTGACTCATTTGACTCCTGGCCTTCCCTATGCCTTGAGATCGCTCGGATTCGACCTTTCATTACCCCTTTGAGAGCTATATAAGGAACCCCTTGGTACGTTGAAGGCAAGAAGAGAGAATTGAGAGCAAAGAAACTATAGTCCATTGTTGCCAGAACTTATGATTGAGTCTACATCCCTTTGTCCCTTGGAGCACTAGTGTGTTCTTCCCAAGCTTGCCTTTTGCTTGTGACCTTGCTATCGAGAGATGGAGGATTGAGGTGGTGGAGGCCCAAGTGGGGGATTCAGTTTCTCTAGTTCACAGACATTCCGTCAGAGGTTGTATCTTGTAATCTCTGATTTATATTAATAGAAATATATTTTCCTGTCCAACAATGTGTGTTTGAATGAATATGTTATCCATGGGATTATGTCAAATTCTTGTACATTATTGATTATATATGCTAGAATAGATCTAACACCATGATATATAGAATTCTTGTATTGTTTACTTGTTGTTGAGGAAGTAATCTATCAATTCAAGCTGAAGATTGGAAAGCTCAACGGGGATCTACTTCAACCGTCCGGAATAAGGTATGAGGTCTGATCCTTTAGTGTTAGACATTTAATTTCTATTGCATATTGGAAAGGATTGATTTCTGGATTCAAGCTGTCTATTGTCGTACCCCAAGCCATAGGAATTTCTCTCCGTAACATAAGCATAGAAAACTAGTGTTTGCAATATTTTATATTCATCATCTAAATCTAACTTCTTTTTGGTAAAATTGTTGAAATAGAATTGGCACTAATCTAGTGAAATTAAAATTGCAATAGAATCGGTGCATCTATTATGTGCATGAGTTTAGTGTGTCACTTGCATATGTGAGTTAAGTGAATCTATTATGTGTTTGATTTTAGTGTGTGTATTTGGTGATCTTAATTATTACTATATTAATTGTGATGTGCAATGTCCTCACATTTTTGCTTCACATATTGGAGTTAATTGTTTGTGGATAATCCTCCATTCTCATTTTATGAAGTGTGATAAAACTCCCATGGTACCACTATGCACCATTTAGAAGGTGTAGGGATGCCTATTTCCTTCTTTTCCACATGGTTTCATTGAGTGACCACTTTTTACTTTCCTATTTCATCTTAGATTTCTTTGGGATGTAGTGGAAAGGGAACAAATGGGAAAGGTGGTTTTATAATAACCACCCTTAAAAATAATGTTCAATCCATTATACTTGTATTATTATTTGTCTTATGTATAATTCCAAAAACCATTATACTTCACCTCCTTGCTGGCATTTTTTTTCATTGGTGCATGGACATTTCCTAATCACTATCAAGATGTGCATGTGATTTAGCTTCATATATAATATTTATTTTCTAAGGAAAGTCTCATGGAAAACCCTCTGAGTACTTCCTCATGATCCATGGATGGTAAATGTGGTAAACCGACGACCCTAATGACAGAACCTAATCATACGGGAATCAATAGATTCGAACTCGTGACCTTCCCAACTTTGTGGGAATTAATATATCATGTTTGGCTCATGAAAACTTGAGCTAAATCTAGAGGATAGATTCATGGCTAACATATAAATGTGCTTTAACATTATGGCAAATTTCTTCACTTGATTTTAACTATACAAAATTATGAAATTTACATAATTCATTTTTGTTCCTCCATTTTTTCCTGGACTTGTGTTGTAGTATTTGACGTATATGTAACAAAGATTCATAGTGTGGAGCTCAAGACAATTCCCCACTAGTGAAATAGTTTGGATTATAAGAAGGAAAGCATATTTTATCATTTATGTGCTTGAAATGCATGTCAAATCGTGAAGATTTTGTAATAGTTAAGTAAAAGTGAGATAAAACCCAAAGTTTATTATGCAAGGAAACCTAAATCGAAGGAGATATGATTTAGACATGTGAGGGGGTTCATAAGACCTGGTGGGGGATTCCTCATGGAGGTGATAATTATTCACTAGAACAAAATCTAAAGGGGGAGATATAGGAGAGACCACAAGGAAGGTACAACCTTATGGATACTGACACTTTTAGACTAGGGATACTACCTTGAATATGGCATGGGGTGTGAGATTGAACCCCTTTCCTTGTGATGTCATAGCATCAATTAGGGATGGAAAATACATTGAGATATTATTGATTGCAAGATTTCCTAAGGTTGGGTGGTGTGTGCCTCTCCCACAATCATTTTGGGAAAGATTTCATTAAAAATATATGTTCCCTAGAACTTAATTGAATTATGTATATTTATAAGTGCTCTTGAGAAGATAATCAAATCACCACACACACTTGAAGTCGGGATTTTGATTGAAGGATATTGAGGACTATTCCATGGTATAATGAAAAATCTAGGATATTATGCCATAACATTTTAGTATGGATCTCATGGTCCATGTGTGGGGTCTCAAACCACCACATTGGCCCCTTATAGGGAATATTTTACCTACAAGTGGGATATAGTGCTCATTTCGATGTGGAAGCATGGTTGTTGGAATCAGGAAGTTTTTACAATTGCACAAATATACACCTAATATGGAAGCATGGGTATCCATAGACCATTTGCAAGGTAAGGCATCTATCTGGTGGGATCAACTAGTTAAGCTAAAAGACATCGACAAAGACAGAATCTCTTGGAAGAAATTTAAGAAGTACATCCCAAAGGAATACCTCTCTGAGAATTACTATGATAAAAATATGGAAGAGTTCTTCGAGCTTAAGTTGGGAAGCATGACTATGGATTCCTACGAGAATAATTTTTTGGAAATTTTGAAGTATGCGTACTTCATCAAAGATGAGAAGGTAAATATTTAAAGGTTCCTAAGTGGTCTTCCTAAATACTATAGAGATACAATCAAGTATGATAGACCGAGAAACCTTAAGGATTTCGTTTGAAAGAAAAAACACTTATATGACCAGAATAAGAGAAAGGCCCCATATCAAAAGAAATGGAAGGATATGAAGAAGAACAAACAAGAGCAGAGAAAGAAAGGTTTCCAACCTTCAAAACTGAGAAATGGTAATTCTTATCAACAAGGGCAACCAAGGGAAGAGCCTTCAGGGAAAAGACCACTTGTGGGATGTTGGATATGCAAGGAAAATAATTTTTCCATTCAGTTCCCACGTAAGAAGAATAACCTTCATGATATTCAAGAGGCTTAAAATGTTGGATATGTAGGTGGAAGTGTTCAGAGGATCTATGCAACCCTAGATGGGAAGCAAGCTGACAACCAATCTCAAATGATTGAGGTAGAAGGTACGATTTCTAAAAAAACCATAGTTATTTTGATTGAATCTGGAGGTAGAAATAGTTACATTGCACCTTATCTAGTTGAGAAATGTCATTTGAAGAAAAGTAAACTTGAAATAACATACCTAGTAGAGTTAGTTGCAGGAACCAAGATGAAAATCACTGAATTTGTAAAGATGTGTCCTTTAGAAATGAATGGAGTGAAAAACTTTGCATACTTAAACATCATACCCTTGGGGTCATATGATATATTGATTGGCATGGATTGGTTGGATGCATACCATGCCATACTGGATTGTCATAATAAAACTTATACTTGTTTGGATGAATAAGGAAACCAAGTGGCAGTCGAAGGTATAACTAGACCCATATCCCTGAGACAAGTCTTAGCTCTACAATTGAAGAAATGTCTCAGAAATGGGTGCCATCTATATGTAATCCATGTGGAAGAGTTAAAGGAATTAAAATAGTTGGAATTACATTATTATCCAATACTACAATAGTTTTCAAATATATTTCAAGACCCGCCCCGAATTCCTCCTAAGAGGGACATTGATTTTTATATCGACTTAGTGCCAAAAACAATACCTTCATCTAAAGCACCTTATAGAATGAGTACTCCAGAGTTAAAGAAATTACAGGTGCAGTTAGAGGAGCTACTAAAGAAAGGTTACATAAGACTCAGTGTTTCACCTTAGGGAGCCCCTATGTTATTATTGAAGAATAATGATGGAACTCTAAGACTCTGCATAGATTATAGGCAGTTGAACAAAGGAACGATTAAAAACAAATACCTCTTACCAAGAATTGATGACTTGTTTAATCAATTGAGAATATCCAAGTTGTTTTCAAAGATAGATTTGAGGTCATGATACCACCAAATTAGAATTAAGAATGAAGGTACCAGTACGACAACATTCAGAAAAAGGTATGGACATTATGAGTAAACAGTGGTACCTTTTGGTTTAACAAATGAATCAGTAGTATTCATGTGTTTAATGAATGGAGTCTTAAAATAATACTTAGATAAATTTGTGATTGTATTCTTGGATGACATCCTTGTCTATTCTAAGACAGAATAAGAACATGAAGAACATATAAGGTTGATAATGCAAGTTCTTAGAGAACATCAGTTGTATGCTAAATTAAGTATGTGTTATTTCTATCAAGGAATAATCCACTACCTAGGGAAAATTATATTTGAAGAAGGTGTTTCAGTATATCCTGATAAGATAAGAGCCATTATAGAATTGCCAACACCTAGGAGTGTATCAGAAGTAAGATATTTCATGGGATTAGTTGGGTACTACCAAAGGTTCATTGAAGGATTCTCGAAGTTATCTCATCTTATCACATATTTGCAGAAGAAGGGTGTGAATTTCAACAAGAATTCTAAGTGTGAAGATAGTTTTCAAAGGATTAAGGAAATGCTTACTAGTGCACAAGTTCTAAATATTGCAAATCCTGAAGGAAACTTTATTGTGTGCACAGATGCATGTAAGCAAGGATTCATTGGAGTATTGATGTAGGATGGACATGTGATTAGTTATTAATATAGAAAGTTGAAGGAATATGAGCAAAACTATGCCACCTATGACTTAGATCTTGTGGCTATCATCCATGATTTGAAGATGTGGAGACATTATCTAATGTGTAAAAAGTTTGAGTTGAGAAATGACCATGATGGGTTAAAATACCTGTTTGATCGACCTAATTTGAATGCAAGATAGAGGAGGTGGATGGATTTATTATGTGAATCTGAATTTGAGATCAATCATATCAAAGGTAAGGAAAAAAAAGTAGTGAATGCACTTAGTAGGAAGAAGCATGTGATGCATGTAGTGGCTATCAGCACTAGCACATCATATTTAAAGGATAAGATCATTGAACCTAGTGTTATAGATGAAATTTATCAGTAGGTGAAAGAAGGATGAAACAACAAAAAATTCCACAGAAATTTGATAAGTATAAGTTTAAAGAAAATGGGATCCTCATGCACAAAGATAGATTTTATGTGCCTAATGTTGGAGATATAAGGAAGATGGTTTTGAAGGAAATGCATGACGTTCCTTATGCTATACATTCAAGTTATCATAAAACAATAGCAGTAGTAAGGAAACAATAATATTGCCATGGATGAATACTGATGTTGTAGAATATATAGCTAGGTTCTTGGAATGTCAAAAAGTCAAAGTTGAACATCGACATCCAGCAATATTGTTGCATCCATTTCCAATACGAGAATGGAAATGGGATGTAGTGATGATGGATTTTATCACCAAGTTACCTAAGACAAGATTGCAAAATTATGCTATCATGGTTGTGGTAGATAAGTTGACTAAGGAAACACACTTCTGATTCCAGTAAAGAAAACTCACAAAGAATCTAACATTGCAGATATTTACATGAAAGAAGTAGCCATATTGCATGGTATTTTGAATGATATAGTATCAAATAGAGATTCAAAATTTAATTCTAGATTTTGGAAAGGATTGTTCGAGGGGTTTGGTACAAGTATAAACATGAGTACAACATACCACCCTCAAATAGATGGACATACAGAAAGAGTTAACCAAGTGATTGAAAATATGTTAAGGATGTATGTGATGGATCAACCATCTAAGTGTGAAGACTATTTACACTTGGTAAATTTGGTTATAATAATGGATATCCTTCATCTTTGAAGGTAATTCCTTTCAAGGCCATGTATGGAAGGAAGTGCAATACTCCCATCAGTTGGGATAACCCAACATATAGAGTCATTGTTGGACAAGAATTATTAAAGGATATGGAGGATCAAATGGTTAAGATAAAGAAGAATCTAAAGGTAGCTCAAGGAAGGAACAAAATATATACAGATCAGAATAATACCGCCAAATAGTTTCAAGATGGAGATCATGTGTTTTTTAAATTTAGACCCATGAAGAGTTCCTTGAACTTGGGAAAATGCTCTAATATAGTTTCCATATACTGTGGACCTTTTGAGGTCTTAGCTAATATAGGACATGTTTCTTATGAGATAGCCCTACCTGCTTGCATTATAGTACATAAATTTGTTTCATGTATCTTTATTGAAAAAGTATATACCTGAAACTAACCATGTAATTTATTGGAATGTGATCTAGGTAATTAGAGTGCTTTTATTTCCTTTATTGATATATATACATGTAAGAACATAGTATTAATCATGTGATTGAATGGATTATGATCTAGGTGGAACCAGAAGGGGATTTTTCGATACAACCTGTTGGCATTTTGGGAAACAAGGTCAAGCTACTTCAGAA
The DNA here is from genome assembly GCA_001517045.1 of Pseudotsuga menziesii. Lineage (NCBI taxonomy): Eukaryota > Viridiplantae > Streptophyta > Pinopsida > Pinales > Pinaceae > Pseudotsuga > Pseudotsuga menziesii. Next base: position 28,155 of record LPNX010456369.1, on the reverse strand, counting down.
TCAAGAAATCAGATAGGTAAGGGTCCAATGGCCCCATTACAGTCATGAGGATGTGACTTGCGAGCTGGAGGATGACATTAGGGAAGCATACCCTCATATATTTTTACATTTTTTAGTATGTATGTAATATGCATCGAGGACGATGAATTGTTTAAGGGGGAGGGGGATGTAATACCCCAATTGTTAAGCCCCGGACTTATGATCCTTCATGTGACTTATGTTCTTTTGCATTATGGACTTATGATATTTTATTTGATTGTGGAATTATGATCCTTTGAATGATTAATGCGATTAAGGACTTATTATTATTATTGTTTGATAACGTGACTTTGGACTTTGGCACTATTATTAATGTTAATGTTATTACTAGCATCTTTGCTATCTTTGAATGTTGTTAATATTGATTAAATAAACAATTGGCCCAGCAAAGCAAACTAAAAGAGTATGGGGGACCATGGATTCCACAAAGTGAGGGGGGAGTGGGGACATCCCTAGCACCTTATAACTTTTTGTTGGCTTAAGTTGTCCATGCCAATTCATATTTGCAGCTTGGTGACATTATAATTTTGGCCACCCGAACCTTATACAACAGACACTATTCTCAATATTTATGCAATATGGAATTAATATTGAATATTTTGCACACCTTAGAGGGCCCCTCTTTCCTAGGGATCCCTCCTTAGTAATATATTCCCTCACATTTATGTGTTTTTGGTAATTTATGAGCCCTTTTCCTATTTTTTTGGGGTTCTGATCTATTTTCTAGCTTCCACTCTTACACTATGCATTGATGATCTTGTTTGTGTGCTTCCATGACGTTTATGACCCTATTGTATGCCCTCTCTGACCTATTTCACCCTAATTTATGTTTTGTAAACCCCCTTATGCATTATTGTGCATCCATGTGCTCTTCATGGCTCCACTCCTTATTTTTTGATAACTCCTCCTCATGGTGTTGGTTTGGGAAAGGGAATGTTTTCACTAAGACACCATTCCACTAATTCAAGATAAGTCTCCATGATGAAGATTAAACCTTACCTATCTTTAGTTTGAGTTGATCTCTTTGGGTTAGAGCTGGCCTCCTTGTGCTATAAATTCATATGCCCTCTTCTTGTTGAAGTAAATCGTGAGATTTATACCATGTGACTTGTAATATCTATCCATTTTGGGAATGTTGGTAGTATTGGGATTATATTGAGAATTAGAGTTAGTCTAGTTTTTTCCCCTTTTCTTCCATCCTATCACTCTACTATCCAATTTCTCACACAGGAATCCAGGAAATGGGAATGGCAACCTAGGTCATATCCCATAGGCAGTGGAGACAGAAATGAAAGTAGTAGTGAGAAGCATTGTGGTTCTCGGAAAAGGTGTTAAGTTTTATGTGCTTCCATAGCTTAAGTCCTAACTTGATTAGCATTTAATACATTTTCATAATAACAACATAAAGAGGATCACTGAAAGAAACACAATCACAAGGTACACAACAATTTCTCCTGGGAAAAACCCAGAAAAAATTCCTCAATATAGATTACCAATAAGAAATGACAAAAGAATAAGGTCTCATATATAGAGAGACCAAACCCCAAGCATAATATCTAAAATAATAAATACACTAGTCCTCCTCCTTCCTTGTCATGCCTTCTTTCTCTCTCTTGTGCAACATAAGTGTGTGTGAGTGTGTACAAATGAGGGAGGGTGCCTCCCTATTTATACTGATATTCCCAACTGACATTTTCCCTAACTGGGCCGAACTACCAAGGAAATACCACAATAATAATTATATTATTATTTTTGGGGTGTTATTGACCCAACTTACAATGGAGGGTTTACCTCATGACCTTGTGCATTAGTGACATGTCCCAAATGAGGAATAATAATAATGTGAAATACAAGTAGAATATTTTTTGAAGTTACATTATTTCAACACTCCCCCTTAACAAGAAGGGATTCTATTGACAGCAACAACAACTAGTGTGGCTCGACACAACATCAGTAGAAGGAGAGAGAGGAGGAATCGTCAACATCATCTTTTGGAACATTGTCTCATACATCTATAGATCATCGAGAGTTTTGAACAACATCATCATCTTCAACATGGAGCTAGAGTGTCAACATCTTCAGTAAAGAGATGAAGTATCATCATCAACATATTTAGTATAAAGCTAAATTATCATGATCTACAGTATGGAACTGGGGAATCATCATATGCAGGAACAGTATCAGCAGCATGGAGTTGGAGCATCATCATCATTTGTTGGAACATCATCATATCCAGCATGGAACTGAATCATCACCTACAGCATGGGACTGGGGCATCATCATCTGCAGGAACATTATCAGCACCATGGAGTTGGAGCATCATATGTTGTAACATCATCATATGCAGCATGGAACTAAATCATCATCTGCAGCATGGGACTGGGGCATCATCATCTACATAAAAATAGATACATCACTAGCATCGACAACATGAGTATGGATGATCAACACAAGGCTGCAATAACAACAACAACGACAACACGAAGTTGGCTCATCAGTATAAATCTAGAATAACAACAATAATGATAGCATGAGGTTGGCTCATCAGGATAAAGCTGGAATAACAACAACAACATGTGACATCATCATCAATAGATCAAGGATGGAGTAGCATCATCTATGGTAGGTATAACAACAACCAACATGATCCTTCCTTTCAGAATTATAGGATCATGGACAACACATCTGTGGTACTCATACAATCCTTCCTTTCGAAATTACAAGATCAAGTCCTTGTGGAGCTACCAATACTAATCACAACTAACACATACATACATAGGACCATCCTTCCTTTAGAAATTACGAGATCAAGTCAACCACTTACATCTTGGACAATCCTTCCTTTCGTAATTATGGGATCAAGTCCACTACTAACATTCTAGACAATCCTTCCTTTCGGAATTACATGATCAAGTCTTTACGGAGCTAATAATACAAATCACAGCTAACACAAACATACATAGGATGATCCTTCATTTCAGAATTACGGGATCAAGTCCACCACTGACATCCTTGACAATCCTTCCTTTTGGAATTATGGGATCAATTCCACTGCTAACATTATGGACGATCCTTCCTTTCAGAATTAAGGGATCAAGACCATTACTCATCAGTATTTAAGACAATCCTTCCTTCTGGAATTATGGTATCAAGTCTAAGGATGATTAATCCTTACACGTCAACATTTAATACGATCCTTCCTTTCAGAATTATAGGATCAAGTCTAAGGATGGGTGGTCCTTCCATATCAACATTTAAGATGATCCTTCCTTTTTGAATTACAAGATCAAGTCTAAGGATGATTGGTCCTTCCATATCAACATTTAAGATGATCCTTCCTTTAGAAATTACGGGAACAATTCAAGGATGATTATTCCTTCCGTATCAACATTTAAGATGATCCTTCCTTTAGGAATTATGGGATCAAGCCTAAGGATGATTAGTCCTTCCACATCAACATTTAAGATGATCCTTCTATTAAAGTTATGATCCATTGATCTACAGGAAAATATGAAATTTGTAGGAAGGGAATTATGTAGTGGAATAATCAAAGAGAATGTACACTAAATAGGAAATTCATGCCACAAATTTCAAATAAATCGAACAAGAATTGCTCAGATAATCACAACATTAATCTTCATTCATTAATCAATAATAAAATGATTATATAATAAATAGAATTTGAATGCTAAAGATAGGATTCGAATCTATCAATACTAACTGACTGATTAGCTAACCCAATGTGTCTAAATCACTGTTTGAGCTCACTATTCTAACTCTAGATGTCTAAATCAATCTACAATCAGTTAACTGATGAGGCAGGTGGGAAAATGGAGCCACTCTTCCTACATGCATGCAAAACTGGTGCTAGGCTAACTGAAAGTGATCTAACTAATTGTAACTAGAGGTTAACTCAGCATAACTGCTAACCTACCACAACCAACTGATGGAGGTTGCTGGTGGCACTCAGAGTGGGCTCCTATAATGTAGGGATTGCTACCATAGGCACATAAACTCATGCATGCACATGCAGTAAGTGGTATATAACCTCTCGGTGTGTCCCCCACACTCTAGTATAGTAATAATAACTCCCTAAGATAGGGAAAATGACCAAATATACTATATTGGACAAAGGAGGATTAATTAATCCTAAACCCCCCCTGAATCCTAACTTTCGACAACTTAGGTCAGGGAAACTAGGCCAAAATTCACCCATACAATCTAAATGAAATAAAATACTGCTTAATAAACTAAGGAAAATGGGGGAAACCTCATGGGAAAACCCCCCCCCCCTCAAGATAAGCAGGTAATCAAGAAACAAGCTTCCATAATTGAGAGAAATGTTTTCTCTTGTGCAAAAACTTGTGAAAACAATTGTTGCAATCTGAAACTCCGTGGAGAAGCCATGCATATCATGGTTATTCTATGCATCGGCATCCTATGACTATGCATGTGAACCTTTACAAAATAAATTATTATGTCTCGAGTAATTTTCCTCTTTGGAAGAAAAGGAATATGCTCAATTGAATCAAGAACACAAGCAACTGCAAGATGAAAACTAGACCCATGTAGAGCAACTGAGATCAATTGATGATAGAGAAAAAGTGCTTCATAATTCAAACCATGTGAGGTAAACCCAAGCAAATTATGTGTTGCAGCCTTGAACATCGAACCATATGAGGTAAAATCAGCTCCGAGTGTTAGGAGCAAGTGTCCAGGTGAACGCGGGATGTCTCTGTCTTTACTAGTATTGTGAGGAGATGAGCATGTGATCAAGTAGAAAGGTAGATAAGTCCTAGGACCATGGAGAGAGAATGATTGAGCTCAATAATCTGATATATCTTCTAAAATATCCAATGATTCATAAAATATGATATCATCAAACTCATTAGAGAAATCTAACATCGAATCCCCATTAGCAATTTTGAAAGAGACTTGAGGTACTTGATTTTTCACACCAAAAATGATGAGAACAGCTACAAGCATGACTGGAGGCTCTTGAAACTTAAAATTCAAACCAAATAAGGTCATATCATATCCAATATTGTGGAACAAAGGTTCCAAGTTCTCCACTGAGATGGTAGATGCACAATTTTCTCCTTCCTCAACAAAACTCTCAGTATTGGTGCAAGCAATCATGTAGGAATTTGCTGGAAGCTCTAGATCAATGAGAGTGAAGTGATCACTCCTAAAATATGATATTTCTTCCAAAACATCCAAACTATTACTTTCTGCACACCAGAAGCAACATTAGAGAGAGAGAAATCGAATTCCTCTTCATTTTCTAAAGCAATCACTAGCAAACTTTGCACAGAAATTAAATAGAAGAACCACTACAAAATACCTGAGTAGAATGGAAGGAGAGTTTTAATTCAATAGAAGAGATTAAAATTTCTTCTTCTATATCATCTATATCTAAAGATGAGATATCATAGATCTCATAAACTTTTGGAGCAACGGGAGAAGGAGTCACTCCAAGGAGACTTTCTTCAATTCAAATTGATTGTGTTGAAGACTCTACTTATTCTTCATCTTGAACAACTTCATCAGAGAGAATAGAGGCCGATAATTTTGAATAAATAAATCTTGTGGTGATGTGTGTGCTCTCCGAATTGATAGAATGATCCTCATTGTTCTTTCCAAAGGTTATATCCAATTTTGTCCAAAGATCCTTTGGGTATTCAGCAGAATCAATAAGGTAGGGCAAGATTGGAGAAACATCCAGACATATCCTTCCAAAATCTCTATCACCGTCAAAACCAATCATTCTCATCTTCATAAGACTCTTTACCAAGTCCAATAGATTGCTCATAGAGACCTTGTCTCTTTAGAGATGAAATCATCTTCAATTTCCACTCTAATATCTTGTGAATGGAGCAAGAAGAGGAATCAATAATATTGAATCCATATTGAAGTTGTACCTACAAAATATCACTACAAAACAAACCAATTCACAACCATATGTCAGTTCAAACCTTTCCACCTCGACATGTGCACTTTTTTAGAGTCTGTCACACCTGTTGAGACTTATTTGGGCATAATCCAGAGTTAGCAAGGAAATAATTGTAGGAATTATGTGGAAACTCAGCTGCTTCTGGTGCACAATGGAGGTCAGAAAAGGTTTGTTGCTAGCCTGAAAAAGGCTTTGATACCATGTTAAATTTGTGAACCATTTATCTACAATAAAATATGAAAGTTGTAGGAAGTGAATTATGCAATGGAATAATCAATGAGAATGTACAGTGAATAGGAAATTCATGCCACAAATTTTAGATAAATCGAACAAGAATTTCTCATATAATCACAACATTAATCTTCATTCATTAATCAATAATACAATGATTATACAATAAATATAATTCAAATCTAAATATAGGATTCGAATCTATCATTTCTAATTGAATGATTAGCTGACTTATTTTGTCTAAATCATTGTTGGAGCTCACTAGTCTAACTCTGGATGTCTAAATCAGTCTACAATTAGTTAACTGATGAGGTAGGTGGGAAAAAGGTGCCACTCTCCCTGCATGCATGCACAACTAGATCTAGGCTAACTGAAAGTGACCTAACTGATTGTAACTGGAGTTTAACTCAACATAACTTCTTACCTAACACAACCAAATGATGGAGGTTGATGGTGGCACTCAAAGTGGGCTCCTATAATATAGGGATTTCTCCCAGGGGCACATAAAATCATGCATGCACATGCAGTAAGTGGCAAATAACCTCTAGGTGTGTCCCCCACACTCTAGTACAGTAATAATAACTCCCTAAGTTAGGAAAAATGACCAAATAGACTATATTGGACAATGAAGGATTAATTAATCCTAACATCTTCCTTTTGAAATTATGGGATCAATTCTAAGGATGATTAATCCTTCCACATAAACAATTAAGACGATCCTTCCTTTCGAAATTATAGAATCAAATCTAAGGATGATTAGTCCTTCCACATCAACATTTAAAGATGATTAATCCTAACATCTACATCTTGGATGATCCTTCCTTTCTGAATTATGGGATCAAGTCCATCAAGATCAACATTTAAGACAATCCTTCCTTTCGAAATTACGAGATCAATTCTACAGATGATCAAACCCAACATCAACATCTTGGACGATCCTTCCTTTCGAAGTTACGGGATCAAGTCCATCAAGATCAGCATTTAAGATGATCCTTCCTTTCAAAATTATGGGATCAAGTCTAAGGATGATCAATCCCAACTGAGCTACCTACTATGATCAGGATTCCATAGTATCAATACTACTACCCATTTCGAGGGAATTACTTAGGACAACACTAATATTGTCTCGAAAGTCTTCAAAATTCACATGAGATAGAGGTTTAGTCAACACATTTGCAACCTGCTCATCTATGATCACATATTGGAGCTTTATAGCTCCCTTCTGCACCATGTCACAAATGCAGAAGTACTGGATTTCTATGTGCTTCATCTTATCATGGAACATGAGGTTCTTTATCATCTTCATGCAGATTTGGTTATCACCATTAGAGGAAATTTGAGGTTTAAAATGGGCCTCCTAAGGAAAATAATAAAATACTAGTCAAATTAATAAAATAATATTTAATAACTTTGGAAGAAGAAAGAACAAAACTACTTTTTTTGTCCATATTTTCAACATGTCTCCCTGTTTTTTTACTCAAATTTTGATCAGGATAGCTCATTGGATGTAGAATTAAATTTTGCACCCAATGAGTACCCACACAGCATACTTTTGACGGACCCTGCTTACCCAAAAACAAGAAAATACCTTAAAAAATGTGATGATGATGTAGCGCATTTCTTGTTTTTGGGGTAGCAGAGTCCGTCAAAAGTATGTCATGTGGGTACTCGTTGGATGTGGAATTTAATTATGCATCCAATGAGCTCTCGTGATCAAATTTTGAGTAAAAACACAGGGAGATATGTCGAAAATACGAACAAAAAAATAGTTTTTTTTATGACAAATATGTAAATCCAACCATTATGGTTGACTCATTTTATTGAAATTCTATTGGTTCTTAAATTCAAACTCACAAGAATTTATTGTTGGCGCGTTTTCTTATAAGGACCATTTTAGACCCCAAAATTCCTCTAATGATAGAATCATGATAGCATCCATCTCCAGATCAAATAGATTTGATAACAAAATCTGAAGCCACATGGATTCACAACCAGTGGAACAAGATGCAATATATTTCGCTTCTACGGTGCTGATAGAAACACTAGACTAGTTCCTACTTAGACATGAGATAATGGTTGACCCCAGAATGAAACATCCTCTTGAAGTGCTCTTTCTATTCCAGACACTTCCTGCCCAATCTAAATCTATATAAACATAAAGTCTGAAGTCATGATCTCTAGTCTAACTGAGACCATAGTCTATCATACCTTTTAGGTACCTCAAAAACAAGAAATACCTGAAAAAACATGATGATGATGTAGTGCATTTCTTATTTTTTGGGTAGCGAAGTCCGTCAAAATTATGTCGTGTGGGTACTCGTTGGATGTGGAATTTAATTCCACATCCAACAAGCTCTCCTAATCGAAATTTGAGTAAAAACATGGGCAGATATGTTGAAAATACGAACAAAAAAATAGTTTTTTATGACAAATATGTAAATTCAACCATTATGGTTGACTCATTTTATTGAAATTATATTGGTTCTTGAATTCAAACTCACAAGAATTTATTGTTGGCACGTTTTCTTATAAGGACCATTTTAGACCCCAAAATTCCTCCAATGATAGAATCACGATAACATCCATCTCCAGATCAAATAGATTTGATAACAACTTCTGAAGCCACATGGCTTCACAACCAGTGGAACAAGATGCAATATATTCTGCTTCTACGGTGTTGAGAGAAACACTGGACTAGTTCCTACTTAGAAATGAGATCATGGTTGACCCCAGAATGAAACATCCTCTTGAAGTGCTCTTTCTATCTGAGATACTTCCTTCCCAATCTAAATCTGTATAACCATATAGTCTGAAGTCATGATCTCTAGTCTAACTAAGACCATAGTCTATCATACCTTTTAGGTACCTCATCACATGCTTTCCATATACCAAGTGAACATGTCTAGTCTCAACCATATACTGACTCAAATTTATTACAACAAAGCATATATCTGGCGGGGTATTCCTCATATATATCAATGAACCAATGATCTATTTATATAGTGTCACATCCACTAATCCTGACGAAGCATCATCCAACAACTTCAAGTGTGTATCCATGGGTGTGGCCATGGTTTTAAATTCCAACATGTCAAACATTTTCAGGATTTCCACTACATACTTCCCTTAGTTAAGGAAGATTCCTTTTGGGCTCTGCCATACCTCAAGACCTAGAAAATAATGCATCAAGCCAAGGTCTTTCATCTCGAATTCTGCAACGAGCTTCTTCTTACACTCTGATATTTTCTTCTCATTATTTGTCAGGAATAATTCCTCCACATACAACAATAATATGAGAGGTTCATCATTCATAACCTTGAAGTAAAGGTTAGGATCAACCTTAGTTTTGGTAAATCCCAAGCTCGTCAGAAAACAATCGATTCTTCGATACCAAGCTATTGGAGCTTTCTTCAGTACATACAAAGCCTTCTTCGATTTACATACATGTGTCCTTCTATCTTCAACTTCAAAACCATGCAATTGTTCTATGTAGACTTATTCTTCAATGACACCATTTAGGAAGGTTGTTTTCACATCCATCTGGTGTAACTTCCATTCTATCTTGGATGCTAGTGCCATGATTATTCTGATAGAAGTGTACCTTTCTATAGAAGAAAATGTCTCTTCATAACCGATTCCTTCCTTTTGAGATAATCCACAGGACACAAATCTGGCTTTGTACTTCTCAATAGTTCCATTGGTTATATGTTTTATCTTGTATATCCATTTAGAAGATACCACACTTTTGCCTTCTGGATTGGAAACTATTTCCCATACATAATTATTCATTATGGATTGGTAATATTCCATCATAGCTTCTACCCATTCTTTATTTTGAACAACTACTTCAAAACAAGTAGGTTCTTTGTCTACAAGATCACACATCAAAGCCACATATCTAGGAAATGGCTTTGGCCTCTTGCTCTACCTTGTGGAGCCTTCTAGAGCACCATAGCTTTCTACTTTTGAATAATCGCATGGGCCCAATATGGCTTTATCTTATGGGATATATTCATGTGGTTAGGTTCTTGGGGCTCCAACATATCATGTTCTTCTGGAATCTCATCATCATGAGAGGTGCAAATTCTTTCATTGGTTCTGCAGCTCTGGGAGCTACAACTTCTTCATATGTTTCTTCACCTTGGCACTTTCTCGACTTCTTGAGAACTGCATCTTCATCAAAGGTTACATCCCTACAAATTTCCATATGATGGTAACATCGTATATAGATTTTGAAGGCCTTGGAGACCTCACAGTACCCAACAAATATTCCTTTCTTTTGAAATGATCCAACTTGGTTCTTTTCTCTTTTGGTATATGAACAAACACTATACAACCAAATATCTTGAGGTGAATTAACTCCGGTTTCTTTCCTGTGAACATGTCTTCAGGGGTGTTGAATCTAAGTGCACTATGGGGTATTATGTTCTATACATATATTGTTGTCCTTGCTACTTCATCTCATAAGTGCATAGGAAGATCTTAATCATGGATCAAGGCTGATTCTGAGTGACCTCACAGTTCATACAAGCCACCCTCTAGTGATAGATACATCTTCTAGAGAACATATTCTTCAACTTCTTCTTTTTGTAACTTTATGGGAGGTTCTTCTTCTTCTTCTTCTTCTGCTAAGTTAACATGATGTCTTTTTTTATTCTTCTTTCTTTGTCGGTCAATTTCTGGCAATGTTTCCTATCTTATCACAATGGTAACATTGATAAGTGGAGAAATATTTCTTATTCTTTCGAAACTTCTTAGGAGGATAATACCCCTTATGAGTTTCCTTTTTGAAATGATGCTTTCCTTTTCTTCTTCTGGTATGATTAGCTAGTGCATGGTCATCATCTCTAAGTAGTGCTTCTCGGTTAGCTACTCTAGCTTCTTCTTGAACACATTCTTCCCATAGGATATCAAATTTTAGCCTTTCCTTCCTTGCATAGATTGTTTGGATGAAGGAGTTCCATGGTCTCGCAATACCATTGAGAGCAATCATTACTAGTTCAATTTCATCAATCTTGTCTTCAATTGCTTATAGTTGTTCTTTAAATTGAGAGACCCTTGTGAAGTATTCGTGGATGGATTCACCCTTTCTCATCTTTGTAATTTTTAGTAGGGCTCTCAAGTTCATCTTTCGATTGATGTTTCTTTCTTCATACATTTCTGATAGGGCATCAAACATTTCCTTAGGTGTATCCATATATGATACTAGAGGAATCAAGTTATTTTTTATTGAATAAGTTATGATCCTCTTGGCTCTAATCATGCCTTTCTTATACTTTTCATTTGCTTCATCTTCTTCGTGCTCTGAAACAAATCCCTTGATAAAATTTGCAAGATCATTCTCTTCTAGAATTAGTATTATTCTGTATTTCCAAGCACATAAGTTTTCTATTCCTTCCAACTTGTCATCAAGGCTTAGTGCTTGGAGACATATTGTCCCAGAGATCAGAAAATGACAAAGTTTGAAAATTTCTCATAAATGAAAACTGTACCCTCCAAAATATGCACTTGACTAAGGAGAGTATGATGGTACAATCAGTTTTTAAAGGATCCAAATTCTAACCCTTAAAACTGGACTTGCAAGATTCTAGATTATAGTTTCTGGTTATGTTTCTGGTTTTCTGGTTTCAATCCAAACTAGGGATTGAATTTTTGGAGGATATGCCCAAATAAAAAATTTGATATTGGTGCCAAAATATGCACTTGGGAGGGGCACACTTCCCTATGTCACTTGCACTAAAAAATCCACTTTATTAGAAAACCCTAATTTTCTTGTCCGAAGAAAGAGAGAGATATTTACCTCATGAAAGATGCTCTTTTCAGGCTAGCTCTATTACCATGTTAAGTTTTATATGTTGCCATAGCTTAAGTCCTAAATTGATTAGAATTTAATACATTTTCACAATAACAACATAAAGAGGATCGTTGAAAGAAACACAATCACAAGACACACAACAATTTATCCTGGGAAAACCCCAGCAAAAATTCCTCAATATAGATTACCAATATGCAATGACCAAAGAACAAGGTATCATAGATAGAGAGACCAAACCCCAAGCATAAGAGCCAAAACACCAAATACATTAGTCCTCCTCCTTCTATGTCCCTCCTTGTTTCTCTCTCCTACACAACACAAGTGTGTGAGAGTGTGTACAAATGAGGGAGGGAACCTCCCTATTTATATTGATCTTCCCAACTAACATTTTCCCTAACTAGGACGAAATACCTAGGAAATACCACAATAATAATTATATTATTATTTTCAGGGTGATATTGACCTGAATTACAACAGAGGGATTACCTCATGACCTTTACATGACCTTTTACATCAGTGACATCTCTTGAAGGAGGAATAATATAATGTGAAGTACAAGTAGAATATTCTTCGAAGTTACATTATTTTAACAAGAGGTATTTCCGAGAGTTGCTACACTAAGTGTTCATATACCTGTGGATCCATGCTATCAACTCAAGGGTGACCTGCTCAAGTGAGGAAGGATTGACAGTATCTACGGTTGTGAGGAAAGTCATCCTGCTACAACCAATTATCCATATCTTGACATAAGTTTTTGTCAAATAATTTTATCTATGTTTTAACATATTATTACGATGATTATGTGGGAAAGTGGATGAATTTAATTATCTATATGCTTGATTATTATATGTCATATTCTGGTTACATGAAGAATGGACTCCGTAGGATTCAAATCCGAGATTATATTCATTCTTATCTTCTTTCTCTTCTTCAAAAACTGTAACTATGACTCTATGGTACTGGAAGGGGCACAGCCATATGTTTTGGTTCACCAGTATCTATTAATTTTTGTGCTTTGGGACCCATTCCATTGTTTCTAAAACAATGTTTCCAGTAAGGATCTCCTTTCGTTTAAGCGAAAAATCTTTTTGGGTGACCAAGATATGTTCGTTTTGGTCCAATAGTTTTCCCAATGCTAGGCTCAATGTACCAGTTGTTAGATTGGAAATGTTATATACATGGATCTGCTCCTATTTTCATATCTAAGTTTTTACAATGTAATCTGAATGTAATATTGATTCATGGCTGGAGGCAGGCAGCTATGCAATCTAAAATATATTAGTGAAAAATGGTTGTAGAGGATAACCATTGGGAGGTGATTTTGTGGGTTGTGATTGCAGTTGGTTCCTTTTGTTCTGCTTTGGTTGTGGTGTGGTTGTAGGTTACAACCTACATACATTTCTTGATGTGTGTTTTCCTTAGTGTCTAAATTCACTTAAATCACACACCAAACAACACCACAAACTAATAAAATCTGCAAACAATTAATGACACAATACTTGACAATTATAAACTATGTTTTCAATAATCTTTACAAAGTATAATAATTTAATGTAGGACCTTAATCACACTATGATAATAGATTCATTATTCATGCACTGAATGCATATATGAACTTAAATTTAATGTTGATAGAGTTTATTAAGTGTTGAGATTATTTAACAAACGACGACAAATTATTTAATTAAGTAATGCAACCTTAGTAATGTTAATTAAAGTTAGAACTTTAATTAATCATTTAATGGTTAGTTGTCTTAACATTATTCTTTTGTTCCTAAACCAAAGTTTAGAACATTTTTCCGTGTCATAAGGGTTGGGGACATTACACCAGAGAAATGTGGCATTTCCCCTTTGTTGATGAGCCCTCTTATTGATCCCAAAGGGAGGATTACTATGTCATGGTTTATTTTGAACAAAGCAATATCAATACATATGGATGATGAGATTTCCTTTCCTTTCCCGTATATCCGGGGAAGATCGAGTGTAGGTATATGGTTGAGCAGTATATGGCATATGGGTGTTACATTATGGTTTGTTTTTACTTATCTGAGTAGATTAGACTTAGCTCTTGTGGTGATGTTGTAACACCCTGGTTTTGACCCCGTTTGCATTAAAAACGTATATGATGTAAATATTGTATTTAATAGTGGTGTGGAGCTAAAGGCAAAATTCCTACCATCGATTTAGCATTTTATGTTTCAGCCATTAAAATCGATGTCAATGGTATTTCGTGCTAGCCATGCACATTATAGTTTTGGAAATCATGTAAATATGCAATTTAATTAAAATACCCACAACCAGCTATGTCAATGCAACATTAAAGAGATGGGGGCATGATTTCTTAAGGATAAGGGGGGCGAATATTCAAACCTTGAGCCAATGGGGAAAAGCCAAATGTCAAGGAGAAAACCCATCAAGATGTCCACCACTTTTCTTGTCTTACTCACCTAATCATTTATTTCTGCCATAAATTGGTTGAGGTAGTTATTGCATGGGGATGGGAAGAGTATGGCGGTCCAAATTCGAATTGGAGAGGCCGTCAATTTTGGGGAAACGTGATTTTGAATTTTGGGGCAAGTTAACACCCAAAAATGCATGCCCATGATGTTGTTCATCCTCATCCTTCATTGATCACGCAGTTGGAAGCTTGGAGAGCTCTTTTTCCCTCATGTTTTTTCCAGTTGTGTTTTCCTTCACGTGGGAAGTCATTTTCTTCATTTTTCCCCATGGCTAGGAAGTTGTTTTGGTAATGCTCAATGCTGGGACCTTTCATTCATGAATTGCTATCATTTTTCTCATTGTGCATGCCCAGAAAATTTGTTTTGGTGTTGTGGAGTGAATTGCTAGAAAAGAATTGTGATTTTGGGATTTGTAGTAGTCGATTTGGCTCATGCAATGCCAACAATCGTTGCTGAATTCGAATTTCTCATTCTGGGTTGTTTTTCCCTATTCTACCAATCCATTTTTTGTTGAAAAACATTTTTCTTCCACCCATAATTTTGTATCTTGTTGTGTGTGCATCTTTTTCCTTGGTCAGAACTGGTTTGGAGTGGAATTGGGTCTGAACTAGGTTGATAATCCTAGTGTAGGAAGGAACCTCACAGACAGGTCTAGAGGGGCACGTTTTCTTCTTTGCACACCCTGAATAGCACTGGAATGGAAGGCATAGCCTGAGGGACTATGTAGCCAAGAAGCAGATGCTTCCTTGTGTTGGGTGTGTAGATGTTTTAGAAGCCGAGCTAGATCTGGTGCAAGTGTCCATAGCTCTATGGTTAAGCTCACTAGCTTAGTAGTTCAAGCTTTCCACCTCTTTAGTATCATGATAAACCCAAATGTAGTTTTGGCTTGGCTGAATTTTGATATATCCTTGGATATGTGTGAGTCTACTAGTGTTCCCTTATTCCTTGTGGGAATCATTCCCAGCTCGGGGGTGGTAGTGGTGCTAAGAGATTGATGAGCACACTGGCCTATGGTTGGGTGGAACATTGCAGTGACATAGCTGGTTGCGGGACACGCTTCTTTTAAGATAAGTATTATTGTCTACTTTATCTCTGCAACTGTGTTTGTTTATTTAATGAAATGTAAACATGATGAATGCTTGGATGAAATGTAAATGCTTCTGTTGTATATTGCTTGTTTTATACATATGTATATGATTTTAATTTCAATGCATTTTATATTACGTTCATAGGGCTTAGATTTCTCGGATTGATAGCAACATAGTCGTGTCCTCTCTCTGGTAGAAGGGTGGGGACGTGACAGTGTGGTATCAGAGCCCATGTTGCAGCATTGGGCCTCAATGGGCCAAGAAGAGAAACTGACAGAGATTAGAATTACCTTCTATGATCAGGAGCAAAAGAAGCACACACAAAAAAAAATTAAAACTTTTCTAAAAAATTAAAACTTTTCTAAGTGTTGGAATAATTTCCATATCGACTGAACTGGTCGAGTTCCGCCGATGCATGTCGGGTTAACTGGCCGAGTTCTGCCGATGCATGTTGGGTTAACTGGCCAAGTTCCGCTGATGCATGTCAGGTTAACTAGCCGAGTTGAGTCGATATGTGTCGGGGTGAAAGGTCGAGCTTCGCCGATGTCGAAAAAAAATCAGAAATTTTTATGAAAATTTTTCTAAGTATGAATGTATTAGCTTGAAATGCTGAGTTGATCCGATGGCGTCGACATGAAATGCTGAGTTGAGCCAGCGAGAAGAAGAAGAAGAAGAAATTTTTGAAAAATTTCTAAGTGTTGAAAAATCGGGTAAACTTGGTGGTTTTTTTTGATACATCAGTTGAGTTTGCTAAGTTTCGCAGACACACATCGAGAGAACTTGGAGAGTGGATCCGATGACAAAGAAAAGAGAAGAAAAAATTTCAAATTTTTCTAAGTATGGACTATGTCAGCAAAACTTGCGTAGTTTTTTCAATGTATGTTTGAACATATCGATGAGTTCTGACAATATGTGTCGGGCGAACTCGATGAGTTTCGTTGATACGTGTCGGATGGAAACGTGGAATTTCGTTGATGCCGAGGAAAGAAAGGAATTTTTTTGAAAATTTTTCTCAGTGTCAAAAATCCCATATCGGCAAGAAAATGTGAGTTTTTTTCGATAAATCGGATGAACTCGATGAGTTTTGCTGACACATCGAAAGGAAAAGACGAGTTTTTCCAATACATGTCGGGTGAAATTGGTAAGTTTTTCCGATACATTGGAAAAGTTTGATGAGTTTTCCGATCAGAAAAAAGGGCAAGTTTTTCGATATGTCGGAAGCAAAGGCGGAGTTTTTCTGATTGGAAGGAAATGATGATTTTTGTCGATAGGTCGGAAGGAAAAGGTGATTCGACCCGACATGTCGAAAAACTTTGATGAGTTCATCGATCGGGTGGAAAATTTGAGTTCGGCCGAAACAAAGAATTTTAGCAGGTTTTTTAGTGGGATTGCAGGGGCCAGAAAGATGAAAAATGGCAATGAGCCACAAGGGAGCAAGCCCCATTGACCCCTATTGTCCCCCTAAGACAGTCATTGTTAGTGAGAAGAAAAGTCTGTGTATGATTTTTCCAAATGCAGGTAAGTGATGTATAAATTCCATGAATGTTATGCAGCTAACAATTGTGTTCATGAACACATTTTGCAGAATCATAGTCACCTTCAAAGGCAGCATTCTAGATAGTGTAGTTAGGTAAAGTTGGTTCTTGTCTCATCCATGAGAACCTACGACATGTATGATGATGCATAGAATACCTATGACCATGAGGAAGATGTTATGGGAGAAAAAATCGGTGTTGGAAATGCTAAGACAGAGTCTAATGGGAGAAGATTTCAAGATACTCCCCCAGATTTTGCAGCCACCATGAGAATCCTAAGGGTGGAGATGCAAAGTTACAGGGTAAATAATGAAATATTGGTTAAGGCTCAGGAGGAATAGAATCAACTAAATGCAACCATGCTGCAAAGTTTGACAGACACCCAGAGGCGGATGAACTCTGGACACCAGACAGTATGACCAAAAGGAAGTAAAAGCACTACCAAAAGAAGAAAGAGATCTCCCAGTGGGTCATCTAACTCTAAAGGATCCATAGGAGGTTCAAGTTCTTCTTCCCACAAGAATGAGAAAAAGAGGCACTACCAGAACCGCTCATGTGATGAATTTAAGAAGGAAATGTTGCCTACCTTCAATGGTGAGATAAAGAATGGTCAAGAAGCTGAAGCTTGGCTTCTTGGGATGAGAAAATATTTCCAAGTCCAAGACTACTCTGGATATATGAATGCTAGGGTAGCCATCTTCAATTTGACTGGAAGAGCATACATATGGTCGGAGCACTTCAGGAAAGTAAAGAATATCAATGAAAGGAAGATTGTATGGAATTAGTTCCAGAAGTATTTCAAGCAGAAGTGCCTTTCTGATAGGTACTATGATGATAAGATTAAAGAGTTCCATGAGCTAAGATTGGGACAATAGACCATGGAAGAGTATGCAAACAAGTTCTTGGAACTTTTGAGGTATCTCAGATACATCAAATATAAAAAAAGTGAAAATCTAGCATTTTCTGAGTGGATTACCTCAGTCTTACAAAGACAGAATTGAGTTTTATGAACCTAGAACTCTCAAAGAAGCAATAAGGAAAGATAAGTATTGTTATGAGAAAAGAAAATGAAAACCTAATTACCATAAGACATGGAAGGACAAAAAGAATGAGAAGTATGACCAAAGGAAGAAAGTTTTCAAACCTTCTAACTTCAAGAATCAACAAAAGTACCCATCCCAAGTTGAGAAGCATCCAGCCATAGTTGTGGGAGAAAAACCAAGAGATCCACAATAGAACAAAGAACCACTCCAATGCTAGAAATGTGGAGGAACCACAATAGAACTCTCGAAGAATCAATAAGGAAAGCTAGGTATTGTTATGAGAAAAGCAAAGGAAAACCTAATTACCATAAGACATGGAAGGACAAAAAGAATGAGAAGTATGACCAAAAGAAGAAAGTTTTCAAACCTTCTAAATTCAAGAATCAACAAAAGTAGCCATCCCAAGTTGAGAAGCATCCATCCATAGTTGTGGGAGAAAATACAAGAGATCCACAATAGAACAGAGAACCACTCCAATGCTAGAAATGTGGAGGACCCCACATGCGTAGGAATTGTCCACTTGAGGATGGGAATGCAAAGTTAGCTTACAACATTCAAGAAGCAGAAACAATGGGTCAAGTAACAAGGGTTGTCCCTAGTATATATGCAGAACTAGAGGACCACCAGGAAGATCACTAGTAAACTATGGTTGAAGTTGAAGGTAAGATTGTTGAGCAATCTATTTATATTTTGATTGACCCTACTTCTACTCATAGTTACATTACTCCTAGAGTAGTGGAGATTTTGCTTTTAAGAAAGCAAAGCATATAAAATCTTGGTTAGTTCAAATAGCCACTAGAACTAATAGAAATGTTAGTGAAGTGGTAGAGAAATGTCTATTGGTTATGAATGGGCTGGTCACTTGTGTAGATCTGAACTTTCTACCACTTTGTTCTTATGATGTTCTCATTGGAATGGATTGGTTAGAAGCTCACATAGTAAAGCTTGACTACTATAATAAGAATTTGAATGCATAGATGAAGAAGGCATCCCAAGAGTTGTAAGAGGCATTCCAAAGGTGATTTCTGTCAGACAGATTTCAGCAATGCAGTTGAAGAAGTTTTGTAGGAAAGGTTGCTAGTTGTATGCAGCTCATATTTTGGAGGCAACAGAGAATGAAACTCCTAGGTTGGAGGATTTTCATGTGTTGCGGGAATTCAAGGATGTGTTTAATGATGATATTTTATGGATTCCTCCAAAGAGAGACATTTATTTCACAATTGAACTTGTTCCACGAGCAGCACCAATGTCCAAGACACCCTACAGGATGAGTACGCTAGAAATTCTAGATATGAAGATGAAGCTGCAAGAGTTGTTGGAGAAGAAGTATATCAGGCCGAGTGTATCTCCTTGGGGAGCACTAGTTCAATTTGTGAAGAAGAAAGATGGTACACTCAGGTTGTGTATTGATTACAAACAGTTGAACAAAATCACTGTGAAGAATAAATACCCGTTGCCTAGGATTGATGACCTCTTTGATCAAATGAGAGGAGAAAAGGTATTTTCCAAGATTGACTTAAGGTCTGGTTACCATCAGGTGAGAATCAAGGATGAAAACATTCATAAGACAACCTTCATAACAAGGTGTGGAAATTACAAGTTTGTAGTGGTACCATTTGCTCTCACAAATGCACCAGCTACATTTATGTGCCTTATGAATAGTGTTTTCAACAGGTATTTGGACAAGTTTGTTCTTGTTTTCCTTGATGGCATTCTTATTTATTCTAAGAATGAGGAAGACCATGAAGAGCATCTGAGATTGACATTGCAATTGTTTAGAGAGAATAAGTTGTATGCAAATTTGAGTAAGTGTGACTTCTATAAAGATAAGATTCATTATTTGGGTCACATTATCTCAGATGAGGGCATATCTGTAGACCCTGAAAAGATTGAAGCCATTATGAATTGGCCTACCCCAAGAAATGTGATAGATGTGAGATATTTTATAGGACTTGCAGGATACTACAAGAGATTCATTGAAGGATTCTCCAAGGTTTCAGATTCCATCACTTCTTTGCAAAAGAAGGGGATGAAGTTTGAATGGACACCACGGTGTGAAGAAAGCTTCCAATAGTTGAAGAATATTCTTACAAGTGCACCCATTCTGAAGGTGCAGGCCTAGAGAAATATTTTGTGGTGTGTACTAATGCATGCAGTCAAGGACTTGGAGGGTTCTTATGCAAGACAACCATGTGATATGTTATGAGTCAAGAAAGTTGAAGGAGAATGAGAAGAACTATGCCACTCATGATATCGAACTTGCAGCTATAGTACATGCTCTCAAGGTGTGGAGGCATTACTTAATGGGAAGAAGGTTTGAGTTAAGGACGGACCACTGTGGTCTAAATTATTTGTTTGATCAGCCTACTCTAAATGCTAGGAAAGCGAGATGGCTGGAGTTTTTATATGAGTTTGATTTTGAAATGAAACACATAAAAGGAAAAGAGAATAAAGTAGCTAATGCACTAAGCAGGAAGGTGCAGGAAATGCATGTTGAATCTCTTAGTATTTTCCAAACATATTTGAGGCAACAGATTGTTAATCATGCTACTGAAGATTAATTATATGAGCAGGTCAAGGACAAGTTACAGCAGCAAAGCCTTGAAAAGAAGTATGAGGGATAGAAATTGGAAGAAGATGGAATTCTTACCTATAAGAACAAGATCTATATTCCAAATGTAATAGATTTGAGGAGAGTTGTTATGGATGAGATCCATCAAGCTCCATATTTTGGTCACCCAGGATATCAGAAGACAATTGATACCGCCAAAAAGCAGTATTTTTGGCTAGGAATGAAAAAGGACATGGATGAATATATTTCAAGGTGCATGAAATATCAGTAGGTGAAGGTTGAGCATCAACACCCAGCAGGTTTGTTGCGGCCTTTTCCAGTTCTAGAATGGAAATGGGAAGTTATCTCCATTAATTTTATTACAGGATTGCCAATGACTTGGATACAACATGATTCCATCATGGTTGTGGTGGATAAGTTAACAAATGCAGCACATATCATACCAGTTAAGTCCACACATAAGGCTGATGACATTGCAAAAATATTCATGAAGGAGATTTTCAAATTGCATGGATTTCCTAAGGCAATAGTCTCTGATAGAGATGCCAAGTTCACTTCCAATTTTTGGAAGGGGTTGTTTGTGGATATGGGCACAAAGATGAACTTCAACACTGCCTACCATCCTCAGACTGATGGGCAAAAAAACAGAGTGAATCAAGTGCTTGAAGACATGCTTCGCATGTATGTAATGGACAAACCCACCAAGTGGGAAGATTATTTACACTTGGTAGAATTTGCATATAACAATGGACAGCAAGCCTCCTTGGGGATGAGTCCATATGAAGCTTTGTATGGCAGGAGGTGTAGGACACCAGTGACATGGGATAATCCAGTGAACTGGATTGTGCTTGGTCTACGATTGCTCAAGGAAATGGAGAAATAGGTTGCAAATATCAGGAAGAATCTGAAAGTAGCCCAGGACAGACAGAAAAGCCACGCAAATAAGCATAGGGTGAACAAAGAGTTCAATGTTGGGGATCATGTTTACCTTAGAGTGAGGGAAAGGAAGAGTTCCTTAAATATTGGAAGTTGTTCCAAGCTGTCACCTAGATACTGTGAACCGTTTGAAGTGCTTGAAATAATAGGACTAGTTGCTATAGACTTGCATTGCCTGCTAGCACTAGAGCTCATAATGTTTTTCATGTTTCTTTACTTAAGTAATATGTACATTATCCTAACCATGTGATAAATTGGGATGTGATTCAGGTGGAACCCGAGGGAGAGTTCCAAATCGAGCCAACATGTATCCTTGACAGAAAGGTCGCAATGCTCTGGAACCGAGCCATAGGGAAGGTAAAGGTGCAATGGGTGCACTACAATCCTAAAGAGGCTACATGGGAGCTAGAGGATGCCATGAGATTGGCACATCCATTTTTGTTCAATTCTGCGGAGCACTAAGGGAGGTGCCAGTGTAGCATTTTTGTTCAATTTTGTAAAGCACTGAGGACAGTGTTGTTTAAGGGGAAGGGGAATGTAAAACCCCGATTTTGACCTCGTTCGCATTAAAAATGTATATGATGTAAATATTGTATTTAATCGTGGTGTAGAGCTAAAGGAAAAATCCCCACCATCAATTTAGCATTTTATGTTTCGATGATTAAAATCAATGCCGATGGTATTTCGTGCTAGCCATGCACATTATAATTTTGGACATCATGTAAATATGCAATTTAATTAAAATACCCACAACCAGCTATGTTAATGAAACATTAAAGAGATGGGGGCATGATTTCCTAAGGATAAGGGGGGGTATTCAAACCTTGCGCCAATGGGGAAAATCCAAATGTCAAGGGGAAAACCCATCAAGCTGTCAACCACCTTTCTTGTCTTACTCACCCAATCATTTATTTTTGCCAGAAATTGGTTGAGGTAGTTATTGCATGGGGATGGGAAGAGTATGGAAGTCCAAATTCGAATCGGAGAAGCCATCAGTTTTTGGGAAACACGATTTTGACTTTTGGGGCAAGTTAACACCCAAAAATGCATGCCCATGTTGTTGTTCACCCATAGCCTCCATTCCTCACACAGTTGGAAGATTGGAGAGATATTTTTCCCTCACGTTTTTTTTGGTTGTACGTTTTCCTTCACATGGGTAGCAATTTTATTCATTTTTCCCCATGGTTGGGAAGTTGTTTTGGTAATGCTCAGTGCTGGGCTCTTTCATTCATGAATTGCTATCATTTTCCTCATTGTGCATGCCCAGAAAATCCGTTTTGGTGTTGTGGAGTGAATGGCCATCAAAGAATTACGATTTTGGGGTTTGTAGCAGTCGATTTGGCTCATGCAATGCCCAGAATCGTTGTTGAATTTGAATTTCTCATTCTGCGTTGTTTTTCCCCATTCTAACAATCCATTTTTGGGCTCAAAATGTTTTTCCTCCACCCATAATTTTGTATCTTGTTGTGTGTGCATCCTTTTCCTTGGTCTAAACTGGTTTGGAGTGGAATTGGATCTGAACTAGCTTGATAATCCTAGTGTAGGATGGAACGTCACAAACAGATATAGAGGGGTTGGTTTTCTTCTTTACACACCTTGAATAGCACTGGAATGGAAGGCATAACCTGAGGGACTGTGTAGCAGAGAAGGGGATGCTTCCTTGTTTTGGGTGTGTAGATGTTTTAGAATCCAAGCCAGATCTAATGCGGGTGTCCATAGCTCTGTGCTTGATCTCACTAGCTTAGTAGTTTAATATTTCCACCTCCTTCGCAGCCTGATAAACCCAAATGTAGTTTTGGCTTGGTTGAATTTGGATATATCCTTAGCTATGTGTGAGTATTCTAGTGTTCCCTTATTCCTTGTGGGAATCATGCCCAGCTCAGGGTTGGCAGTGGTTTTGAGAGATTGATGAGAACACTGGCCTATGGTTGGGTGGAACGTTGCAGCGATGTAGTTGTTTGCGGGACAAGCTTCTTTTAAAATAAGTAATATTGTCTACTTTACCTCCGCAACTGTATTTGTTTATTTAATGAAATGTAAACAGGATGAATGGTTGGATGAAATGTAAATGCTTCCATTGTATATTGCATGTTTTATACATATGTGTATGATTTTAAGTTCAATGCATTTTATATTACGTTCATAGGGCTTAGATTGTACATATTGATAGCAACATAGTCGCGTCCTCTCTCTGGTAGAAGGGTGGGGACGTGATAGATGTCACTGGTGATCATTATCTTCTTGAGTGTCAATTGAGAATAGTGGACTAGTGTTAGTGTTGTGTTTTTTTAATGTATGGTTTCTGGTAGGATTATCCTTTGTCATTTGAGTTCTTCTGCCACTATTTGATGGAGCAGCCTTATCACTTGTCTTTATATCCATCTGTATCCTCCATGTAGTATCCTACCCTATGACTATGGACATAACTGGTGTGATCAAAGATCCCCCCCACTATGAGCTCTATGTATTGATAGGCCCCCATGTTTGCTTGTGCCTCAGATCTAGGTTGTGAAAGTGTCTCCACTAGTCATCGAAGAAAGATATCCTATCATCATTACATATATCAATATGACTCATTGTTGCTAGGGTTTTCACCCTAGCCTGTGCGAATGAGCACCTACTAAGGAATATGGATTCCTTAGTAGCAGTTCAATGATATATGAATTAAATAATGATAAACTGAAACAAAAAACTAATCTAAATACGTTCTTGAAGCTAAAACGGTAAAAAGCAAATAACATGAAACAATACGGTGAAAAGTAAATAATATAAAGCAGAAATGGTAAAGAAATAAATAATGATCTTTATTGATGTTACCTCCAATGAGGAGGTTGATGGAGTCCGTTGCGCTGGTCCGATGTCGGTGGCTTCGAGCTCCAAGCTACTTCTTCTCTTTCTCCGGTGGTGGAAAAGGGCCAAAAAGAGTTCTCAATAGTGAAAGTAGCTTAATGGTAAGCTAGGGTTTCGAGAACAATTTCGGCAGAGGCAGGATGCTT
>LPNX010456364.1:11310-24112 GCA_001517045.1 Pseudotsuga menziesii | reverse complement strand
ATGGGAAAATACTACGGGTCACTCAATACCATGGGTCCACAAACTGTTGGCCAAAAAACATCCCAAAAAAATTTCCTTCGGGGGATTCACCCAAGAACCCCCTTTCTCAAGGGAGTTTCCCCCGAACCCTTGTCGAGGGCCCACTGGCCCCTACACCCCCCAGCTGGGATGAGCGTACAGTAAAACTGGGGTACAAACACAACTGAACAATAACATCTCTGAATCTGGAAGATCGGGCTCCACAACCAATAAATCATTCATCCCAAATCTAGCCTATATTCATCTCCAACGGTCATGGTTTTAAAGAAATAAGGAAATTGGTGTACATGTCTTCATGTTTGTTCCCTTAATAATTTGACCATCATAGATAAATTTTGTTGATTTTTTAGCGAAATCAAGGCTGCTTGAAGTTTAAAACTTTTATGAAACAATTTCAGCACTTTATGATACTTTGAATCGACCACATAAGAAACTTTATATCAAGCATATATGAATCTTTAAATCAAACACACATCATTATTTATATCGACAATATATGAATCTTCAAGAACAAATAATCCACATAAAACAATCACCATAAGAGGCAAGATATACCTTGGGAAAACCCTCCAAACACAGAAGATGAAAACCCCAACAATTCTTTGAGTATGATAGATATATTTGCAGAGAATGATTTAAAACACATAAGCAAAATTCCCAATAAGAGATATCACCACAACGATAGAGAAGAGAGATCCAATATCACCTTGTAAAAACAATTGTATGCAACTGTATTGAACTTGCCATATGCCTAGCATATTAATAACAAGCCAAAAAATATAGCATGCAGAAGGTAGCACATAGGAGGCTTAGTAAACATTCTGAGAGCACCACATAGTGCATTCACAAGGAGGAGCTAACTAGAACTCCCTCCGGGAAAACATTAGGGCCCTTCATTTCCTCAATTAGCTTTAACAAAATGCTCATTGTCTTCAACTGAAAGTGAATTGACTTGAACTTAATGTTAACTATCTTAAACTGAATGTTTAACTTACTGGAACTTAATGTTAGCTCACTTGAAGTAAATGATAACTTACTTGAATTGGATGTTAACTAACTTGAACTAAATGTTAACTAACTAAGTTGAACTTATTGAAATAATTGTGAACTGACTAGACTGAACTCAATCTTCAACTGAATGCATGACCATAAATTTAGGAAACTAACTGAAAGTATTTGGTACTTTGCAATCAGTGTCACCCATGCACAAACACTTTGCATGAATCAAGGAGACGTTCCTTCTTTAACTGACACATTCTTTATTCACAACTTAGGATTAATTGAGGACTTCATAATTCAATTTCATTTGAGGCATACATGTGCAATTTGAATTCATTCTCTTTCTCTATGATATATCTCATTATCATTAATTAAATATTGCATGTTCCATATGTGTATTAATTAATTCACCATATATATATATTTTTAACAAGAATGGTTGAGGGGATTTTATAAAAAATTGAATAAAATATTACACAAATATGAGCTTGGAATTTTCCCACAAGAGAAACACATCTCCAATTCCTTGTTCTGTTGATGTATTTGTAACTTCGGAATGTATTCACCTATGTATCTTATATCTTGTACCCCGATGTTTATTCCGGGAAGTGTCTGTAATGTAATTGAGTCATGTCATGCCCTGATGTTCCAATCGGGAGGGTCATGTCAAGTCATTGTGGGTAACCCTCCTATTGTCTAAGGGTTAAAGTCCCTGCAGTTCCGGGGCACTAGGGTTATTAGACCCACCTAGTGAAGTCAGCCCTAGTTGGGTTTAGTCAAGTTGGGAATTAGTATAAATAGAGAGCTATCCTCTCTATTTATCACACACTCACTCACACTCAGTTGTAGCGCATAGCTGAGGAAGAAGAAGACACTGGGGCTAGGAAGAAAGAGGTTGATGTTGTCGGGAGATCATCTTACTATTTTGGGGTTTTACTTTTGGTGCTGATTCTATCTCTAAGGATGTTGTGTGGTTTTCTCCATTTATGGTTTCCCCGAGGAAAAACAATGTGTTCATTGTTTCTTGTGTTTGATTGTTGTGCTTTTTATTCTCTCAGTTAAAGATCCTAATAATGCTAGCTTAATGTTAAAAATCTAACATGGTATCAGAGCTAACCTGAGAAGAAGACACTGTGCAGCTGTGGGAACTAGGGATTCCTACTTTGTGGATCTTCCTCCACATATTTTCAGCAAAAGAATGCTGGATTAACTCTCCTCCTTAGGGCACATATTTATGTCGACGCAGAATCCAATTCTGACGTTTTTCAGTTTTGGACCCGACACTCCTGCCAAAAATTAGGGCTTTCCACAGAAGTGGAATTTTTGAGTGAGCCCAGGCCTGGATTCATCTCCTCCCCAAAATTGAAGTTAGGGATCAAATTCAAAGCATTTGGTTGGACAGAACTTTGGAAAAGCAAAACCCTAATCTGCTCCTGAACCAGCACTGCAGGATTTCAGCTCCAAATCCAGATCCGACATCTTGACCTGGTAAGATCTAAATGTTTTGTATTTCCATTTGAGGTTCTCAGTTAAGATGTCTCATCATACAGAGCTTGATGAAAGCTTGAGGGAGATGATAAATTCCGATCCTGGAAGTATAGGATCTCCCTGGTCCTGGAATAAAATGAATTGGACTCCTACATCCATGAGGAGGTTCCAGTTCCAGAGGGAGATGAGGCTAAGGCCTTACATAAGAAGAAGTTGGTTATGGCAAAGAGGATTATTGTTGATTCAATCAAGGATCACCTCATACCACAGGTGTCCTCCCTCAAGACACCTAAAGCTATGTTTGATGCCCTAACCAAATTGTTTGAAGGGAAGAACATAAACCGAAAGATGACTCTGAGAAACCAACTGAAGAATGTAAATATCTAGAATGCAGAAACCATCCAGCATTACTTTACAAGGTTCTCTCAGATCAAGAAACAACTGGAAGCAGTAGATGAAGAAGTAGAAAATGCAGAGATTGTGATGACCACCTTGAATGGTGTCCCTAGATCATGGGACTCCTTTATTCAAGGGATCTGTGCCAGAAAGAAGTTAGTCAAGTTCAGTAGACTATGGGAAGAATTCTCTCAAGAATAAGCTCGGATAGCAGCTCAAGAAGAAAATATGGGAAGTGAATATCAAGCTCTGACAGTACAATCCAAGAAATCCAAATCTAGCCACCACAGAAGTAAGTACTCTCATCAAAGAAATAACTCTAGAAATCCTAGAGATTTGTCTAAGTACATTTTCTATACATGTGATGAAAGAGGACATTTTGCTAGAGACTGTCCTAAAAATAAAAGTAACTCTCACAAGAAGAAGGGAAACAAGAGAAGACATCATGCTCATGCTGCAGAGGATGATGAACCTTCCACGAAGAGAAATAGACAAGTCAGTGATGATTCTTCAAGTGATGAAGAATATGTTCTGATTTCCGCTCTCACGGGAGCTATCACACATGGCAGCAATGATTGGCTTATAGAAAGTGGTGCTTCCAATCACATGACAGGATTCAAGGAATCCTTTGTGAAATTATCTAAACATGAATCACCTCACAAGGTGAAACTTGGAGATGACTACCAGTATCCAATAAAAGGTAGTGGGGAATCCTCCTATAAGCTAGACTCTGGAAATTCTATGACAATGAAGGAAGTATTGTTTGTACTAGGGCTAAAGAAGAATCTCCTCTCCATATCTGCATTAGATGCAAAAGGAATGAGGGTTGCATTTATAGATGGTCAAGTCATCATGTGGCCAAAAGGAAAGACCATTGACGATGCAGTAGTGATTGGGGAATAAGAAGGAGGCTTATACAAATTAAAGGGCCATCTAGAACAAGATTTGGTTCATGACTTAGTAGAACCAAATGAGCTTTGGCATAGAAGGCTTGCACATGTGCATTACAGAAAACTACCACTTGCAAGCAAAGCTATTGAAGGTCCCCCTGAAATGCAGACAAAACATGAAGGTGTATGCAAAGGACGTGTGAAAGGGAA
The DNA here is from genome assembly GCA_001517045.1 of Pseudotsuga menziesii. Taxonomy (NCBI): domain Eukaryota; kingdom Viridiplantae; phylum Streptophyta; class Pinopsida; order Pinales; family Pinaceae; genus Pseudotsuga; species Pseudotsuga menziesii. Next base: position 20,090 of record LPNX010456364.1, on the reverse strand, counting down.
GAACACAAAGAAGACATTTCCAAGTAGCGAGAGCAAAGCAAAAGGAATCTTGAAAATCATCCATTCCGATGTGGACGGTCCTATGTCATCCAGTTCACTAAGCGGGTATGCATACTATGTTTCTTTTATTGATGATTTTTCTAGAAAGGCATGAATATACTTTATGAAGAACAAAGATGAAGTATTCAGCAAGTTCAAGGAATTCAAAGCCTTGATCGAGAACCACACTGAAAAGAAGATCAAGACCTTTCAATCAGATAATGGTGGAGAATTCACTTCAAATGAATTCAAAGAGCTATGTAAAGACTTAGGGATTAAGAGGGAGTTGTCCACTCCTTATAATCCTCAACAAAATGGGATTGCATAAAGGAAGAATAGAACTATCATGAAAGCTGCAAGAGCAATGCTTCATGATCAAGATCTTCCTATGCATATTTGGGTAAAAACTGCTAGAATAGCAGTGTATGTATAGAACCGTACTCCACACAGAGTACTCAAGAACAAGACTCCTGAAGAAGTCTTCTCTGGCAAGAAACCAGAAGCCAGCCATCTCAGAATATTTGGCTGTCCAGTGTACATTCACATTCCAAAAGAGAAGAGGACAAAATTAGATCCTTCAAGAAATAAGGGTATATTTGTGGGATACTTTGAAAGCTCGAAGGCTTATAGAATATACTTCCTGGGGTTCAAGAAGATTGACATTAGCAGAGATGTAACATTTGATGAAGATTCAGCCTACATCAAATCTAGGAAGAAACTGACTGAAGAACTTGAAGAAACAAGGGAACCTAGAATTCATGATACAATCATGAACAAAGAAATTCAAGAAGAAGATCAAGAACTAGAAGAACCTCAAGGACCTGTCGATCCACCTCTGGAGAAGAATCCTCATAAGAGGAAACCTGCTTGGGTACGTGAAATTATCCAAGGTGTAGAAAGATATGGAGCTTCAGAAGAAACATCTAGAGGAAGAAAGAGAACTAGATCATGTTCTAGTTACGTAGCATTACTATGTGACATTATTGATAAAGAACCTTCCAACTATGAAGAAGCAGCAGAACGACAAGAGTGGAAGGATGCTATGATCGAAGAGTATCAATCGATCATGAAGAATGATGTTTGGGATGTTGTCCCAAGACTAGAAGGGAAGTCCATTGTAACTTCTAAATGGATCTACAAGATCAAGCATGCTACAGATGGAAGCATCGACAAACATAAAGCAAGATTCATGGCTCGTGGTTTCTCCCAGAAAGAAGGAATAGATTATGAAGAAACCTTTGCACCTTGTTGCAGCTGCAACATTTTCCCAAAATTCAAAAAATTTTGGGACCCTCCTTTTGCTTATATTGGTTTGATTTTATTCTTTGATTTGATTTAATGATTCTTCACAAAGACTTTTCCTCATGCCAAAAATGATCCACGATTTGTTTAAGCTTACCATTGCCTTTGGATTCATTTTCAAGTGTTTGAGTCGAAAGTTTATTTGCTTGCACTCCCGCCGTTGCGGAGAAATAATAAGCTTTGGTCTCGATAATTTTTTTGGATGTTTTGTCTCAATCGGCTGACTTTTGGTTTCGCGTCGGAACATCTTGTTACGATATTCTTCGTAGTTGCGGAGGTTAGACTACAAATCCCCCCGACTATCGCATTGATTTTTCAGACCCCACTTGGTTGTTTCATCGATCCTTAAGCTTTGAGCTTCCGTCGTTGCGGATGCGGAAGGCACTATCTTTCTGGTCTTTAAGTCATTTTTTCCTCCGAATTAGTTTTTTCCTATTGCGGGAGGTTGTGTCCTTTATGATTCCGCCGTTGCGGCTCCTTATTCCGCTATCTCTCCGACGTTTAGTATTGTGAGCTCCGACGCATTATTGACTTCGCTCGGATGTATCGGCGTTTCTCTTAGTTGATCTACCACCCGACGTTGCAGGAAGAGATGTCCTTGTGACCTCCGATCCTTTTGTTTTCGCCGTTCGATTTTTTTTTTCCCGTCGCTGGTGGTTGACTATATATATACAGGGTCAAGTTTGATTATTCTATTGCTTTTTTGACTGTCGTGCACTGTTTTTTTTCGTGTGTTGTCGTTTTCTAGAGCTCGTCAGACCCCCCGTTGTTGGTGTACCCTCATTTCTAGGTGGCTCAACCATGGAATCCTAACAGTTCTCGTCCCGTCGGTTGCGCAGCAGTGCCAGGTAGGCTCTATATGCATTATCTCGTTCCGTTCAAGCGTTTTGATGATTGTTCCACGGTTAGGTTTTTTCACAGCCGTTTTCCCTTGGCCCCGTCGTTTACATGCATACATAGTGGGGGGCTTGTAGCATAATTATCAGTGGGGGCATTTTTTTGGCCCACAGGGCAATTTCCCTCCATGACTGTTGTGTGTTTCGACCCCGCGCTTGGTGGTTGGGGAGATTGGTGCAGACGGCCATTACGCTGTCTGCACCAGTCTGCCCTGTATTATGATAGGTCTTTAGGAGAAGTTTTTTATGGCCTCCCGTAAGAATTTTGGACTGGTTTCTCCCTCTCCTGTTGCCGCATCCTCAAACCATGCCGCGTTTACCCCTCTGCTTCGAAGCGACCCGGTTCGCGGTCGGTTTCGAATCCGAGCCGGTTTGGGGTTGTATAACACCGCATAACTATAGACAAACCATAGACGACGCACAGATAGTGTTTCTCCTGGAAGCACATCGTTAAAAAACTTGAATAAGTTCCCTGTTATTCCACGCAGCACGATGATCATGGAACCCACATAGAGCCTGAGTTTTATTCATTTTAATGTAGATTTGTTTCCCACTCAAGTTTTGTTGGCAGAAGTGTTTTTAGTATTAGATAGAATTATTAGCCTGCATATATTTGCTTCATTTAATTAATTTCCACCATGTTAAACATAGATGAGGTAGGACACTGTACGCTGTTTGCAATTTATTCAAAAATGGCGTAATGATTATAATTTCATATATGACAGGAAGATTCTGAAATCAAAATGTCGAAGCAACAAAAGAAGAAGGTCCCCGTAGTCGAAGAGGATCCCGACATGGAAGTTATCACCAAAACCGAGTATATTTATGAGGACACCAAGTGTATAACTGGTGTAGAGCCTGAGTACCAATGGGGAGACATTTATAGGTTGATCATGCGCTGTGAGGTGCCTGATATGGGCTTGGAGGAAGAAGGCATATACGCCAATATAGAAAGATCTTCACTGATGAATATTGCCACAAGACCAGAGCTCTTTTCGTGCTCTGAAGTAATTGGGTGGATTCTGCCCAGGGCAGATGTAACCACTATGATCCTTGAGAATGCTGACAAACAAGGCTATCCTGCCTATTGCCCAGGATATGTAGCCCTGGCCTACCACCTACCAGAAGCAAAAATATTCATAACTGACGATTGGCTGAGAAACATCAGAATGGACCTTGTTGAAACCCTCAAAAGAATGCTGTTGCCTGGAAGAAACTTTAGAACCAGGCCGACGGGAGAGTATGACACCACGAGCTTAAGGACCCCGTACAGGTTCATTGCCTTAATGCTCAACATAATCTTTGGAAGAGCGCATGGCAAAAGCTTCAAATTGGAGTGGATGCCCATTATTTTTTATGTTGTGACCCAGGGGACCATTTTCAACTGGCCCAACATAGTGTCAAATAGTCTTTCATCCTGCTTAGCCTCAACTTTGGGAGGAGTGTGCCAAAAGAGATCAGAATTTTACATGAGCTCAATACTCATTGATTGCATACTATGCAATCAACCTTTCCCTGACCTAAGGTGCATCTGGGACAGGGAGAAGATGCTTGTTTACTCTACATACAAGCCACTGTGGTCTCACAAGTACCACAGCCACTACCGGGAGGTCTGTGAACATTTTATCATGCCACTGTATACTCTCATTTTTTTGAAGGAATGTAACTGCATGTCAGAAGAGGCATTGTAGGTAATTGAAGAATATGCGGATTATTACCTGACTGAGGATGTGCTTTACTTCAGAATGTTTGGAGGCTCTAGAGCACCCTCCCTACTACCCAAATATGCCACATACTACATTGTTCATAAAGAGGCAGTTAGGCAAGTTTTCCTGGATGGCATAGGAAGCTTTTTATTTGAACATAAGAAGGCTGCCTATCCCCCTTTGCCTTTCAAGTTAGTGCGTTATAAGTTTTCCAGAGTAAAGAAAGCATATGAGTTTGTGGAAGAGTTGGATAGGTTTCATTTTGGTGAAATGCCCTTTCATAGGAATGACTCCCACCACAAAGTGGCTGAGAACTGCAAAGAGATCAACGTCCATTTCAAATACACCCAGCATTGGGATAGAGAAGAGTCTATCTTCTACAGTGCATTGAACATGACAGCCTTGAGAAAAAGGTTCAAAAAGAAGATAACCACCAAAGGTGGGAAGGGGCAGGATGAACAAGCAAAAGCCGATCAAGAAACTAGGAAAAGAAACGAAGAAGCCTAAAGGTTAGCCCAAGGAGCTGAAGGGTGGCTGAAGGGAGAAGAGGAAGAGAAAAGAAGAGCTACACAAGAGGCAGCCAGAAAAGTAGAGGAAGATACAAGAATTGAAGAAGAAGAACGGAAAAGGAAGCTTGATGAGGAGCTTCAGAAACAGGAGGCAAAGAGGATGAAGCTGACCCAGACAACGACAGAACAGTCAGCCTCTGACACAGCTGACATCTAGACTCAGGACATGGAGAACCCCGAGGTTCAGGACCCAGAAGTATAGGCTGTCAGCACACCCAGGAAGTCTATGACCCCCACACTTAAACTGGCCCCCTTTGAACAGAAGATAGGGGAAGAAGTCCCTGATTTCAATACTATCTTCTATGACAGGGTAAGAAAGAGAATAGTGAAAAGAACTGAAAATAAGGTTGAAACAGGAGGTCTGTCCGGGAAGATGATAACTGATACGACCGTTGTATACGGAATAGACCGGGATCCTAGATTCACTATTAGAGCAGGAGTTGCATTGATCCACGCTTTGGAGGACAGTGTAGACAAAATAATAGTAGATCTGGAGCAATCTAAAAAAAATTATTCTCAACTAAAAGACACCTTAAGAAAGGAAAGAGAAGAAAGCAACAAGTTGAAGAGAAAATTTGAAGGCGTGCAAAAAGAGGTGGAGTCTTCGAAGGCTGAACTGCAGGTTCTCCAAGCAGAGAGAATATCTATGGAGACTGCACAAGAGTGTCTGGAGAAAATGCAGCAAGAGTATCAAGTGTTAAGGGCAGAGAAGGAACAACTGCTAGGTAAGATAGAAGACTTAGAGCTGCAAAAGACCACCTTGGAGGCAAATGAGAAGCAATCTCAAGGACAAGAGACAAAAATTCAAAAGCAGATTACTTCTCTAACAACAGCTTTAGAGGAAGTGAAAGGGTAGTAAGTTAGTCTCCAACCATTCAAGGAACATGTGCTGGCACAAAAGGCCAAGATGCTTCAGCTGCAGACTACCATAGAAGAGGAAAGGTGTAAGGTTGTGCAAGTAGATATTTGATTGGAGGAGATTCTGGAGACCTCCTCCTATTTTGTTGATAGATCTCAAGACATCTTGGAAGTCCTGACTACAAGAATTATTGTTTTCCTATCGGAGAAAGATTGGTGGGATGTTCAAATGTTATTCTATGGATTGGTGGAAGATGAACTATTTCATTTTCCCAACTTTTTCCATTAACTATGAGATCGTTCTAACTCTTAGAGCCTATGTTCTTGTTTGAATGATTTCTGGTTTATTCTGGGAAACTACCACCATGAGTAATGAATGATGTTCATAAGCAATTGGCTAACTGATTGTCTAAATATCTTTAATTGTTCATGTGCTGTGGGAAGGAATATCAGCTGCCTATAATTTCTCTTTATAATGCATGTACAATATACATTACTCATTGATAGGTTACATTTCAGCTCCCCAGGGATAGGTAGTTAGTCAGTTTTACTTTAGTACTGCTTATGTGATTTAGATGCTCGTGAGTTCTAAGACGAAAGGTAAGAACCTGCGCATCACTTCGTGACTACTCCTTGCATCCTTTATCACCCTGCATTATTAATTAGGCACATGCATATCATCATTAAGTCAAAAAATACAAAAATATACACGGTGGACCAGGCCGCAACCGGTAAAACCTTTAAATTTTTGTTACTTGACTTACGGTAGCCAGACCGCAAACCAGACAGATTTCCTACACCAAACAGTCACAGGCTAGTTGGGAACGTTGACTAGGGAGAATCCCTTGCTATTGTTGCCTGCGAATTTCTAGGCCTCAACAGTTTCTGGCACTAGAAGGAGGGCCGCCAGTGCATGGCTGGCCAAGGAAACCTATTTTTGTTTTCTCAAGATTACCCCATCAGCAGAAAAAAATATTTGGAAGCTTTTGACCTGACCCAAGTACTTAGAATCTGGAAGAACTTGTAGAAGTAGACTTATAGGTTTGGTCTCTACCTTTGAAGCAGGTAAGCACGGTTTTACCTTACGTTGCTCCTTACTTAGACTCCTGTTCTATCACCTTAGCTCATGGCTAGTGTAAATGTGAATCAGCCCAACCCACTGCCGGCTTGGAAAGCCAGATCACCTTTGAACTTAACCCCTCCATTACATAACCTACCTCAAGCTTTTGAGAAGTTACTGTCTAAGTTTAACCCCAATGAAAAGATTGCAGTAGATGACCATTTGCAAAGCTTCTATTTAGAAATAGAGGGGTTAAGGGCTGGAGAATATGAGGATGTTGTCTATATATTGTTCCCACATACCCTTAAAGGAGAAACAACATCCTGGTACTTTGGTTTTCTTGCAAATTCTATTCCCAATTGGGACACCTTTGAAAGGATTTTCAGAAGTAAATATGCATCCCAAAAAACGCATGCGTCACTAATGGAAGGTCTTGGTTTGTTAAAGAAAAAAAAGAATGAGAAGGTACATCATTTCACTCAAAGGTTTTCAACATACCTCAAGAAATTTTCTGAAACCGACAGACCCTCAGACAGGGTCTTAATTGAATATTATACCTCAGTTCTGGGACTTGAGCTGGCCATGTTTGCCAAAATGAAGGCCAAACCTACATTGGCAGAGACTTATGAAGAGGCAGAAAGGGTAGAGGATGAAAAGGAAAGTATAGAATATTATCCTGAGCCACATGAAGAAAAAACTGCTGGGAGGAGAGCCTTATTACTGTCTAAACCCAAAGAGGAGAAATCGCATGATTTTGAGGGAATGCTAAAAATGATTAAAAAACTCTCCAACCGAATAATAGATCTGGAAAAAGAAAGGGAAGTTCAGAAAACTTATAAACCCTACTACCAAAAAGGGGAGGATAACAACCAATTGAAAATCCCTCCACCAAATTCAACATCAATGAATATAACGGAGGTAGGGGTGGAGAATTTCTGCACTTTTCACCAACAACCTCATTTTGAAAAGAATTGTCCTCAATGGTTAAATTTGATGACATTGGTAATGAATCAGCTGCTGGACTCTAAATTGACCAAGGACAATGGTAAAGAAGAAAAGGATAACAAGACCATAGGGAAACAAGAGGATGATACCATGTTCTTATGGGGCGGTGTCTCACTTTTTGACATAGAAGAGAGCGCTCTTAAATCTGAATACACACCTACAGCAACAAAAGACATGGATCTGATAATTAAAGATAATACAACAATTTCAAAGATTAAGAGGTTGCAAACGAATGTCAAGAGACAGATAAATGCCAGTGTTGAAGACAAAACTCCCGACGTAACTACTGTCAACCAGGAAACAGAGCCAATCAATGAGCCTGTCAAACTTTTGGAAAGACCGATGGATGTTAATGAACGAAACACTAAGAAAATTGAGGAGCCTAAAAATGATGTACCCACTAAAAACCAACCCGGGGAAGAAGACATCGAACCAAGTTGGGAAGAAAAAGATAAAACCCCACCTTTTTTGTTGACTCTAGAAATGCTGAATCATAACGTGCATAATTGCTTGGTGGATTCTGGATCATCGGTGAATGTTATGCCACTTGAAATTTGCAAAAATATTAATGGGAAGCCAAAGCACATAGCTTGGGAAGTAGTGCAACTAGATAGAATGAGTGTCAAAGTAGTGGGGGAAATGAAAAACGTTCTCATACGCTTAGCTGCAAATAACAAGATATGTCAATTTATTGGCATTATGGTGGCTGACATACCAGATGGATATGGGCTTATTCTTAACCGAGATTGGTCTGCCAGGTTAAAAGGATATTTTGCTTCAGACTGGTCTCATTTATAATTAACTCTTAAGGGTACCCCAAATCAGATTAAAATTTTGAGAGAACCTTACCTGAAGCATACTGTCACTAAGCTGGGAGAAGATAATGAATCTGCTGATTCTTTCCTGGGAAATTATCTAATAGAGCTTGAACTAAAATATCATGACATAGGAAGAGCCAGTCCCATGATTGACACTCAGCCTGAGCTCCTTCAACTTCCTCAGGCTGATAAAGATGACTGTAGACTAGTAGACATGGTTTCGATTTCAAAAATAGCACAATTAGATCATGGATAGGTTTTGGTCTACACTACAACCTAGCCCTTTAATTTGTTAGATGAAAGAATTTTAAGGGTGGGCACACAATTTTCTTTTTTCATTTGTACATAAATAAATTGATGCTGTTTTCTTTTTAGTTTAATGCTTTGATGCTATTTTCTTTTGGTTTAATGTTTTTTGCTAGTTATTCTGGTTTTGAATAAAGAGGAAAAATTTTGGTTGCAATGGAAACATCAGGGTTCTTAATTAACTAAACTCTTGGGCAAGAGACTCTGCATTTAGCCAATAG
>LPNX010456360.1:452672-464373 GCA_001517045.1 Pseudotsuga menziesii | reverse complement strand
CATTGGAAGGAACTCTCAACACCAAGGCATAAAGGTTGTAGTCTCTCCAATCATTCTTAATAAAACATGTCTTTTATTTCCCATATTTACTGTTTCATGTGTATATATTGCTTGATTCCTTGGTGACAAGCATAGATCTAGTTGATTATCTTGTATGCTATCATTATTTTCTTGTTGTTTTCCATCTTTTACAGGTTATTCTGTGAGGATAGCGAGGACAACCTTTGAGAGAATTATCATGGAATTTCATTCAAGTGATTAACCAAATCTAGGGGAAGTTTAACATTTGGTGTTTGTGTTTTGTTCTAGACCTGAGCCATTCAGATCTAGGGAGCCAGCTCTTGTCCGCAGGAGGTGCGTATTTCTATATAACACTATCCAAATGAAGTGGATGAAGAGTGCATTTGATAAGACCCAAAGAAATTAGCTTATGTAGATTTAGAAAGAGTTGATCTCTCTTGATCTTCATTCTTTTGAAAAATATGAAGCTATTTCACTGTGTGAAGGAACTTTAGTTGAAATTGGGTGAATATGGATCAAGTTTATTAAAGGAAGATGGTTATCTCATAGAATTGATCTTTATGAATTTGAATACATCCTATGAAGTATTTTTTTCAATATTTTGTGTTTGTTGGGTGTCTAGAAAAGACTATGGTAAGGATTATTCTTTTGACTCTTTCTATGGTCTATTAATTAGGGCATAGAAAAAATTACCTAATGAAGGGAAACTTGAAGTTAAATAAGAATCCAATTTTCCCAAGGGAAAAGGTAAACATAACTATAGAGAAATAGGTTGGAGAGGAAATCAAGAGAAATAATGAGATTGTGTCGACTAGACCATTTAGAAGAAGCACGATGATCAAGCATCGAATGAGGAAGTTAGAAGGAATAAGACCTATTGTTATTTGGGAAAATAATGTAGAAGGCTTGTTTGAAGAAGACTAAAGATGTTATAGACAAGTCAACTAGACATTTAATTTACCTGTAACACTAAAATATAGAGGGAAAGGTAGATAACTATACATTATATGTTATTTCTTCTTAGGACTTGCATGTTCACACCTCTAAAAGTGAGTGGATAGTTGAATCTAGTTATACCCATCACATGGATAAAGGTGTTTCTCTTTTTCTTCATTAAGTGAGGATTAAAAAAATGGTGTTGATGATTATTCTCTTAATGTTGTTGGTTGTTGTAAAAGTGAATGTCATAATGGTGTGATCACTAATGTGTATCATGCACTAGTTTGAGTGCCAATTTGTATATGTACTCCAACTAACTTAGACTGAAAAGAAGGTAGAATTTTGGAAAAATTGGTTTGATGTGAAAGATATTCATAAAACAGTGTTGTTGTTGCTATAGATATTATTGATCATAGAGAAAAATTGTATAAGTTCCATGAATTTCCTAGAAAAAAACAAGACCTGCTACACTCATAGTAAATCCCGTCGATTGGAGAAGACTTTGGCATGGAAAACTCAAATTTCTAAATTTTTAAAGTATGAGAATGATGGTAAAACATGGCATAGTTGTTGGATCAACTAGGTTTGTTACTTTTGATGGTGCATGTGAAGGGTGTGTTCTTGGAAATAATTACTAGGTTGCATTGAAATAAGGAAGGCTTTGAGATGAAAGAATCAGTTGGAACTTGTCCATAGTGACCTATGATCCTTGAACAAACCATCACTAGTAGGTGCAAGCTATGTTTTGACTTTCATTGATGATTTTCAAAGTATACTTAGGTATATTTCTTGAAGAATAAGGATCATGTATTTGAACAATTCAAGAAATTTAGGACACTAGCTCAAAATCAATGTGGTTGACCTGTACTGAAAGTTTTAAGACCCGTATAGATCCATCTAACTCCGGTTATACAAAGCATAGAGAGGGATCAAATCCACAAACCTTCCACCACTAAACTACATTAAATATCCCTCTCACCACTATGTTAAATCACAATAATGTATGCATTCTTAATTTTTACATGTTTATATTTTTATGAGACAGATTGACACTGTCCCCCCATCTGGGCTCCACTATGCTACATCACAATAATGCACTCATTCTTATTTTTTTAATTTTTAATTTTATTTATGGGACATATAGACACTTCCCCCCACTTGAATTTTAGAAATGTGCATTCTCGGTGTAATCAGACAATGGAGGAGAACATGTGGGTAAGACCTTTCAAAGATACTTGTCACAACATGGTATTGTTGGAATATTGGACAATACTGAGGGGGGGGGGTGAATCGGTGTTGATAAATTTTAACAATTAAAACCGCTTTTAACTTATTCATTAATACACATTATCAACAATATACAGAGAACACAATATTTATCGTGGAAGCACAATTTGGAAAACCACAAACACTTTCTATAGCTGCAAAATTATATTTATGACCGTTTTTGCAAACTACAAATTGTTGGAGATACTGATCCCCAATTTTCTCAACGACAACTAAAGAACGCAACAACACCATGTTTTTTTAGCTACAACTGACAGGATGCTTGAACACCCTATTTACTAGAAACTACTAGAAGGAGGCTACGACCCCCTGGTTTATCAACTACAACTGAAAGGATTCTTCGACGCCCTATTTACCAGCTACTACTTGAGGGAGGCTACAACCCCCTGGTTTATCAACTACAACTAAAAGGATGCTTCGATGCCCTATTTACCAGCTACTACTGGAGAGAGACTATGACCCCCTTGCAAGCATATAGCCTGCGCTGGAACCACCCTACCTCCCTAATTTGATATTTTTCTTCAATTTTGTTACTGATTATTCTTCACTTTATTGGTCTCTGTCTTCTCTTATTGTTACATTACTTTGGATTGATGAGACATATTTCTTCCACTTCGAACTTTTGTTTAAATAATTCTTTCATCATGTATTTGAACCATTGTGTCTTTTTATCATTGTGTCCCTTCATTAAAACCTTTTCACCAATGCATCTCTTCATTATGGAAACGTGCCTTTTCATGAATTGGTGCAAAACAACCTCAAAACCTGTATTGGCAGACCTTTAACTTTGCCTTCAAGCACCTTTTAGGAGAAATAAGACCATGGTAAGATGCACACATAAACATGCTACATCCTGATGGTCTCATATTATTTTTATCAGTTTCCTACAAAACATGGCAGGAATTTTACTAGGGAAACTTAGACCGATTTTTCAATACTTCAATTTTTAGCAAATTTCCCAAAATAGTCTAAAACCTCATTTTGGAAGACCTGTAACTTTTTATTCAAGAACATTTTAGGGGAACAGATACCATGGTTGATTGAAAACATCAACAATATAAAACCCAAAGGTCTCATATATTTTTTATCAGTATCCTACAAAATATGGAGGGCATTTTACTGAGGCCACTTAGGAAGATTTACCAGAACTGAAACAGTGCAAATCTTGCCATAAAGCACTTTTGGAAAACTAATAACTTCACCTTCAAAATCTGTCTTGCCAAACCAATCATATGGTTAGATGCACAAGACAATAAGACAACAATATAGATGTCTATATCCTCATAATCATTTAATTCGTCAAATACAAAATATGGCATGTATTTTATAGAGGCCCCTTAGGCAGATTAAGAAGAATTTATACTTAGTCAAATTGTCAGAGTTTCAACAAGAGTTTCAACAAGTTGCCATACTTTCACAAAATGGTGTAAAATTGTAACAATGACTTCATGAGAGGACTAGAACACCATCATATGACTTTGAAACCTCATCACACATGCCACATTCCATGTCATCACTTCCTTTGCTATCCCTTTGTCATTAATGAACTTTGATCTTTCCTATACTTCGTCAATTTTCAAAGTTTCAACAAGTTGCCATATTTTTACAAAATGGTGTCAAATTGTAAAAATGACTTCATGGGAGCACTATAAAATAATCATATCAATTTGAAACATCATCAGAAATGTGATGTCATTTCCTTTGTCATTAATGAACTCCTTTGACATCAATGAAAACCATACTCAACATCATGGGAGCACTAGAACATCTTCATATGACTTTGCAACCTCATCACACATGTCACATCATCATACATGTCATGTCATTTCCTTTGTCATTATTGAACTCCTTTGAGATCAATGGAAAACATACTCAACAGTATCCCCCTTTGGCATTGATAGCAACAACTCTTCAATCTTCTCCTCCTTTAACATTAATGACAAAGGCCTCCTTTCGACATCTCCCCTTGTCAACATGTCTCCCCTTGACATAATTCCTTTTTTTTCTATATCTATGCTAGGGAGATTACTCTCAACTTTTGTCTAAGATGCTCAAATGCTTCTTTGGGTAGTGACTTAGTGAAGATATCAACTATATGTTCCCTTGTATCAACATATTCCAGCTTCACCACCTTTTGTGATACTCGATCCCTCAAAAAGTGATATTTTATAAGGATATGCTTTGTCTTGGAGTGCATAACAAGGTTTTTTTATTTGTTTATGGCATTGGTATTGTCACAATTTATCACTATTGGATGCTCATACTTTACAAGTAAGTCTTCCAATTTTTGTTTCATCCAAATGACTTGAGTGCAACATGATGCAACAAACAATGTATTCAACTTTTTTTGTAGATAGTGAAATGAAGGATTGTTTCTTGCTTAGCCATGATACCAAACAATCTCCCAAGTAGTTTGTTGCTCCACTAGTACTCTTTCGGTCATCAACACTTCCTGTCCAATTTGCAACAATAAATGATTGTAAAGTGAAGTCTTGACCTCTTGGGCTCCATAAACCATACTCTATAGTACCTTTCAAATATCCGATAATTATTTTCACTCCTATCACATGTGTTTCTTTGGGAGCTCATTGGAATCTAGCAACCAATCCTACAACTTGCATCACATTTGGTCTTGAAGTTGTCACATACAGTAGGATTAATATCATATATCTATACATGGTATGATATACTTCCAGTGACCATAGGTGTACTAATAGGCTTAGAATCTTCCAGCTTAAGCTTATTAAGCATGTCTTTAATGTACTTGGTTTGAGTTGATACAATAAGATCATAAGCCAAGTTGACAGAAACATCATTGTTCTCAGTATTATGCATCCAAAGTAGCTTTTCTTGCTTATCTGATAATCTAATGCCACCATGGATTAAAGCGTTGATGTATTGCGACCATTCTTCCTTCCAAGCGCCATCAAGGTCCAGATCCTCTGTCGTTAACCAATAGGAGTGAGCATAAAATTCGCTTCCCCCATGTTGTGATCTTGATTGAGCATGAAAATTCCATAATCGAGGAGATATTCCTGCAGAGCTCCTGAAAGTATATATGTCGTATTTATACCTACAATAGGATCCATGCCCAGTTTGATCAGTTTTCTATTTGCATCTCTCCAACTCAGCATACGACTAATCCAAGAGAGAATTTGAATAAATCCATTCCAGAAGTGGGAAGTACACTAAACAAAAAACCTTGTCCAATGCAACCAACACTATATAGGAGCTTCTTTTAGACACTTTTCCCAAATCACTTTGTTCCAAATACCATTACCCTCAAAGACAGTCCACAGCCTTTTTAGCCTGAGAGAGATACTGAACTATTCCAAATTTTTAATGTTTCAGCCCCCATATATATAAGGCCGCGATATAGTAAGCCAATCCACAAGATTCATCCTACGATTGTGGTCAGTGCCCCCCCCCCCCCCCCCCCCGGAGTAAGGAAAAAATACATTGACGTAGTCTGTTCAAAATAGATTTAGGAATTCTTGCCAACGCAAACCAGTATATAGGAATACTAGTCAGGAAAGACCTGATAAGAACTAATCATCCTCCCAAAGCAAGGAATCTATACGACCAATTACTAATTCTTTTTTCAATTTTTTTATAATCCATCTCCAGTCCAATTTACCATACCCCAGGGGTTTAAGTCGATAGCCTAGATATTTAAATCCCAGTTTTATAGGGTCCATTTTAAAGGGCAAGATAGAAAAAATGTCCCTTCTTATCACTTCATCTAAATTATTGAAGAGAAAAGGATATTTATCTAGGAATATACTCATTCCCGAGGCCAAGTAGAAGAGATCCATATCATCCTTATAGGCTTGCCACTCCTCCAGCGTTCCCTTACCAAATAACACCACATCATCCACGAAGAGTAGGTGGGTTATGGCCAGTGAGGGTGATAGAGACATACCATGTATAACCCCTTTTCTCTTTGATTCTCCAATAAGTAGACTAATCCCTTCTATCATTAGGAGGAAGAGAGGACACGACAGTGGACAACCTTGAAAAATACCCCTTGAAGCATTAAAGAAGCCTGAAGGTGAGCCATTGACAAGAACCGAAAAGTTAGCCGAAGAGACACAACCCATGATCCAGTTAATTGAATCTAGAGGCATCTCTACATGGAGAAGAACAAGACATAGAAAGGTCCAATAAACTCTATCAATATCTTTGACAAGATCCAATTTTAGAACCAAAGCTTCCATCCTCTTGGTCTTAATAGAGTATAAGAATTCCTGAGATATAACCACCTGCACCAAAATTTGTCTGCTCTTCAAAAAACCAAACTGCTCTGTCGAGATGGCCCTGTCAAGGATAGGCTAAAGACGACTAGAAATGATCTTAGAAATAAGTTTGTAAATTAAGTTGCACAGAGAGATAGGACAGAAATCCGCAAAGGTAATAGGCTTCTCACATTTCAGAATGAGGGTCAAAAAAGTAGGATTGGTCAACTTTATAATCTTTCCATCATTCCCTGACTCTTCCACTTCCCTCAATAAATCATCACGTACCAGCTTGAAGAAAAACATAAAGAGTTCAATGGGCCATTCGCCAGGACCAGGACTTTTGTCGTTCTTGAAAATTTTCAAAGAAAAATCCACTTTCGCCAACGTTACCTATATTCATAAAAACCATATATATATCTAATGTATTTCACACTCAATATTATTATTAATTAACATTTTTCATTAATTAATTTAATAAATATTATTAAATTATTAATTAATAGTAATAGTAATATTAATGTCAACATTGATACCTTAGTATTATTTAATGTCAAAATTCATATTTACATAGGTATTTTTATTTGAGATTTTGGGGTGGACAAGTACCTATGCTTTTTCTAGATTGCACAAGTATGAGACAAGTATACTCTCTAGATCGATTCTATGGTAGTGATTAATTTTATGGCAGTGTTCCAAGTTCAAAAAAAACAATTATAATAAAAATACAAAATAAAATTGGTAGTTGATGCATGGATAATTAATAGATGATGCAAGCATAACTCTTAGTTGATGCATAGATAAGTGATAGTTTGTGATAGATAACTCATTTAACTAGAAGAAGATGAGAACAAGTAACAAGCTAAGTGGTTGTGCTAGTTATATTAACATTAATACTATTAATTAATGTTAACATTAATGTTAAAATTAATATTAACATTTATGATAATGTTTTTTTTATAAGTACCCACGATGTATTTGAACTTGTGACTTCACATTTACAACTTCTCATCTCAATTACTCATTACCAATTGCCATAATCTTCTTGGACTAACATTTATGCTAATGTTAATATCAATGCATTAATATTATTAATTCATTTTATGATTCAACATTTTTAATATTCACAATAATATTAATCTTAATGTTTAATATTAAGATTTGGAAAGATTTGTAATCAACCATTTTGTAATTAGTTAATTTAATTAATTTTATTAAATGGTACTATTAATATAATATTAATACTTTAATACTATTACTTAATGTAAAATTAATATTAATATTAACATTAAAATTAATATTAATGTTAACATTAAAATTAATGTTAATATTAATGTTAACACAATCAAGCATATGCATTAAAGTCAACCATGGTTTAATATAGTCAAACATAGTTTAAATTCAACCATGCACAAACAATGGTCTACCATGGTTTAAAATCAACCATAGCTTACCATGATGTAACCATAATCAAACATAGTTAAAAGTGGTTTAAATTCAAGCATGCTCAAACAATGTTCAACCATATTTTAACCATGTTTAACTAAAGTCTATCATCACAAGCCAAGGTTGAAATCATAGTTTAACCAAAGTCAACCATGGTTAACCTAAGTCAACCATGGTTAATCAAAGTCAACCATAAGATGTGGTCACTCATGGTTAAACATAGCCAACCATAGTCTATGATGCAACCATAGTCAAATATGGTTAAATAAAGTCAATCATAGTCAACCATGATCCTACCACAGTAAACCGTGTTTAATCAAAGTTTACAACAATTAACCATGATGTAGTAAACTAAAGCATGCCCAAACAATGGTCAAACTTGCTTTACTATGGTCAAACATATCCAACCATCATTTGACACCCTTCATCGACCATGGTCAACGATGGTCTAACCATGCTCAAACGTTATATATCGTAGTTTAACAATGGTTGGCCATGTTTCTCCTAGTTATGTCAATCATGGTAATTGATGGTCTCACATGGTCTACCACAACTAACCAAAGTCAACCATTGTCCATTAAAGTCAACCGAGGTTAACCAACATTTACTCTAGTAAGTCATACTTAACTAAAGTCAATTGTGGATAATGATGAGATGTCATCAACCATGGTTACACATAGTTAACCACGATGCATTAAATTCAATGAAAATCAAACTTAGTTTAAATTCACTAATGCCTAATAATAATCGACCATGGTTCAAAGTCAACCTTGGTTTAAAGTCAACATGGATTAAAGTATACTATTCCCAAAAAAATGGTCAACCATATTTTAACCATGGTTAACCATAGTCAACCATGGCAAACCAAAGTAGATCACAGTTAACCAAATTCAACCATGGTTAATATAAGTCAAACATAGTTAACCAAAGTCAACCATAATCAACCATGAGATGTGGTTAGCCACGGTTAGACATAATCAACCATAGTTAACTATGATGCAACAATTGTCAACACTGTTGACTATGGGAATGGTTGACTAAATAGTGCACAATGATATACACCTACCTTTAACCATGAACCATAGTTAACCATTAATAACCATGGTTAAATATTTAGGGTCAACCACAATCCACCATATTCAACTACGGTCAACCATATTCAACCATAGGATCAACCGTAATAATGATGATCAACCATTGGATTAATCACAGTCAACCATAAGTTCATTAAAGTCAACCATGGTCAAACAATAATCACCCATAGTTAACCATGGTCAAACAATAATCAACCATAAGTTCATTAAAGTCAACTATGGTTAAAACTGGTCAATTATATTGAAACATTATAAACCATAGTCAACAATGGTTAACTAAAGTCAAATATAAAATCCAAAGTGTATGACCATAAACCATAGGTAACATTGGTTAAGAAAAGTCAACTATAATTAAAACTAAAGTCAACCATGGTAAACTATGGTCAATGAACCATCTTTTGTCACCCATAACTAACCATGGTAGACAATGGTTAAACATACTCAACCTTATCTAACAAAATTTAACCATGCATAATCAAATCTCACTAAATTCAACCATGGTTAACCAAATTTAATATTAGTCAACTATGGTGCATTAAGTCAAGCATGTTTCATAAAATTGAACTATACATAAAAATAGTGAACCCTAATTTACTATGGTAAAACTTATTCAAATATAATTTTTCGCCCTTCATCTACCATACTCAACCATGGTTAACCATTATCAAATATCATTATGGACGAATAATAATCATCCATTGTAAAATGTAGTCAAAATTATTCAACCATCTTTTCTCACCGAGCACCAACCATGGTCAACACTTGACTTTTTAAGTCAACCTTAGCTTAAAAAGTCAACCATGTACAACCCACATACAACTAAACTTGACTTTATTATACTATCTTTGTTCAAACATCTTTTGTCACCCATACCTAGCCTTGTTCAATGATGGTCATAACAAAAGTCAACCATGCACAACCAAATTTCACTAAATTCAACCATGGTTAACCAAAGGCAACATTAGTCAAACTATAATCATCCATTGTAAACTATATTCAAACTTAAGTTAAACTAGAATCATCCATTATAAAATATAGTCATATTTATTTAATGATCTTTTGTCACCCATATCTTACCATGGTCAAACATAGTTAACCTTATTTATCAAAAGTCAACCATGGTCAAACAATAATCATGCAAGGTAAACTATAGTGAAACTTAATCAAACATATTTTGTCACGCATCACTAACCATTGTCAACAATGGTCAAACCGTGTCAACCTTATCTAAAAAAGTCAACCATTCACAACCAAATCTCACTAAATTTAACCATGGTTAACCAAGGTCAACTAAGGTGCACTAAAGACAACCTTGTTTAATAAAATTCAACCATGCAGAAACAATAGTCAACCACAAGTTTACTCTGGTCAAACTTAGTCAACCATTCTTTGATGCCCTTTATATACCATGCTCAACAATGGTCAATGATATTCAACCTTAGCTAACAAGATCCAACCAAAATCAATCATGGTAAACTAAATTCAACTTTAATCACCATGGTTAAGTAAAGTCAACCTTAACAAACACAAGTCAACCATGTATAACCAATTTTTTCTAAATTCAACCATTCTGAAACAATATACAACCATGGTTTACTATGGTCACACTTAATCACCCACCATTTCATGCCCTTCACTTACCATGCTAAGTATTGGTCCAACATAATCAACCTTAGAGAACTAATGCCAACCAATTTCAACCATGGTGAGCTAAGGTCAACCAAAATCGACCATGGTTCACTAAATTCAACCATGGTCAAACAATAATCAACCTTAACTATGGTTAAACTTAGTCACCATATTTAAACATTGTCAAACATAATCAACCATGGTTAACTAAAGTCAACTATGAAAACCATAGTGTATGTCGACTATCGACCATAGTTAACAATAATCAACTACGGTCAATTACATTTAAACATGGTCATGCATAATCAAACATGGTTGACTATTGTCATCCTTGAGTAACCCATAGTCAACCAAAGTAAACCATAGTAAACTATGGTCAACCATGTTAAATTATAATCTAATCATCCCTAGTGATAGTCAAACCTTGTGAAGCATGATCAACCATAGTTAAGCTTAGTCAAGCATGATCAACCTATGTATAACATGAATAATGAACTTCAACCATACTCAAACATGGTGAAACATAATATAACATGGTTAACCATGGTCAATTATTATCAAGCATAACCATGGTCAAACAATATTAATCATACATGGTAAACATTAGTCAACTTATTGAACCATATCACCTGTTGATTGCATGGGCAGACCCAGGTTTACTATAATCAATCAACAACACCCCTAACTCACTGGCCCTTTCGGCGACAGACCACGAAGCGATCTGAAGTCTCACCCGAAATGAATCTAATGGGTTGGCCAAGACTCAAGTGTCTTGGACCAGGTTCTGCGCATCCTACTTTTCTTCTCTTTCTCCTATGAGCCACAAGGTCAGCTAACTCTGCGCATCGCACATCCCCTTCTACTCGCAGCCCTCTTAGCCGTGCGATTCTTATCCACGTGCAAGTCGCACGGATTCTTCCCACGTCGCGCAACTTCCACTTACTCACAATATCTCCAACCGTATCGCATCTCCGCGCACCGCGAGACACCCAACCTCTCCTCAACGCTAAGCCCTCAGCTCGCAGTCTCGCGTACCGCAGCTCCTCTGTC